>OZ008338.1:9846612-10321688 GCA_963931975.1 Cataclysta lemnata | reverse complement strand
CCAACCGAAGATGTTGTAACAGGCCCTATTTTTAAAATTTAACATAATTGTAGCAGCGCCCGTGTTACATCGACTGACAAATAATTTAATCCACCATTTCAACTATAACATTTCGCTCGTAAGTTTTTGAGTGCGAGCGCAACACATAAATATGACTGCAAACGCTTTTAAATATTTGCAACTTTAAGCGATTGCCTTTTTTATACATGAACACTTCTATGAATATCGTTTTCATTAATACTATAATTTATAGTCCGTACAAAGTTAATACCAATACAAGCTAATTTTATTATAATGAATAAAAATGCGAGCAATACTTTTTTATATTATTCACCAGCGGAATATTTACCGGGCTACACAGAATGGATTGATTTCAATAAATGCTTTGAAGCGGTTACAACAATGTAGAAGTAGCCTCTTGGTTTCGTGAGTTGTATAAAGTTATCATGTATATAATTATACTGTTACATACAAAGTCTAAGCAATCAACTCGGTTAATCGCGACTATTATCATCACACTCAGTCATAATTGATTTCATCTATTGTTCTATCTTTGATATGATAGGTCGGCACGTGTTTTGAAGACAGGAATGTAAGTTTTAATACATTTGGCCCGCTCCGAAGCTTACAGCATTTCGTATTGATTACAATGCAGTATAAAGACAGAGGAAAACATACACAATTCGTTATTCACCTACTGTTTGTACAAAACCTCTTGTATATTTAGAAGACCGTTCGGAGTAGCAGACTTCATTGAATGTGTCACATTGGGGACGACCGTGGCCGATGAAGCAGTCGTTGGCTGGCAGCGCCGACATCGCACCAACTTACCTGTATTAAGCGTATTACCTATATAAATCCACTACTCTTTTAACTTAGGACTCATACATAATCTGTCATGAATTTACACCAAGTGCGTCATTTAAGTTATACATTAAAACGGACATACACATATATACATAAATCACGTGTCGGGTGTTAGTCCAACAAATTTAATGGTAAAATGTAAAACACTGTATAGAGTGTCAAATGATATATTAGATTGGTTAATGGTAGAGCACACGCGGCGCGGTTGTTGTCTGATCGTGAACTGGTTGGTTATTATAAATCAATCGCAATAAGTTTTACGGTTGAACTGATTTTGCTGACCGCGCGCACTCTGAAAACTGTACTGTATTGTTACATCACGCCTATATCCCCGAAGCTGTAGGCAGACGCAAATTAACACTCACTTTTCGCCAATTAAGTTAAGTTCCATGTAATAGGTGGCAAGTCTATTGCTATATATCGTGCACATAGATCGCTGTACATTGCTAGGTGGCATGAGAGGAATGCTGCTGCCCATTACTCATCGCTGTCTTTACTCTAAGTCGCCTTGTACGACACGGGAGAGATGGGGGTACACTGCCTTAAAAAGGTTAAAGCCGTTACTTGAACAATAGGATAACATACATACATACATTAATCACGCCTATATCCCGATGGGGTTGGCAGAGGTGAACTAACACCCACGTTTCGCCAATTATGTTAGGTCCCATGTAATAGGTGGCGAGCCTATTGCCATTTATCGGGCACAAAAGTCGGGCACATTGCTATTGCTAGGTGCTGATTTATCCATAGTCGCCTTGTACGACACCCACGGGAGAGATTTGGGGAGGTGAGAATTGTATTCTACTCTGCCGTCACCACGCCGGCAATAGAATAGGAGCTGTTAATTACCTCTGCACGATGGCGGCCAGCTCGGTGAGCGCACGGTGTACAGCGTCGGCCAGGTGGTGAGGCGGGGGCGCCGGCGAGGCGAGCGCCCGCGCCTCGGCCTCGAGGCGGGCGGCCGCCGCTCGCAAGGCCACGCGCGTCTGTGGCGGCACGCGCGCTCCCCCTGCCGCGCGCGAACACTGCCCTCCGAGGCGCGCGAGGCGTTCCGACGTCTGCAGCCGCCATAGCGAACCGCGGCCCCCGCCGCCGCCGCCCCCTCGCCTCACCTCCTGCGCGCACCACTCTAAAGACGCGCGCACGCATGCCAAGGCGTCCTCCTCCTCGTCCACGCCGCCGTTGCCCCCGGCCACGCCTCCCAGCGGCGTCGCGTATATCCCGCCCTTTGTCGGCTTGCTCCGTACGGCCGGCTTGTGCGGCACAATCGGCCGGTCCTCCCGCCGCCCCCTGGCTCGCTCCTCGGGCGAGTCCTCGTCGCCGCGCGGCTTTGGACTCAGCCGCTCCTCGGCCTCCTTGTTCTCCCACAGCTTCTTGAGCGAGCTGATGCTGCCGGTGCTGCGCCGCTTGTCCTCTTCGTCGCCCCCGCTGGCTTCGAGCGAGCCGCTTTCAGACCGCTTCCTTTCCGGGTCTTTCTCTTTGTTCTCCTTCTCCTCTGGGGAGCTTCTGTCTCTCTTGGCGGTGCCGTTGGCTGCGCCGCCATCGACTTTTCGCAGGCGAGACTTGAGATCCACGATGGTGCGGCCGGGCTCCTTCGGCTTCTCTGGCGGCGTTGGTCGTCCTCTTGTTCGTCTCGACCTTTTTGAGCTGAGATTTGAAGTCGGTCCCCGCTCGGTCCGATTCAGTCTTTTCGGCTCAGCTCCGTTGCCATACGCAGTCTTACGAAGACCCGCCTTCAAGTCTACCGGGGAAACGGTCTCTTTCACTTCTTCGACGGGCTTAGGTGGCGGCGGCGGATCGGGTCGCTTCTCAGGCTTGCGCGACGGTTCTAGGTTGAGGCTCTCGGAGAGTTCAGACACGAGTCGCGTCACCGGATCTCCAAACGAAGGGTTGATTTCGATAAACTCGTGCGGAGGAGAGTCCTTCTGCCGCTGCTTCTTCTTGTCGGCGCGCGCTCTTTGATTTCCGCGACGAGCTTCAGCTCGAGCATTTCTTTCATGGACCGCTTGGCGGGCTTGTCGTCGAGCGTGTCGACAGCGGGGGCGACTTCCGGCGGTGGAGGTGGTGGCGGCTGGGGGTCCTCGGGCGGGGGCGGGAGATCGGGGGTGGCGGCGGGAACTCGAGGTCGGCGAGCCTCGGCCGCGGCTTGGCCGGGCTGTTGAAGGAGCGGAGGGCGGGCGCGGCGCGCGGCGAGGCGGGCGCGGGGGGAGCGCCTGTTGGCGCCAGTTACCCCGCCCGATGAGTTGGAGCGGATCATGTGCGTGTGTGCGCGGCTTGTGCGGGGCGACAGCGAGCGGGCCTCGTCGGCTAGGGGCGGCGCCACTGGCGCGGACGACGGCTCCGGCGGCGCCCGACGGCCCCGGCCCCGGGCCCGGTGTCGGCGACGCGCCGCTCTGCCGCAGCGACTCCAAGTACGCGCCGATGCGCGCGCCCTTCGGCAGCGTGCCGTACCGGTTGATCGCGCGCTTCACGTTCTGCACCTCGAGCGCGGCCACCTGCACCCCTTGCTGGAACGCACGAGAGTTTAGAATCAGCGGTGTTCCGCTCGGCACTCGGTCGCGCCAAGCGTCATGCGTAGCGGGTCTGCCCGAGATTGTCGCGCCACTGAGCATACGGAGCGATTGGCGCGGCCAACGTAACGCATACAAGTACGCTGATAAGGTACAAACATTGACAAAACTAAAAAAAAAAATAACGTTCGTACTCAAAATGCTTTACATAACAAAATAAACAAAGATAATACGAAAGTGGGAACTGAAAAAGAAAAACAATAAGCAACATAGAATTGAAGAAAACTGACGGGGCTGGAGAAGGCTAATGGCGGGGAGGCGTGGGGCCCCTGCCCGCTGGTGCCGGCATGGGCTCGGCACTGGTGCCCGCGCCACAGTACGACCCCTCCAAGTCCTCGATGCTGAACACCGGCCCCAAAAGGCGGGCCGCGCGCCGGTAGCTCTTAAGCTCGACTGCGCTCATACGCGCGCAGTCGAACTGTGGAGCAGAAACGGAGATTCGCAGTGCGTTCGATGATATAGACTATTCACAAATGTATAGGTACTTGCAGCGACGTCGAATTACTAACTATAGCATAATTGATCCATAGATATAACACAGATTAAACAGTATAGTTCGACGTCAATAGGTGGGCATGTACGTATCTGCCGGAACTATCTACTAAGTCAGAATAATAATTTAAAATTAATAATAATAAAATAATTCCTTGTAAACTTAAATTTGAAACAATTTCCAAAAATAATTATAATGTAGTAATACTTTTTAAGGTTCACAAAGGATTTTTTTTACCAGGTACGAATGAACTGAACCCATTATAAATCCACAATAAAAATCAAATGTTCCAGAGTAAATAAAACCAAAAATCCTAGTTTATATACCTAAATAAGATGGGATGTACAGCTGTATTCATTTTCACAATTACAAGCAATTGTAAAATACGATATCAAAAAATATTAGCTTCATATTATACTGGATAGCTTTTATACCTTGAGACAAGTCTACATTAAACAATACTTTTTTAATATTGAATATGATGGAGGATGTTCAAAGTAACATTGCAATTTCCTGTTAGTATATTAACGACAGATTATAGACATAAATACAAGGTTTATCAATTTTTTAATTTACATTTAGGCGGGAGGTACATACAGCACATGCTTAGTTTCATGCTCGTTGTTCTCAAATCAAGGCCTATTTTACTGGTAATAAAAAGGACTGGATGGTATAGCATATCTCGTTAAATGTCGGAAATCCGTGTGTCGGTTCAGTGGAAATGAAAGTAGGCGAGTGGCGGGTAGTTATAGTTTTTCTATCCTATTCACTGGGGTTCTCGTCATGACACACGGGCTTTCGACGGTAAAGCGTTGGTAACTGAAAACAAAATGTTGGAACTGAAAAAATAAAACGATAAGCAACATAGAATTGAAGAAAACTGACGGGGCTGGAGAAGGCTAATGGCGGGGAGGCGTGCGGCCCCTGCCCGCTGGTGCCGGGCATGGGCTCGGCACTGGTGCCCGCGCCACAGTACCACTCGTCCGAGTCGTCGGCGTTGAGCACCGGCCCCAAAAGGCGGGCCGCTCGCCTGTAGCTCTTAAGCTCGACTGCGCCCATACGCGCGCAGTCGAACTGTGGAGCAAAAAGTCGAGATTCGCACAGCATTCGGTATTCAACCTTTCGCTTTTCTCGGATGACTCCCGCTGCGTCCATAGAGACCTTATGTGCACTGTGACCTTCAATTTGTAATCGTAGGTATTATACCATTGATCAACAACCGCTCTAAAATCAAATAATTTCAAAAATGACTATACCGCCCGGCGTGGCGTGTGTGTAAGTATATTTTTATAGCAATTAGGTTCAAATCAAATGAAAATCAAATCATAGCCAAATAATTTAAATAAGTTAGCAAAATTAAAAATTTTGAAACAAGTAATGGATCCATGGAGTTTAATTATTTCGTTGTTGGTTGTGTAGTGGTCGAGGGCTGCATAATGCCGTCCGCGTTTGAAATCAGCTTTGCCCCAGTTTCAAGCCCTTGAATAGTGGTCAGTATTTGATATTAGTAAGACGAGTCGCAGAGCTGTGGCCTGTGTGAGCACAGTATACCCAGAACAAGTAATACGTCTTCATACAAACTGGCCGCTGCCCATTAGAATGTGTGCTTTCGTAACGTACACATTGACATACAATACGGAGGCATAAGGGTTCGGTATGATCGCGCGTGTACAAGGTGATTGCACGTTCGCTCGCTGCTCGTTCCCGCCCGGCACATTCGCGCTCGCAGCCACCGCTTTAGTTACCACCCTAGCGTCTAATGGCACAGCGGGCAGTTTGTATGAAGACGTATTACTGGGTCAACTGTGCTGCCGCGCTTACAAAAAACGCATTATCTACCTTTTTACAACTTCTGATAAAAACGCGTTTAAAGTTTTTTCCCTCAGTACATTTGTATGGCCGGTGCTGAGCTAGTTATTGATGTAAAAATTTGAATATTCAGTATATTGAAATGGTCTCTATGGGAAAATTATAGAGCTTGTTTTCCTGATTTCAAATATGTATATAACACAATTTCGCTTAAAATCGTACATAATGCGTTTTATTTTCAAATACGTATATAACTCAATTTCGCTAAAAATCGTACATAATGCGTTTTTCGTAAGCGCGGCAGTGTGGTGTGAGTGAGGTGATGTCATGTTTACCTTGTGGGGCGCATCGTGGGCGTGGTGCGGCGGCTGGTGGCGGCGTTTGGACCTCTGCCGGTGCTCGGCGCCCGACTCGTCGGTGTCGGGCGTCGCCTCCGCCAGGGAGCCCTCCGAGGACGCCTCCCGACCGCCGGCCCCGCGACCACCCCCTACAGCAACGCACACTCAACCAAATGCAGCTGGAGGGTTAAACGGCCGGCTCATGTAGCGAGTGAAAACACAGCGAACTACTACCGAAGCAGAATCGACTAACTCGTTGAAATAATTAATGTTATTAATAGTGCACTTTTGTCCGGTTATTACTGTTACTGCTGCACTCAGAGACGTCAATTAACGTTAATGACTAAAAATAATGTCAAACAATGACAATTAAAATCTAGTCTCTATTCTTGACGTATCGATAGTCAAGATTTAAATGATTTTTTGACATTAAGTACTCATTAAAGTTAATTGATGTCTCTGAGTGCGGCAGTTAGTCTCTGCCCTTGTTTACAGGAAACTGTGGTAGGTAAAATGCGACTCGCTATTCATGCGCCGACCCAAATTCTAAAGATACTGACGCAATTATTTTAGTAAATGCCATTGCCATTGCACAGTTCGGAAACACACAGGTTACTTTATTAATCGCCGCTGATTTCAATCAACTGTACGCTTAAGTTCATAATAATTGACTCAAACTTTCAACCCTTTTTTTAAAGACAGTGGCAAAATTGTTGCTATCCTAATTTGAACCTCAGCCATTTGTGATATTGTTATAAAACCAATGAAAAAAAATATGGCAATAACATTCAGGCCCGAGTTCACCAACACTTAACTGGCGATTATTATATAACCATCGGTTTTTGACATTATGTCGTATGGAAGAAATGTCAAAACTTACGGTTTCTTTTAATTGTTTGTTTGAACTCGAGACTTAAAGGATTAATTAACATTACGATTTTCGCCTTTCCTATTTTTAAAAGAAACTGTTATAATTACATAGAGTTCCTTCGCTTGAGTCCATTTTCATGCTCGTAAGTATATAATCCTAGTCAAGAAGTTTTAAAGAATATTTTTATTAATTTATGTATGGCGAAACTGGATGAAACAAAATCATACAATAATAATATCAAATCAAGAATCCTCTAAGTAGCGGCGGGCTCTAAAACAAATATAATTTAAATGAAAACTATGGAAAACTTTGTATAGTAACATTAACATTGCATATTGGACATGTCTTTTTGAATGATATGTGAGAGACCGAGTATAAAAGAGAACCCCATGGTCAATCATATATTTTTATATATTATAGTAGTAAAAATAAATATACATCTCTTTCCAAAATAGTATCTAAAAATATATAGATCATTACATAAAAAAAGAAAAAGTTCTCTTGTACCATACATTATAAACTAAATAAGGTTGTTAATATCTAACATAATCCTTGTTATATTTGTATTAAATAGGGAAATCTTAAATAGGGAAATCCTAAATAGGGATTTTTTTTTAAAGTTTTCTCTCACTACTTATCGCTTAACACATATACAATGTTAATTGACTACTAAACAATATGCATCAAGAGTTCAAACACAAAATAAGAAATATAAATAACCAACCACACAGGGATTTTCACAAAATACATTACAAATATTATTATACTTAAACTCTACATAACAGTTTGTTACAATTTTATTTTTATAAATTACTAAATCTGTTTCTGTAAGAAAGCTTTATAATCTTTAAGGATCATTGACAGGCTAGTCTGGGCCATTGTAATAGCGCCTCATTTTAATGAAATAGATGCGTATATTATTTTTATAAATAACCCTTAATAATTAGTAATGTTTCGCACCATACCATACCATTATATTTAATAGAAAGCCATACACATAGAACATAAAATGGCTTTTCAAGCTATGTTTATCATATTTAAAACAAATGCTATCACACAAAGCAAGTAAATTAACATGACATTGCATCAAATTAAGTGCACTGACATTATAATGCATTAAGTTTATTTAAAAAATATATATACTTAATTTATTTATTGCAGTTTATATGCATATTAATATAATAAATAACATTAATACATTATAATGTCAATCAACAGTTAGATATTAGAACAATATTTTATGGCAGTAAATAGGAAAAAGAATACCGAAAGCGGCGACAAAGTTAAAAGAAAGACCATGCGTTATAGCGCACACAACGGGACAGAGAGGAATGGAGCATTACCACAATACCAACTAACTGCATTACGGTTCTCTAATAGGAGTGTCGACTTATTCTTGTATTATATTTTAATATAATTACATTAGAAAGCTTTATCAAAACACATTAATTATAATATAATATAAGGGTATATTTAAAAAGCTGTGATTATATAAGAGTTATTTTTCTCATGTTATTTTAACCAAATGTGTACATAAATATATAACTTCTATCTAAGACACACACTCACCTCATTTTCTGCCGCGTTGTGTTTTTACTAAACATACATATACATATTATACGAATGGTGTACAAGTACAACATTATACATAGCTATATAACTTGTGCGTTGGTTCTGAAATACATTTTGATTTTTTTAATAATATTATTAATGCACTGCAACATAGACATTATTTTTTTAATAATTTTTTATGACATTGGCAGCTCAGGTAGCGTGGCACAACTAATTGATGCTGCATTGCATCAATTCTTACAGCCACTACTTTCCTATTCGTTTTATAAAAATACTTTAGTAGTCTAGCCTAAATTATTAATGTAATGCTTTGTTTATATAACTTGAATTCAGAACAAACGACACAAGAATGAATGAAATATAAAGTGTCACTGTTAATTTGAATTAATTAAGAGACATAAGTTATCTGACAATTGTTGTATACGTTAATATTGTCAGCCCAATATGCGCGGGAGTCGAACTCGCAATGATGTCGCAATTATCAATATTACATTTATAATGAATATATTACGGACATAAACAAAACTATAACAAAATTAAATGAAAAGCATAATACATACAGATATTAAAGTACAATAGAAGCCAATAGCACAAGCGAGATATTTTTGAAAATCATAAGGAAGTGACTTATAGGTAACGCGCGGCGGGAAAGGCGGGGCTGATCATAGTTGTCTAGATTTTTCCCAGTTCACTATTACGTACATTTAGTGCGAGTCACTGATTAATCCTGGATGAGTTATTTGTACTAGTTGGTATGGTGATATAGCTTTCATCTTTTTAATGTTTCAAATTGATGAAAAATGTAAGTCCGAATCTGAGTAGCTTCTCAATAAACAAATCTTTGCTGCACATTTATGGCACATAATTTTCCATAATAATTCATTATACGGGTGATAATTAGTAGGTCGATTCAACCCCACGACCCGCCGCGGGACGTTTTAAAATAAGAAATGGAACGAAAAAACACATTCAAAACTTTATATACATATTGACAGTTATTCATAATATGGGTCAACCTATCTTCAGTAGGTATTACCGATAATGTTTTCTTATATTTGCACGAGCACTATACATTTAAAATAAACAAACTTTTACGGATAAGACTCGCGTATAATCAGCTGTTTGGCATGTTAATTATTTAACCCGACGTTTCGATCACTTTACAGCGGCCGTGGTTACGGGGGACTGTCCCCCCGTGACATGCCGACATGCCATGCCAAACAGCTAATTATACGCGAGTCTTATCCGTAAAAGTCTGTTATATTTCAAAAGGTATTACCGAGTAAAATATTAATTGACAATAATATTTTGAACACAAATGTATATTATTGTCATTGAAAGATATAGGGCGGATCAGTAAAATATAAATCTTAGAAGTTATCAATACTGTAAAAATGCAACAAGTTTGATTAATATTACTGAAGACAAGTTCATATGTAAATAATAACGATTTCAAGTTATCGAGCTTACGTTTCGCTGAACGTAAGCGCTGGTGTTAAAGCGCGTCAACACTTAAGCGCATACGATAGCGACCAAGCGACAACGAAGTAACAATACCGTAAGGATAGCCCCATGTCAAGCTTAGTAGTAGTGTTAGTACTTGGAAATATGTGTCAAATTGGATGTACTTAAGCGAAAAGAGCAACCCACAAAAATATTGTTTTTTAATAAAATATGAAGACCAATTTAAGTGTTCGTCTTTGTATAATTCGCAATCGAATAATCATAGTTATGGTTGGATTTCTAATATTTTAAGCTACAGAGTAACTTTAGGAATAAATAAATTGATGTTATAGGTTGGCTCCTTGTCAATTAACTACATCCTACAAGTGTGAGATAGTATGTGAGTATCCGCAAAACAGGTTGTAGGTGAAATGTGGGAATGGCGTTAAATCGAGTACTGACCGTTGAGGGAGGTGAGTGGATCATCGTGGGGCAAAGCGCATGCCCCGGCCTCATCAGCTGCATACTGCGACTCGCGAAAAGAACTGCACGACGACAACAGGCTGCGGACAAATACATTTTTTAAACGACACTGGTACATAATTTTGTTTAATATGTACATATTTTTAATCCATGCGTGTTGTAATATCACT
This sequence comes from Cataclysta lemnata, assembly GCA_963931975.1. Taxonomy (NCBI): domain Eukaryota; kingdom Metazoa; phylum Arthropoda; class Insecta; order Lepidoptera; family Crambidae; genus Cataclysta; species Cataclysta lemnata. The sequence goes on along the minus strand of OZ008338.1, from coordinate 10,311,069 downwards.
AAAATGACGTACTCATTCGGGAACGGAAACACGTCATCGGTACATACAAATATCACGCCTATATCCCCGAAGTTGTGGTAGAGGTGAATTAAAAACCCACTTTTCGCTCATTAAGTTAGGTCCCATGTAATGGGTGGTTACTTGGCGTGGCTATTGCCATCCATCGGGCACTCGAAATCACAATATATTGCTAGGTGAGGAATGCTGCTGCACATTACTCATCCCTGTCTTTAACCTTAGTCGCCTTGTACGACACCCACGGGAGAGATGGAGGCGGAGACAATTGTATTCTGTTCTGCCGTCACCACACGGCACAACTGTCGTCACTCTAATAATTCTCAATAAATAACTTGTAGCAACAACACATTGCTGTGTGATTTTATATTACTGTTCCAATAGTATAATAGTATACCGACCTGGTGCGTTTAGTGAGGAGCTCGCTAGCGCCACTGCGCTAGTGCACAAAGCGCTTGGCCTGTGATTGCGTAAACGAAGCAAATTCGCTAAGGCCGGTCTTGGATGGGTGACAAAAAATTTATTACCACGAGTTCCTCCGTGCTTCGGAAGGCACGTTAAGCTGTTGGTCCCGGCTGCATATGCAGTCGTTAACACCCACTAACCCGCACTGGGCCAGCGTAGTGCGTTATGGCCGAATCTCCCTATATTCTTCCATCCATAGGGAAGGCCCGTGCCCCAGCAGTGGGGGCATTAAAAGGGCTGGTGATGATGATGATGGCGTTCCATTAGTATACCGACCTGGTGCGTTTGGGCGGCGTGGGCGCCTGCTTGCCGCGGCGGTTGGTGGGGCGTCGCATCTGCACACCGCCACCCTTCTTGAGCGACATCTGTGGCGTTACTGCACCGCTTGCAACTGTGCCCTCTTGCAGTTGTTTCTCAACCTCTGAAAGGCGACGAGTATGATGGTCATAATTTTACTTTTATATGAATTTGAACATGGTATTAATGTACAGTGTACTACTATGCAGCTACTTATTAAAATTTTGTTCTATTGAAACCAATCCTGCTGACAACGATATTTTTTTGCTCGACCTTTCTGAGGATGTCGATTATGATAAAAATCAATCAGGAAGTACCCATCCACCAAACAGGGTAAATTTTTATTTACATTCTCTTCCAAAATAAATATATAAGATATTTGTACAAAGCGTAACATGGAAAAGTCTGTGGCCACATTGGGACCTGGGTCTACAAGAACTTAAAATATATACAATTTAATTCAATCCACCTCTGCGAAAAAAAAGCTGGGTAGCATTCCAAATAAATAAATATTTGTAAGCAGTTTCCACAGAGATTTTAGGAAATGTGCAATATACCGTCATTGATATTGTTGTCTTGGAACATATGCTCGAGGGCGTGGTGTATTTCGCGGAAGGTGGGCCGATCGGCGGGCGCCCATTGCCAGCAACCGCGCATCAACTCGTACACGGCGCTCGGGCAACCTGGCGGGCACTCCATGCGGTAGCCCTAGAAGAATAACATCATTATCTGTATTATACATATCACTATCAATTATACACATGTCTACCTACGGGGAATATAACCAATATATGAAAGAATGTTTGAACAAAACAGTAACAGAAATAATGCACACCTTAAACACTATATACCCACGCTCACTCAGCCATATATTAAAAATTATTTAATAATTTTTTTGAATTTTCCATACATTTTGTTTTACTAACCAAACAATTTTTATAGGGGGAATTAAATATACAATTTCAATAACACCATAGTATTTTATCAGGATAATGGACTCCAAGTCAGATAGTTTCGATACTACGTTAGAGTTACAACCGGTTTCTGATTAGACATTTCTACATTACAATAGATAATAGTTAACGAAATGTTATAAATTATTAAGTCAGTTTACAAGATTACGCATATCATTACAATTAGGGCCTGTTTCACAATAGAAAAGTAAGTTCGAAGTAGCTTACTTTGCAGATCAATTGACATATATTTCATATTACAACTGTCAAATGATCTGCGAAGTAAGCTACTTAGAACTTACATTTGACAGTTGTAATATGAAATATATGTCAATTGAACTGCAAAGTAAGTTACTTCGAGCTTACTTATCGATTGTGAAACAGGCCCTTAGTATAATAACGCCACCTCATAGTGCAAAATAACAATTGCACCTTACTTCTTTATTAGTTAAAATAGTGACGTTTCCATTGTACCAAACTCATGCATACAAAATACGGAAACACAAACTATCCAAGAACCACTTTGATTGTCGGTGTGTTTTCCATGAAACATGATTTTGTTGAGCATCTAAATAAAATTCATTGTCTATGAAACTACTTATAACTTCGCCGTGTTGAAATACACCAACCAAGTGCATAAATACCCAGTCAAATAACAAAAGAAACATTGTTACAAAATGAAATGTTACAGAACTTTACGACTCGATGCCGTAATAGTACTCGTTCCTTGCTTATTGCTGAAAGTTGTTTGTTTTATTACAAACTTTTCGCCAGACAAAACATTAGTTAATTTTGTTTCTTAAAGTATTAACTGCCGCACTCAGAGACGTCAATTAACTTTAATGAGTATTTAATGTCAAAAATTTTCATTCAAATCTAGACCATAGACCCGGCAAAAATAGCGACTAGTTTTGAATTGTCATTTTTTTACGTTAAGTACTCATTAACGTTATTTGACGTCTCTGAGTGCGGCAGTAAGATAATTAATAATAATATAATTACAGGTCAAATGAAATAATCATCATCTTCTTGCCCTGTTTATATAGAGTCGACGCAGAACCTATGTGTGTCCTCTTCCTATCAGTCATACGTCACACCATACATCATCATCCGGAAAGGTGCTAATAATAAATGAATGTGTAGAAAAGTGATAATAAGGGCCAAGTCAGACACGGATGAACGGAGAGTTATTGGAATCACAAAATGCAAAGCCATACTTCAATGTACGTTTTATAAGCGACCCCTGCCTGACACCAAACCTTTTTCGGTATGCTGTTGTTGGGGGCTTCGTTTGCACTTGCAGGCGGAATAAAATACAACCTACAAATTAGAAGCAGCAGTTAGAATATTTATTTTATTTCCCCAGCCGCGCATTGGAAGGTAAAATGAAAACTGTAAGTTTTTACAGTAAAATAGCTTTTTTTACAACAATTTACGCTTGACCAATAAAAAACCAAAGTTTTTTCAAAAAAACTTCTATCATCTAGTTAGAGAGAGAGAGAGAGAGAGAGAGAGCTTGCAGTGGAATAACACAACTACACACCAAACTGATTAGCTACAGACCAATTACAAGCTCCCACATATAGATACTATCTAATAACACTATGTTCTAACATTGTTCTAGAGCGTAAGCGCTAAACACGGCAGCCGTATTAGCCGCATACTTGAGTGTAGTCAACAATAATACTCGCCGGATTTGTAAACGATCGCTTGATATTTTCTATGTATCATACTCTCCTTAGGTAGTATAAACAAAAACACAAGAATATATACAAATACCTACTATTAGTTGGTAACGGTTCGTTCTACATGGTGTTTTAAAAGTTGTTTTGGTTTCCCGTTCACTCAATCCAACTTTATCTCACGTTTTGTGCTGTATTATGATGAGAAACGACAAGTATCGGAATGAGATGTTAATCCCATAATAGAATTTAAGATTGTTTATATACATCGGTAGCCATTGTGTCTTGAGTTTAGAAAATATATCATCATTTTTCGAGCAGGAATCCATATCTCTGATAATTATACAAATAATAATATCTACATACATACATACATAAATCACGCCTATATCTCCCAAGTGGTAGGCAGAGGTGAACTAGCACCCACGTTTCGCCAATTATGTGAGGTCCCATGTAATAGGTGGCAAGCCTATTGCCATTTATCGGGCACAAAAGTCGCAGTACATTGCAAGGTGGTATAAGAGGAACGCTGCTGCCCATTCCATAATCACGGATTTATCTAAGTCGCCTTGTACGACACCCACGGGAGAGATTTGGGGTGGTGACTATTGTATTCTACTCTGCCGTTACCACACGGCAAATATATCATAATATATCAAATCAATATATAATGTGACCTTTATAAAAAATTTAAGATTTTTTTCAAATACGTTTATAAAGTGACTTTATCCTCACACTTTGCCCTTAGCAAGATTCGAGTATGGGACCTCTTGGCCGATGATCTGACCATTCGGCCAAATCGGCAGTCTAAGTGACTGCCACCGTTTGATACGAGTATTATTGAAAGATAAGAATAATTATAACAATTTAAGCGTAGTCAAAGTGCATGTTGCGTTCATGAATGTCTTTTTCAATTTTTTGTCTTTCCGTTTAACGATCGCAAGTTTGCATAGCATTGATAGTGGCCAAATTAATTTCCTTATATCTACCTAAGAACTTAGAATACATTAGCTGCGTTAGGCACATGCAAAATCTTTATGTAAGACCTATTGTTTCAATTTCAGATTTTTATGTAAGACTAGGGCGTGTACTTACTTGTGTTATTATAGACGTATGCGCATTGAAATCACCAAAAATAAAAACAAACATTTACAAGTTGTTAAAAAAAATATATCTCTAACCTCATCTTATCTTTAGCATGTTCAACAGTGAAACAAGAAAAACAATCCCAATCATTGTACAATGAAACATATCGACTTGATCCTAAAGAAGAGGATAAACAAAGAAAATAATCCAATAAATTGGTGAACTGATACGTAAAAGAGCAGCCTGTGCGTACGCGCTCGCTCAGTATAAACGCGGTGCGCCGCTTCCACCGGGCACAACGTCGCCTACAGCCACACAGAGTGCACCTACCACACCAGCAACATGTCGAGATTCAACAGCCTCTTCGTTTACATTCTACTGCTCTCTGTCACAGCACTCGGTAAGTTTCAATATAATATCACCAGTACGAGCAAATTAAAACGTTGTAAGCCAACGTAAGTGTTAAGGTTATAAAAATTTGGGCAAGTTAATTAGTGCCTTGGTTGGCCTAGCGGTTAGGCAACTGCCCGGATTGCAGTGGACGCGGGTTCAATTCCCGCTCAAAACCATAATTTTTCGAACTTTTTCTAACCACCAAAATCATTGTACATAACGTCTATAGTGTTAGATTTTCCCCATATCGATCGTTAGCAAGATACAACTGTGAAGACGTGTGTTATTTTCAGAGTACATATTACAAATATTGAAGAACGAAAAGTGTTTACTTTCATCGAAAGAGCATCTCCTAAATAAATTATAATTATTTAAATTATTATGATAATATTTGAAATTTTAATTGATCTACCCCTTGGGAGAAAGGCGTAACGTATGTATGTATTTACTGTAGCTTATTTTTTCTGACATTAATATGTTTAAATACTATTCATTACTAAATAATAAAATTGGATAAATTTAGGCTTTGAACCAGGTCTTAAAAGGGTACTAGGAAGATCAACGACACAAATTAATTAATTAGGAATGACTGACTAATAAACATAAGCAATATCCGTTTTCCAGGCAAGCACAAGAAGGCCAAACCGAAGAAGTTCGTTTCACCCAACGCCAAGGGAATTCAGTGTTACAACTGCCTGTCGTTCGATCACCCGGGCTGCTGGGACCCCGACCACCCTGACTACGCTAACATCACTGTCAGTATATTTTCTGGATATAAATTTCTTGATACTTGGAATTCGGTATAGTTTGACTTTGGCTTGAAATAACGCATTCTAGTTAAAATCAGCTATGAGCTCGTTAGCGCAATGGCATAGTGCGTTTGGCCTGCGATTGCGTAAACTAATCAATATTCGCTATGGCTGGTCGTTGGATTGGTGACCAAAAATGTATTATCTCGAGTTCCTCCGTGTCGGAAGGCACGTTTAGCCGTTGGTCCCGGCTGTAATGGCCCATTTTTCCATCCATAAAGAAGACCCGTGCGCCAGCAGTGGGGACATTGAAGGGCTGGTGTAAATAATGAATTAAAATCTTCAGGTGCCCAACATCGACTGCTACATTCCTGGCATGGAGTTCCTGTGCGTCATAATCACCTCCGAATCAGCGAAGTTGGGTACGTACTGACAACTGCAGTCGCTATACATAGTCTCCTTTAAGCCGTAACCGTTTTCAACGCAATACAATCCGCGGAGTCTAAATTAAACTGGGGTTTGTTGTACAACTTCCAGGAACCGGGAAGCCTTTTGTTTGCAGCCGTGGCTGTGACATCAACTAAATGCGCGGGCTGGCCAACTTTTGCAGATATGTAGTTACTAACTTGTGCTGCAGCTGCCATGAATAAATAATCACGTTCTGTCCTATATGCATCTAAAGTGGTTTGCGTTTAATCTCTCCAGGGTGTTAACAGTTATAGTGCTAGTCTAATTTTTAATACATAACGTTCTCAAACACAAAATTGTAATAAGATGTGATGATCAATCATGTGGAGACCAGCCCAAACTTAAAGTTAAAATAGCTTAAAACTTACGTCTTGTTATATTAACTTAAATAGCATTGTATTAATAAAATCCAAAGATCATAAACATTATTACAAGCCACTAAGTTTCAAATCATGGTCGCAAATGTACCTCTGCCCTGTAAAGGGTTTAACATAGCTCGAGTACTGTTTGGTGTCGCTATTTACTGTCAATACAAATATAATACTGTTGCCCGCAGTGGAAACCGGCCAGGAGATTGGCCCAGTGCGCGCCCGTACGTGCGTACCCACCAAGGACTTCTCCAAGAAAACTGTCTCCTACTCTATGTGCAGCAAACTGAGCAAGGAGTTGTCGGCATCGGAGATATTCTCTCGCGTCGGCGTCAGTCGGCCACAGTGTACGCTGTGCAAGAAGCACCTATGCACGGACGCATCGCACTGCTAAGTACCTCAACCAAATATCGGTCCAGCGGTTTAAGGCATCGTCCTAATAGAATGCGATTGCGCAATCATCGCGAGAGTAAACGATGCGAACATCGCGTGTACGCGTACAAACATTTGAGTCGTGCAATTGTCAGTTAGGACACCTATTTGAGTTTAATAGGTTAAATCGCGCGTTCGTACGAGTGCAATTCGCGCGAACCTGCGATGATCGCGCAATTGTGTTCTATTAGGACGATACCTAATGTACGAGCCGAATATGCACGTACAAATTTGGACAGACTGTATTATAATAATGATTACTCATTGTGTAAAAATCTCCTTCCTACGAGCGGCGTCACGCTCGCACATTTACCACTGATTTCAATGTTATTGTTGTTACGATTATATTTTACAAACACGCTAGTAAATCCGATACGAAGAAGAAGTAAAATAAGCAAAATTCCGACACTGCGGTGGGAACTGCGGTGCCGGTGCGCATGATCACAGTGGATGCAGTTTCATGTAATACAAATCTATACCCCATTCACTTGGGCTTGAAACAAAATGTAAGCAATCTTGATGTGTCTATTAATATAAAATACAAAAATAAAAAAATGTATAACATCAATATTTCAAAGTAGCTAATAGTTTTATTAGGCTATAATTGAATAGGTATGTATTTTAGAATACATGTTTCTTGTTTCTTTAAGTGCATTTTGTAGATAAAGAGACATATCAAGATTGTTTACATTTTGTATCTTGCTATAATGGATGGAGTATAGATTTCAAGATGGAGTTAGTTAGAAACAGAGTTGTTCTGCACGGTATAAAAGAAGAAATCGGCGAGGGGTTGCGGGGAGGGCGACACGTTATCGCGGTGTTGTTAATTATTGTTAGGGCGCGTTTTACGTAACTACATGTTTACTAAACTCACCACGAAATGCAAGATTGTATAGTACTTGTTATGAAACTAACACCACTTGTTGGGAGACGTTATTGTTACGCTCGCAATCAGTACTGATGTTGGCATTGTTTTTATATTTACATTAATATTTTAATAAAAAAAATACTATATCAAAGATACTTTGGTCTTTTTTATTTTATTGTAGGTACTAGAGATTTAAAAAGTAGCCTTTTAAATATTAACTAATTTACCGGGTGATATCGGATTATTTAAACGAAGGAAAGAAATATACCCATAAAATCTAAAACAATTTGGTGCGAAATCTATAAATTGAAATAAAATAATGATCTTTTGAAATTTATTAAAAATCACCACGATTCAATTTATGGTGGCAACTATTTTACCACTGGCATACAAATGGTTAATAGTGAAACAAACTGTAAATAATTAATCAAATAAAGCAATTTTATCGATAGCGCTTGTAATTTAGTAAATTCATTTACATCACTTATTTTTTACAGTTCTAAAATGTCACATACATGTCACAGTACAATAAAAACTTAAAATATAATAATTGCGGAATGTATTCAGTTAAATTTCAACTCATAAAATAAACGTTGTTTATGATGTTAGCTATCTGGTCATGTGAGGTTTTTAGTGTCTTAAAAATAACCCTGTATAATCCTTAAAAAAGAGTTTCTAACACAAACCTTCTCGAGCATATGGTAGACATCGGCGAGGTCCACGCCCGGGTACGGGGACATGCCATAGGTGGCCACCTCCCACAGCAGCACGCCGAATGCCCACACGTCCGACTTGGTGCTGAAGGTGTTGTAGGCTAGTCCCTCGGGCGCGGTCCACTTGATCGGGAACTTGGCGCCGGCGTGCGCGGTGTACGTGTCGTCGCGCATCAGTCTCGCCAGCCCAAAGTCCGCCACCTTCACCAGGTGATTCTCGCCGACGAGGCAGTTGCGAGCCGCCAGATCCCTGCCCGCACAAATGACCCGGTTAAGCTTTGTAGGTGGTACACAATTTTTACATGCAGTAAGTTCACAGTTATGTATGGTGTTATTTGTACATACATAAATCACGCCTATATACTGGAAGGGGTAGGCAGAGGTGAATTAGCACCCATGTTTCGCCAATTATGTTAGGTCTCATGTAATAGGTGGCGAGCCTATTGCCATAATATCGGGCACATAAATCGCAGTACATTGCTAGGAGGTATGAGATAAATGCTGCCTTGTACGACACCTCCTTATTTGTATGTTGTCTATTTGTAATATACTAAATAGAAAGAAAGAAAAACGTTTATGGAGACAAACATATACAATAAAAATATTAGGCATGTAAACAAGGTAAAAAAGTCAACACATGTTTATTTTTACATAGAAAATGCGTGTGTAGTCGAAGTCGTCTTTTCGCTATGAAGTAACGAAAGCAATAGCTTTGCAATGACAAAACCAGACATTTGAGAAGTGCCTGCAAGGTTTTAATTTAGAAACCACAGCCAAAACCAATCTAAACAATCAATTAACAACTGGCGTATGCTGACCGGTGTATAAACGAGCGGCTCTCGAGGTAGCTCATGCCGGAAGCGATCTGCGTCGCCATGTACATGAGGACGACGGCATCGGGGGCGGGGTCCCGGGCGGCGGCGGCGGCAGCAGCTCGCAGATAGTCGAGCAAGTTCCCTCGGGACATGAACTCGGTGATGATATAGAAGGGAGGTTCGCGGGTACACACACCGAGCAGTTGCACCAAGTTCTTGTGGCGCATCTCTTTCATAATCGCGGCTTCCTCTAGAAAGTCCTTCAGGGCCATCGTGTCGTCCTTTAGGGTCTTCACCGCCACCTGTAGGTACATAACGGAAGCAGGGTTTGAAATTATCAAGATAAATAATATGCTCTTTGATAATTATCAGATTGCCCTTTTTAAAATGATATTACATTATATTAACATTTACATTAGAAGTCAGTAAGTCGTTTAGAATTAAAAAAATAACTTCAATTATGCGTGAAAGTTTTCGATTTCATTACCTCAATACTCGGTGTGTGAGGTAGTGCGGGGATATTGATAACGATAAAGTTTGAGTCCTTTGTAATTATATATTTTAATAGAAACTAGCAGCCCTTTTAATGTCCCCACTACTGGGGTACGGGCCTTCCCTATGGATGTAAGAATATAGGGATATAAGGCCATAGCCCACCACGCTGCCCCAGTGCGGGTTAGTGGGTATTAACGACTGCAGGTGCATCCGAGACCAACGGCTTAACGTGCCTTCCGAAGCACGGAGGAACTTGCGATACTAAATTTTTGGTCACACATCCAATGACCGGCCTTAGCGATATTGCTTAGTTTACTCAATCGCAGGCCAAGCGCGTTATGCCACTGCGCTAGCTCTATTCGCTAGCGAGCTCTAGCGAATAGAAACTGTGAATTCAATAAAATTATATAATACGCGTGCGATTGATACGAATGATATGACTGACGTACAAATAGCATTAAATGAATTACTAAATTACTGCAATATTAGTTAGTTCGGTGCAGTAAACCGAATACTCAGTACATGAGCTTTGATGGGGTATAGTTTAAGAGGAGGTATAGTTTAATTATTTTGCATCACTTTCCCCTCAAATATAGTGCGACTTTGTTATTCAATATCAGAAGTGTACGCTCACTAATTTCCTCAATATGAGAGTACTGAGCTAAGTTCGCTGTTTCCTGTTATTATCTATAAATAACCATAAACACAATTTCAATTTCATAATTGCCAATAGCAAAATTGCATAAATATATAGTGCCTATTTCGTAAATAGAGACGAACTTGAACGGATATTATAATATAGTCATATAAAAAATAAATATTTCCCTACATTATTTCCTCCAATTACGATGAATAAATACTGCGATTATTAGCCATTATCTGATATAAGCATGGCCTTATTTGCATGGCTTTCACTATACTATTCATGAGCTGTCTCAGGCAGGCTCATGTTGAAATATTATATAAACAACATAGACCGTTTTATTTGAATACGGTAGATATTGTGCTGTTTACAATAATCTTTTGTGAATATTATAGTGGTTTAATCACGAGCTGAAGCAAATACAGCTGAAGATGTAGAGTGAGGGTCGGGTGCCAGATTTGTTATAAAAACACGTGTGTAATTAATTGCAATGGAACCGTTTAGTATCGAGTTCATGATCCGATCAATAAGCTGTCAGCTGCGGTTCGCTACCGGAGAGCAACAGTTAATTGAGACGACAGAGCAACCAGTCCTATAAGTTAAAACATGTAAATCTTTCGCGAAAGTTATAGGATATAATTTTTCGATATTCCGAAATTTCACAGCGCACAAATATTTGAAAAATTATGTGATAATTTTTCAAATATTTATAAAATGATGTAAATAATCAAAAAATAAATTAGACGGTTTATTACTTTATCCATATGACTGCTCCATACTTTAAGATTAGCAATAGCTTGAAAATTATCATTACAGACAGAAAAATATCTTGAGATACATAATAATCTTGTTGACAAGAGCTAATAAGCCACTTTTAAGCCCGGTCTAATAACAGCACCGTCGTTAGCGCCAAGCAATATATCTGGTGGGTTATATAGTTTTCTTCCTATATCCATTAATAGCACTGCCATTATTATAAATTTCTGAAGTTTCAGTTTTATTTATATTACACACTGAAGCTCTTGCCCTTCATCTCACCTGATGGTAAGTGACGATAAGGGCCAAAGATGGAATCGAGCTTCACCTGGAACCCTCAACCACAGAGGGGCTGGCTATCATATCACATTTGTCGGAACACAACAATGCTGTTAACATTATTAAAACAATATTAACAGCATTGTTACGTTAACAGTTGATAGGACTGTCGACCTTTTGCCGAAGACGTCAGATGCGACAATGGGGTGTACCGACCGTGATGTTGCACCGCTTCCAGGTGGCCTCGTAGACGTCGCCGTACTGCCCGCCACCCAGTTTGTGCTTCATCACAATGTCGGTGCGGTCGATCTCCCACTGGTCGGGTGGCGCGAGCGGGAACACCGTCGGCTTGTTCCGTTTCGGCGCCGGGTACAGGAGTTGCGTGATGAGGCCGTCGCCCATCACGGAGTGGTGATGTACCAGTTCAGCCAGCGTGCCAAACTTTGACTCTGACGTCACGTACACCTGTCAAAGGGCAAAATTTATTTCCGTAACTATTCATATCATCTGAGTTATACGAGTATTCGCGAGAGCTTCGCGGCGGGGGTTGTGCAATATTTGATTATAATACTAACTGCCGCACTCAGAGACGTTAAATAACGTTAATGAGTACTTAACGTCAAAAACTGACAATTCAAAACTAGTCGCTATTCTTGCCGGGTCTATGGTCTAGATTTGAATGAAAATTTTTGACATTAAATACTCATTAAAGTTAATTGACGTCTCTGAGTGCGGCAGTAAGGCCCAGTTCACCAACACGTAAAACAAGCGATTAAAGGTTAACCGTCTATTTTTGGCATTTGTTCCATACTGTGATATGTCAAAAAGAACCGGTTAAATAATAATCGACTGTTTACGTGTTGGTGAACTCGGGCCTAAGGGCGATAAAACATAAAATGTCCCAAATCTCTCCCGTGGGTGTCGTACAAGGCGACTAAGGATAAATCAGTGATGAGGAATGGGCAGCAGCGTTCCTCTTATACCTACCACCTAGCAAAGTACTGCGACTTTTGTGCCCGATAAATGGCAATAGGCTCGCCACCTATTACATGGGACCTAGCATAATTGGCGAAGCGTGGGTGCTAGTTCACCTCTGCCTACCCTTTCGGGGATATAGGCGTGAATTATGTATGTATGTATGTATGTCCCAGATCGCAAGTATTTGCATCATAAATATGCGATTTGAGGCTTTCCTTTTTTTATCGCCCGAGGTAAGTTAATAATTTTATGTCTGACCAGGAAGTGGGATTTTCCGTTCTCGTAGCAAGTGGTAAAGTCCACTTTATGGTCAGGTGTGACATAAAATACTTTTACTATAAAACAGTTTAGTTAAGTATATTCCAGCTGGATTCATTTTGAATTTTGTATGGAGTATGTGTTCATATTCAAGCTTTTAAAGTTCTTTCCATGGTGAAATTTGGCTGTAATGATGATATCATACACATGGTTTTTAGGTTATTAGTGTTATAAAAATAAATCCGTTAGACGCCCAATAAGAGTCAGACGAAATCTGATCCAACTAATAAGTCAGACAGATGGTACTTACTGCGCGCGAATTTAACAGTTTTTGTGAGTGGTGTACTAATTAACAATGCCACAATGTCAAATAAGCCAATCCAAAAATAGCGCTTTGACTATCTTCAGGCTATAGTAAGATATTGTTTCGAGCAATAAATAATCGCATCGGCAATATCTAATATATTACAAATGTCTCATAATATAATCATATACATTACATCGTTGTCGAGAGTACTTGAGAATTCGAATTGGTGAATTCGACAATACATGTCTTCAGAAGTGCGCAAAGTCTCTCAGTTAAATCTGTTTTTATTTTTACCTATTATCTGTATACATACATACCTTTAAAACGTCTATTTACCCCCGAAGGAGCAGTTAAACTTAAATAACTAGTAAAATAAAATAATATATCAGTACAAGTGAAATAATATATTTTTATACCTTTCCGTCAGAATCCTCGTTGATGCGGTAGTGGTAGACCCTGCCCTCGTAGCGCAAGGATATGCTTCTTTGGCCTGGACTAGATTCGGATTCGCGTACCTAAGATATGAAACATAATATATATTGTATACCCATTATTACTTCGAAAATGTTATAATAACACCAGCCCGCCTAGCATGACCACCGAAACACGATATGATATAGCCATTTATCGCTTTAAACTGTCAAGATCCATAGGTTTTTGACAGTTCAAATTCAAAGCGCATATCATAAATGCATGACTATATCATATCGTGTTTTGGTGGTCATGCTAGCCGGGCAGCAGTAGATAAGGGGTAAACTATTCCAGTCTGAAGCAAACAGATGAATAGCAATCGTGACCAAAAGGTAGGAGGATGCATTCTGAGGAGTTGAAAATTAATAAGTTACGATGTTACCTGGTTACGAAGCAATTATTGTTAAGAAATGGAATGGAGTGGGCCATACATAACCCACCACGCTGGCTCTGTGCCGATTGAGTGAATATTAACGACAACAGATGTAGCCGGGAACAACGGCTTAACTTGCCTTCCGAAGCTCGGGGAACGCGGGATAATATATTTTTGATCACCCATCCATCCCCAAAAGGTCTTAGTGAACATTGCTTATTTTACGCAATCGCAGGCGAGCGCGCTAAGCCACTGAGATATCTGCACATAAAATACTCACCGATAGAACCATTTCTCTAAGAATTACAATTTCTATTATTACGCATTCGTAATAACAGAAATTATTTCATCGTGTTTAAAATAAAATGGAAGGCATGTCCACTACCCAAAATTTAGATAGTGCAGGCGAAATAAATTTACCTATATATTCCATGTCAAAACATATTGTAGGTATGTAGTTATGTACACATATATTTTAAGGCAGCCTTTCTGAAGCCGCCCTTGGCTTGTTTTATTACTTTCTCTGAATTTCTGAGACCCAGTTATGGGGAGCAAACAAAGAGGGTTTGTTACTTAGGCAACGTGCCAGACTGAAAGAGGTGGCCTGGTAAAACATCGCAAACATTTACTTAAAATAAAGCATTTCAAGATAAAACGATTAGTGCCTAATTCTTAGGGGCGTATTCCTGTTGCCTTGACACTGTATTGTTTTTCTCTAACTTTATATAATAAAACCTTGTTCAACAATTTAGCAACAATAATAAAAACATGTTCCTTTGTGGATTAACAGAACCTAATCACAAATACAAATGTGACATTTTTCATTAAAAATAACTGTCTTTCGGCCGCGCTCAGAGACGTCAATTAACGTAAATGAGTACTGAATATCAAGTGAAAATACAATACTAGTCGCTATTCTTGCCGGATCTATGGTCTAGATTTAAATAATATTTTTTGACATTAAGCAGGTATTAATTAAAGTTAATTAATGTCTCTGAGTGCGGCAGTTTGTCTCATTGTCTGTGTAATGGTTCCTTTATGCTTAACTAAGTCCAATTTATATCACCACTCCAATTTATATTCCACATGGATGGAAGAATATAGACAGGATCGGCCATAAACCACCACGCTGGCCCAGTGCGATTTGATGGGTTCTTAAAGACATATATACATAAATCACGCCTTTATCCTCGAAGGGGTAGGCAGAGGTGAATTAACACACTCACGTTTCGCCAACTATATTAGGTTTCAATAATGGGAATTATTAAAGACATACCCTCCGAAATACATCGGAAAAGCTGAGCTAGCTACGGACGCTAAATCAGAAAGACAAAGTACTCACGAGAAAGCTGCCGTTGATACCCGAGGAGAGTAGGTATTCCGCGGCGTTCCTCGATATGGGCCCGTGGTACCACGAGTGCTTCTCGAGCGAGTTGACGGGCGTCACGTAGTTGCTGGGCACCCAGCCGACGCCGCCGCCCAGGGTGTGCGCCTCGCACCACTCGCCGCTCTTGTTGTAGCTCATGATCCGCACTTGCTCCCCTGCCACCGGACACACCAAATTATTTTTTTATCTCTCTTATCTTTATCTTTAGTGATCATCATCGTCAGCTTGTCCGCGCAAGTAACCCGCGCGATGTGACGCGCGCACAGGCTACTTGCGCATGTTACTTCTGCAGGTACATCTTCGAGTAGCTGGAATCGTTTACACGATGCATATACTAGTGTGTCAACATGCGCAAGCTGCTGCACCGTGTAGAAGCACCATTATAGCATAACGTCCATGTAAGAGCCTGCTCCGCTAAGATCTCGGGAAAAACCAGCCTTTTAATGTCCCCACTGCTCGGGCACAGGCCTTCACTATGGATGGAAGAATATAATAAGATAAGATAATGTTTGTTTGCTCTTGAACAGGGTGTACAGAAGATCGGCAATAGGCAGTTAGGGAGATTGGGCCATAACCCACCACGCTGGCCCAGGGCGGGTTGGTGGGTATTAACGACTGCAGATGCATCCGAGATCTAGAGATAATAAATTTTTGGTCACCCATCCAATGACCGGCCTTCGAGAACATTGCTTAGTTAACGCAACCGCAGGCCAAGCGCGCTATGCCACTGCGCTAGCGAGCTCCTCGAACATCAAATTAAAGCTACGTTCAAAATGAGCAAGTGTTTTCACCATCTCCACGAGATATTCATGGATAAAACTAAAACTAAAATAACTTACGTTGATAAGATACACTGAGAAGCCAAAGCCTCGATAAAATCTTAAAAGTACTACACTGCCCCTCGGCAACAACTTCAGCGTACAAATAAAACCCTTTTATATTTCACTCCAATCAATATGGATTGCTTCGATGCACGGCGTTGTTCAGTGACGGGTTGAAAGGAGATATTCAATGCGAATTCATAATATCTCAGTTCATTATCGTACGGTTCAACTTTCCTCCAGATTCATTCAAATAGGACGGTTTCGAATGAATAGAATAGATATTATCTTGAATAGAACAAAATAATGAGAAAATTCATTTTTGTTATAACCGCTTTTTAGTAACTATGAATCCAGCCCGGCTAGCATGACCATTGAAAATCGATATGATAAAGCCATTTATCGCTTATTTATTTTTGCCAGTTCAAAGCGATGAATGATATGATACATACATACATAAATCACGCCTATATCCCCGAAGGGGTAGGCAGAGGTGAACTAGCACCCACGTTTCGCCAATTATGTAAGGTCCCATGTAATAGGTGGCGAGCCTATTGCCATTTATCGGGCACAAAAGTCGCAGTACATTGCTATTGCTAGGTGGTATAAGAGGAACGCTGCTGCCCATTCCTCATGACTGATTTATCCTTAGTCGCCTTGTACGACACCCACGGGAGAGATTTGGGGAGGTGAAAATTGTATTCTACTCTGCCGTCACCACACGGCTGCTGATGCGAATGATATGATAAAGATAGAAAATGTTGATTGTTATAAAATTATATTAATCTGAATAAGTTATGAGGTGATGCGATGACAATATTAGAAGTTTCAGTTACAAGCGACACCAAAGTCTAGGTTGAACGCGAGCGTATTGATTTCGTGGTGTGTAGGTACCCAAGGGAAGTATTCCGAGTGGAGCCTCGTCCGAGGAGGTGGGGCGACGGGCTCACCTTTCTTGAGGCTAAGTTGGTTCTCCCCGCCCGCCTGGAAGTCGTATAGTGCCACGAACAACTGAGGATCGTCCTCCTCGTGATGTGCCAGAAGATTCTCCTTGGATGTCCATCTGCGTAAACAGTCATAGGTCAATACATAGTTGTTATTTTAAACCCACGAAACAGTTATCTTACGCTAATTAACATAAATAATAAATTCAAAACCTAACGGATAAGGCATCGGCTTTTCAATCACTTTCTCCGTTCATCGGTCTCTCGACATGGTCCGTTCTGACTCTTTTTTTACATTTATTCATCATGAGCACCATTACTGTGTGATGGATGATATATGAATCAAAAGGGAGTGGATGGCTTGATGACGTCTGACCGATATGAATGGAAAAGGAAACATACTGCACCGACCCCAGATAACCTAGAAACAGGGAGGGAGAAGAATAAGAATAAATTCAAAATGTACGAATTATTGACTGTGAGCTTGAGAGGAATTCTAACTACAGAAATATGTGCCTCTTTTATTCCGTTGGTTCCTCGTGGCTTGATTTCAAATAGACGAAACGGACACCTTCCTAAATACATTTTAATAATACTACTTTTGGATTTGAATCGAACTGAGCCATGAATAAGTACAGTTAATTTATTTAATTAGAATAGAGCTTAGATAGTTGCATAATTGGAGTCAATTTTTTACATAAACATATCACACCTGTTTATCCAGTAGACAGAGGGTGTATCAAAGTTGTACAACTATGATAGTTCTAATGTAATAGTAGGGGGTGAGCTAATTGCCCGGCATGTTGGTGTATAAGAAAGGCCGCTGTCGATGCCTCCACAACATTTATAACCTTTAGCCGCCTTTAAGGACATCTACGGGCTAGTCTATGAGTTTATAAGGGTGTGGTGACAATAATACATAATTATTACTATGTCACTACAAAGTATTAATTTTTGTCACTACACGGCAAGGAAAATTGCACGTTGCATCATATTATTGTAATTAATGTGACGTTGTCGTGATGTAACAATCATGTAACTCAGTTGATATCCTCAAATGCATGATAAATGTGTCCCCTTGCAAATACAAAATCAGTTGAACCGACTCGCCGTAACAAGCAAACGGAAATAATGAAGCCACACTACTTAATACCGGTGAACTGAAGCTCGACTCTCGTTGATCCTTGGAAAATTTATTTTCTTGCTAATGCGTCTACAGTGAAACCGCTCAGTGCCGTCGATTCCATTAATATACACGCAATGTATTAGGTACGCACGCCAGCCCTGAGTACTTGTAAAACAGTATTTATGTTTATAAGGGAATCCATTACATTACGTACGTTGCGTAATACAATTTTATTGTAATTACAATTACATTATTGTAATTCTATTAACGTGTTACATTGACATGGTGTATATATTGTATGCGGTATTATTATAGGCAAGTAATCAATGAAAAGGATGTAATATTGTTTGTAAAGGTAGTATAGTAATACCTGAGCTGACGACGGACGCACACTGACCGCTACATCTTATACTTTTGGTCACTACTAGAGTGGCAGTTTAGAAAATTTAGTAGCCAATGTTTTACATATTATGGCATATTAATAAAATCTATCAATTCTGTTATAAGATATGTCGATTCGTCATATAAGGAGAACATTGGACTATGAAAAAGGTTGCAAGAAAATTGCATGCGACAGAGATGAGATGTTGAGATGGATGTGCGAAGTGACAACAATGGATATGATAAGCAATGAGTGTGAGTGGGAATCTAAAAGTTGCGCCAGTGACAGAAAAGTTGAAAGGGAGCCGTTTGGTTTGGTATGGGCATGTTATGAGCCGGGATGCCATGAATATGCCGTAGTAATGCACATGAGTGTTGATGGGTGTCAAGAAGAGGAAGACCCCTGAAAAAACGGATGGATTGTCTGCGGTATGATATTATGAAGGTGATGGGTGTGAATGAGGAGATGAAGAGTGACAGAAAAGAGTGGAGAAAGAGGGCCAACCGCGCCGCCTTCAAATAGGATGGGATAATGGTAGGCTGATTAATGATGGCATAATAATGCTTTAATTATTTCCTGTGTCCCATTTTACAAATGACTACGACGCTGTTGTACGTGATGGAGCACAAAATAACCTTCAGTTCCCGCGTGATTAGTGCAGTTAATTGGTTTCGATATACATCTCAGTACGCATGTAGGTGCGCCCTTGCTCCAACTTACGGATTGAGGGCGTGGGGAGCTGCACCGCTACACTATACTGCACATTACGATTGTCACATGAACTAGGTGTATCAAAGCATGCTCCCGTCGACTGAGCCGCGTCATAAATTAATATTTCTTACACTCTCACTTTTCGTCTAGCCCATTATAATCAGCTTAAGTAGTAGTATGATGGATAATATACGTAATATTTTAATAATATAGTAAGGGGTTAAAGTATGAAATTGCCGATGTTCCCTCATTATTTAGTAGTAGTGTATAATTCCTTTAAAACAATAGTTATGTCCATTATTCTTTTTTTATTTTAAACTTCATTTCAAGGACTTAAATATATGTATAAAATTTTATCTTTTTTTTATTTCTTTCACTACCAATAAATCTCGTGTTTGCTTAATCGACCTCCTCCGAGACGACCGATTTTTGTTTATTTATTATAATAATATCGACATTTGGTAGGTCTGAGAATAAGTCGTATTATTATACCCATAGGTGGTAAAGATAAAACAACGTTTGCAGAATCAAATAGATGTATTAAATACTGAAAATATACTACATAAATAACCAGGACTCGAGAGCAAAAATGGACATCGATTTGTTCTCATCACACAAACATTGGCCGTTACCGCTACCAGGATTCTTATCCTGGACCATATACGTACATAAATCACGCCTTTATCTCCAAAGGGGTAGGTAGCAGGGGGGAATTAATACACATTCGTTCAATACTATCCATAATAGGGGAAAAGTATGAAGTTGAACCACATGATAAAACTGATAAAAAATTTATAATAATTATTAACATACTAGTTACATGCCATGATTCTATTACCACACGGTCAGTAATCGACATTTCCTAGATATTATAGTTTCGATTATAACTACAGTTATCTGGGTAACGCAACATTTATTAAAACGTGAAAAGGGCTTTTAGCGATATTTTATGTACCGAGTAACAATTACAGGCTTTAAACCCCTTTGCTACTGAGTGCAGGTATGGCGGAAAGCTGATGAGAGAATCTTTAGTTACAGTTTTTGAATATGAAGTGTAAAGTATTTTATGTAGGTATTGGCTTCATTGATATCAGTCAGAAGCTCAGAACTTCGTCAGTCAGATAGGTACCTGATATCTTAAAATATATATTTTTAACAATATTAAGGCTTGTTCAATACAACTGAGTGTAGTAAGGTGGCGTCTTTTCTAGAAATTAATTAATGCAAAACAGTTCGTCGGCTTTATAAGCAGTGTTTGGGTAAATTGAACAGCCTGCTAATTACTGGCGGTGTAATTTAAGCTACTTTCTGTTTGTTCTGTACTTGCCTGGTGGCACCATCGAGAGGAAGAGGCGTGCCCGGTGCTGCGGCAGCGCCTTCGGTATCCGGCAGATCGGGAATATGCGGCAGCGGTCGGCTTTGCAGGAGCGCCTCTGTACATAAGACAGGAACCTTTATAATGGCTATTTGCTTGCACCGTTCAAGAAGAGAAATATAGACATGACAATAATAAATAGATAAGCAGAGCGATTTGTCATTTGATTTGTTTTTTCTGTTTTAGTAGCTGGAACTGTGTTTAAAATAAAATACATACTATCGAAACGAGGCTACGAGGCAAGGATTTTGACGTTATTGTCCATAGGGAAAACGTCAAAACTTAATGCCTCATTAGCAAAACTATTCGAAGATTGAATTATAGAAGCCCAGCGTCAGTCTCCTTGTGCGACACTAGCAACAGAGGCAGGGGTGGTGACAATTGTAAGTGACACCAAATGATATTTATAAAGTAATTTTTTTAAATAATAAGATATTAACCTGTCCTTTAATATTCGGAAAACAACAGCGCTTATCCTCCTTAATCGGCGTAGATAGTGCGAATGAGAATAGGCGTAGATACTACGAGTAGGCAGTTTCTTCAGGAAAAAGCAACTTTATTTCATGCTAAAACACAGCAGTTTTTCCTCGAGCATCTTACAAACCCTGAGCTTAGCTCAAGAACAATGAAGGCCATAAATGTACTACTGTATAAATAGCGACGATATTGATTTTATTCTTGAGCAAACTGTGGTTGGAAACATTGTATATTCGATTGTAGGCCATTTGCCTATTTGAGGGTAGGCTGCCGGTAATTATTTATTGATAGATTCAATGTATCGAGGCTCACCTATATAGGGACCAAGGGCTAATACAACTATAATTGCTAAACGCTATAGGTAGTTTAGCAACACACGGTGAGCTTGAGGATGGTTTTTGAGGAAAATTGGGGTATAACCAACTTTTCTTCTCCCTTGGGATTAACTCACATATTGTTACATTAGATATATCGCTAGATAGAATTAGAGGCATCCTGTTTTCAAGCACAACAAACTTAACCGCCTCCAAAGTGTAGTGGTTCGCCCATCGGAATTAAGAAACCGATGCCCCGGTTTCGGTGCCCAGGCGGTCACTTTTTTCAATTCCGCCTGGTTAGCTACCACTATCTTATCAAAATCTGTCGCCATAATAATAATAGCATTATTGTGTTACGATAATGTTTGATAAGATAGCCAGCCACTGTGTGGTTGGGGGTTCCAGGTGAAACTCAAGTCCATAATACCATGAGGTGAGATGAAGGTCAAGAACTTCCCAGACTTGCATAAAAAAATATATAAGTATTAAAGTATCTTATCTAAATTAACTAATACGAAATAATAAACGAAAGAAATATTAAAATTTCCGATCGTAGGGCACAGTTGTCACATAAAATATATAGCCATAAAATAGAGCCCATATTGATTTTGTATGCTGTATGCATGTTACACGACACTACGTAAATAAATCAGATACAGATTTCATCCGTGCCCTATAAGGGCACGGATAGCCTGAAATAGTATTCAGCGCTTAAAGGACAGGATCTAGCTTATTTATAATTTGATCTCCAAGTTCCTAACTCCGAGTGAGGGTTCTTAGTCATTATGGACGTTCAACGAGAATGTCGTATCATGATGGGACCTATATAATATGAACGAACGGTCTGGAAAATATGATGAATACTTTGATGGTCCCTCCAACGCCGTTCTATATAATGAAGTGAATTTATAAAAAAAATCTTTCTATAATAATAAGTTAGCTATGGTATATTAAAATTGCTTTTACAGATGAGAACATCTCAAATTTAGTAATATGTAACCAGTAATTTATTAACTAGATAGGCGAATCATAGATATATCGATAATTTTAAAGAATATAGATGTTATTAAAGTTTTTAATTTATATTAAATCGATTCTCTTGAAAATAGCAACTAATATGCATATTTAGACATATTTCGTGTACATATAGAAGTTTGAACATTGAATACGAGAATAGACTTTTAAGTAAAAGACATTATTATTTACAGCAATGAGGCAGACGTAGGTCCAGACAGACTGATTGATTTTACAAATCCGGATGTACCTTAAGTATACAAGTAACAGAGGGGTGGCGAGTGGGCGATGAGTGTGGCGGGGACCGCCGCGTCGAATGCAGCTTCGGTGCGAATCCAAAAGGACGAGAAAACGTATTTAACGCCTTTGATAAAAACTAAGGCTGAGGGAAAACTGAAGCTCGACGTCGTGTTTGATTTCAAAGCGAATATTCGTTATACCTACGAGCCAGGGTCCCAGACCACTTAATTGGAATTCTAGCTATTTGCCGATATAAGCCTATGCCACGGCGGTCTCGTAATCTTTTCATGAAAATGTAGGTACACTAGACGTTAGAAGTAGAATATTGCTGTAGTACATTTAGATACAGAGTTATTTCGACGCGAATCATACATAGATGGATACATAGATCTTACAATTTTAGTACAGTGCAAGTCGCTCGTCAGGACACAATTATAATTTGTGGTTTTAATAATTGTTGCTAGATAATTTGAAACATATTTAAGTCGACATTTTTTAATGTCAATATGACGTGTACTTTGTACTGTATACTTGCGATAATTCAGTCCTATAAGCCGACACCGATGCTCTTTGAAGAGCTGTGTCACAAAATAGTTACGACAGGTTGTCTGTTATGATTACCAAGTCGCGGACAAAACGCATTGTGTGTTAATAAGAGCGTCGCAGACGTGGTGAGCTCCCATTTGACATAATCCCAATATCCAATAACACATTAGAGAAATGTTTGTTTTTATTAATATGGCTGAACCTTAATTTCATTACTTTAAATTAAAGGGTTCCTTAATGTACTTTTTGTTAAAACACAACTAGGTCTTTGGTCTATATTTAGTTACATAATCTATTTGAACAATAGATAATACGGAACGGTTTTGTTTTGACTATTGAAAAATCATATCAACATATTGAGGATGGTAGCATCCTTAAACTATATTTTACTTCCCGTCTTTAATGCTAAAGGTAAAAATGACAATGGCTTTGAGAAAAATTTTACGTCAGCAAAAGTAAGTATAAATAAATCAAACTTCTAAGGCTTATCTTATCAAGATGTTATATCAAGTGCTACATTGCGGATTCTTGTAACGTAATAATAAAACTTAATAAATAATTTTCGGATTGCTATTATACAATTACTACGCGCTATCGCTGATGCAAAGAAATCATTGGCTAAAATGTCAGATATAACTTTTTTTAACTATGAATAATTGAATACCTAATTTATCAATGTTAAATCAAATTGATGTCAGGTTATATCAGCTATATTATAATATAATATATTATATACCTACAATATAAAGCAAGTAGAATATAGTAGTCTTATCTCTATGATTCCACTTTAAATAGCCACATAGCCTTAAAAGAGTAATCAAAATAGAATGTTTGACTATTTTATGGTGCAATAAAAGTATGAGGTCGTGTAGAGCACTGTGACTTTCGGGAATATACCAGCAGTAATAAATTGATACAAAAACAGTGCGCGGATGGATATGGGATACAATCGGCGGCGTGAGCACATGTCGGGTGAGTCAGCGCGCAGCGGGGGGACGTTCGCTATGTATAGTGAGCGAATGTAGTCCCTTTCAGATTATTGGGTCAGCCGGGGAGGTGAGGTGTACGACCATGATCGCAACTAAGACAGCTCACTTATCTGACAATTCCTGCTGGCTGCACCCGCCGGCTCTGCTTGCCAACGGCGTTTGGGGTCGTCTTCTTCCGTCTACGTTTTAATGTAATGCCGTTATTAAGATTTTAATTATTTTTGCATAGAGTTTTTTGTTTTCTTTTAAGCGGCCAACTCATTTTTGATTCATATCATCCATCATACCGGATAAATGCTTGTGATGAATGAATGCATACGAAAATGATGGAAAAGACCATGTCGAGAGGCGGATGAGTGGCGGCAGTGATTGGGACGACAATATTCTAATCCATATTGCCCAAGATTTTGGCTTAGATTTTACAGCCTGCCGCCTAGGCAGGCTGTAAAACTACTGTTGTTGGTAGTTTGCTACTACACTATTCGGGTCATTCGGGTGTCCCAAAATGCTTATTGGTACGCCGAAAAACCTCCCATAGTCGACTTTTATGACACTTCTGAGGTAAGACGGGGCTGGCATTTTACGTTATTTTTTTTCTCTCCTAGACCAGCATGGAAGACCCATACACTCTTTTATATTTAATTATTTTCCGACTTTTTTCTTTCTCCCTCGAAATAGCGGCCCTACACTAAGGGACGGCTCGTTTATACATAGAATAGATCGTCTTTTATAGAATACATGCAGAAAAATAGGCCAGCAAATGTTCTTAACATTATGCACTGCCCGGGAGACAATTTTGACTTTTTTCCAACATTTAATATTGTTTCAATTATATTTTTTCCAACATTTATATAGCGTTCAAATAACAAACACATATTAGGACAAATACTATGAATTAAAAGCAAATATCGCTGACGGGAAAATAATACGGAGATTTAACAAGTTCCCTATAAACCGACACATGAATAGTTTATTGAATAAGCACGATTTTTTATCTTCTGCCAATAAGTATTTCTGCTCAGCTACGAGTCTAATCTCCCAGGGAAAAAGTTTCTTATCAGTTATCCGGGAAAGCCGAGCCACATCCTATCGGAAATTCGCAACTTGCTCCTACAGTAATCTGTAATGAATAACAAATGAGAGATTATTTTTCATTAAAAAGGTTTAATAAAAAATACTCTCTTATTACTAGTAAATATTACTAGTATAATAGTATATTATGCTAAGAGTATGCTACATTGGTCATTACATACGAGGCATTATTATGTAATGAGCAATGCATACGAGTTGCATACGACGTTTTTCAACATAATTGCCAGGAAAAAACAAACTTGTTGTTATTTACTTTACCATAATTACGGAAAATGGCGCCTACAAGTTTGGTTTTTGTTCTTTTTTAATTCTCCTTATTACTAGGGATGGCAAAAGGAACCAGCACATACAACCTCATCTGATGTAGTCTACTTTCTTCAGTATTAATGGCATTATTACCCGGATGTATCACGTTTCAATGCATTTGGGAGAGTTTGGTGGCAAATTTACACTAACAGCTATTGATAGAGACTGACGAGGTAGATCGACCACGAAAATGCTCATCGCCTTTCTCATGAAATGAACTTTTGTTTCACTAAATCTTTATATTGTTCATCGCCGTAGACACTTATTACACAAAACTACACATTTTTTTAACAGTAAACATCACTCTGACACAATATTAATTCAATAAAACAAATATGACGCCTTTCAAAAGGCACAGAAAAACCGGCTGTGCATCCGAAGCGGCAGCTAAATAAAAAATAAAATAAATAGTGTTTTTGATAGTTAAGTTAATTTATGTTTATAAAAATGGAATAAAATGTTTATTTATCATAACTTAACTTAACTCTAAAATACTTTAATATTCGTAAAAATATTCAATGTCCATAGACAAATTCAATAAGCATAAACTTTGGAGTGTTTGGTGCGTTTCAATGGTCAGATTTTCTTTCATTAATTTAAAAATTGTTTCAGAGTGGGTTATGTGCAATGAAAGTGGTATTATTTTGATGCTTAAGGATCGGTATTTTCGTTAAATTATGAGGAATTATTGAAAATAAGTCTCGTGATGTGTTTGTTGTTAAAAATTTTATAGTGGTTTTCACCACCTCATCCGTCGCCATCATGAACTCTGTTACCATTAAATACGCGCCGAGCACTCCCTAGATGCGTTAAATCCCTCTTTTAACGTAAACATTATTTAATTTTTATTCATTTCACACACACGAATACAGACTAAATATACTAAAGACATGGCTGTATGGGCTAGACCCTATGCATCCCTAAAAATATAGGGAGAATTTAACAAAAAAAAAGAATTAAAAAATATACCATTACGCACTAGTACGAAATTTATTATGCACGAGTGCCTAATATGCTGCATTATGAACCTAAAAACGGTGTAATAATAGTCAATTTTCGAGCAATTGTGTTGAAAAATATATTATTACTAGTATAAATTAGAGTCTTAAAATGTTGGAATCCATTACATTCTGTAATTTTTTTAAATGTTCCTACTATTATTTACAAAAGATTTTCAACGCAAACATAAAAAGTTATGTATCACACACAAACGGAATCAAGGTTGGATGGAATTGATTCACAATACCAAATCAAATATCGACGGTGTCCATAGATAGTTTGAAATGGGAAATGCCAACTGTCGTTCAATGTTTCCGAACTAGCCTAGCCGTTTACGTCAACTCCTTGCTGAAGTTTACGATTTCGAGAGCCCCCGTTGGGTTTTGACAGATCAGTGTTGTTCCCTGGCTTCCAGTATTGTGCCCCTGGTATGAGTTTGCACTGAACTGATAGTTTTGACATTCATTGATGCCAGCGTCACGAGTTTCACAGTTCAAGCACTGGGAGTGCTAGTCGAAGTAACTTGCTTTGGTTGTAATACATAGTACAGTGCCGTATCATTCACAAAGATAATTCAAGAGCTTGTAATTTACATTATTTTGAAGGTCAAATAATCAACATATTGTGGGAGTTTGCAATGTCCTCCTAATACAATGACCTCCATTTCAAGCTCGAATCCAAAAACGTTTTCAGGTGGCTTGAGGAAATTATCAGAAGTATTTTTATACATATTTTATTACATAGGTACCTCAAACAGACAGAAATATCACATTAACGTACTTTTAGATAAGGCATTTTGATGTTTAATGTCCATCCAAAGGTATTAATTTCAACTTGTCCAAGGTGCAAACTACCAAATATAATATACGTTTTAAGTCATACGCACCGTTTTTTTCTTTTCGATATAAATATACCTGTCATATTAATAAACTGAAAATATATTATTGGTTATAATCAGCAATACAGACTTAAGGTGAGTTAAAGATTGTCTAAATAGTAGTGTCAAATGAACTAGATATTCAAGTGCAGTAGGATAATTAATCATTATGTAAGTCAGTAAACTCATACAATACAAGAAGAGACGAGCACAACCCGATCGGAAACCGATTGGGCCCATTGTTTGCGACCTACTTCTGCCGTTACATGGATGGCACTGTCCGTGCGAGTAATCAGCGAAATACCTGCACATTAACACAAACTAAGAACACAATATGCACCAAAGTTGAAATAAATGGTTCACGTAATGCAAACGCTCTTTAGGATTATTAATCGAGTAATAATGCTGTGTCGTATCTTACCAAATTTAATTCCTTGTCCTGTGAGCAGAGGTAAGCAGACGTTATTCATGAAATACATAATATAAAATGTAAGAACGAAGTTAGACGATGCGAGGAACACACCAGCTATACAAAGTTTATACGGCAATTTATCTAGGCAGTTGATAAGTTGTGCATTCGCGTTTTATACAATTCTGTATTAATTTTAGCCAATCCTTAGCGAAATATTAAAAAGAATAATATAATAACTAAATTAGACCATTACACAGTTTGTATAGGATTTAGGATGAGACAGCTGCCCCTTTAATAAATGTTTTATTTAAGGTGTTAGGCAGCCGCCTCATAAATCTACACAAATGGGTGACTATTTCAAAGCAAAGCTTTCGGCTCAAGCATCATAGACCCGCGCCCGGAATCATCGTGGTGAATTCAAGGAATTACTAAAAGTTTTCATTTCAACTGTGTATAGTATAATGGTAGCGCAGTAAATTTTTGTTACCGGACGATACACTTTTTTGTAATAACATCGCCAATGTCTAGAATAGAACAAACTCTTCAGTTGGTAGGTACAAAATAAAGCAGCTTTTAGATCACTTCAATATTAATTTTACAAGGCTCGCAGACAGTCTGGATTTTTCACTCAATTTCCAAGAACATTTCGATTTGATATCATTTCGATTAGATAGAGAGAGTAGCACGACGAAGTTTCAAAACAATTTCCCTTCGAGAGCGACAGTGGGGAAACTATTTCGAATCGAAACGAATAAGTTATAAAATGTTGGAGGCACTGGCGAGCACTGCGGATATTAGCTGAAGGAGTTGCTGAAACGTCGCTGTTGACACGAGACTATTCGCTTACTACAATATACCTCGTACAACAACATTACCAAAGACCTGTGTGATTTTACGAATCAAAATACAAACTTGCTAAATAAAGATTTGACATAGACTCATGAATAATGAATCGTCACAAAGAAATTTAGAATAATTATCTCTACAATACGTATGAGAATCTAATCAGCAACTGAATTATCAACAACTTGATGAGTAATAATCAATATTCGAAATAGAAAATGGGAATAACTTGAAATGCAAAAATCGACGTTATAGTGGTCACAACGTGAACGGGAATCATTTGAAATGGCAAAATTCGACGTTAAAGTCGTCATAACGTGAATCATTTGAAATTGCAAAAATCGATGTTGTAGTCGTCACAACGTTTGTTAATGAATGAATACATCTGATTTTGAGGCTACCGCGTTGCAGCCGGGCGCCTGCACCCGTGTCCGTGGGAACTGGGAACCGGTTGTTATAACTATCTGATCATCGAGTGTATCTACCTACACGAGGCATTGCCCGTACGCGGTCTACGCTCTGTAAGGCTGGATCCACACTCTAAGGTAGATCACGGTTCGTTCGCGATTCGATCTCGGTCTGGTAAAAGTAGTCTAATCATGTTCACATTAGACAATCCGACTCAGATTACGATTCAGTATTGAACTGTCAATAATTTTATTTGGCTCATAATTAGTAATAAAATAAACGTCAAAGTATTCAATTGCTTTTAAAATTAGCGATCGAAAAATATCATTGAACTTTTTCGATTTAAGAATTAGCTGATAAATTTATTATTCCTTTTATACTCGATGTAGAAGATAAATATTATCAATGCAAAAAAACTTGAACTTAAATACTTAATCAATTTTCTTTCAATTATTTTAATGTAAATTTATTTAGGTACATTTGATGCAATTGTCGCTTAAAAACTGACTAAACCGGGAACATAAGAGTATTCATACTATCGATACATGTCTTGACAAGTTAAATTTCATCAAGATCAATCGCGACTGGAATGGGATTCGACCTGAACTTGACTGTTACCGATAATATGAATGCACACCATTGTTTTTCATTTAACAATATTTAACCAGACCGAGCACGACCGAACGGCGAACGAAACGTGAACGACCTTAGTGTAGATCCAGCCTAAACAGTCTCTTTGCGGACTAGGTATTTGTTTAATTAAATTTATAAAACAGGCCGCAAAATACTAATATGCAATGTAAACGCCAACAAATAGACGTGCGTGACGCATTAAAACGTTGTGATATTTCGTTCGTAGCAGTTGTATCTTGAGTAAATAAAGGTAACAATGTAAAAGGTTTCAGGCCCGGGATCCCTTTCCCTATTGATATGGAACGGAACGTAAACTTTTTCGGCAAACAGAGTGCAGTCACTCTCAGTTTAAATGATTAATACATTTGGCTTGTTGGACGACGTAGGTACCTACGTACGCGGTGTGTATTTGTTCGGAGGGATCCATCGCCCGCCCGCCCACATGTCCACCTACAGGCTCCACGTTACAGGAATTCGGCGCGGAGATAATAAACGTCGTTGCCGTGTCTGTTCCACGTCTGGTTTTGTGCATCCGATATCACTGATACTACTCTATAAACTTCTATGTAGGTACATTTAATCAGAAGAGGGTAATAGTTTCAGACAGTCGAGAGTCCATACGGTATAGATATCCACAAAGTTATTTACAACTTTGAGGGGATATGGTGTTGCTGGTTGGAAAGTTGAAGCTGAGGAACCTATCGGCTCTTATCGAGATTTTTGTACATCTATATGTAAGTTAATTCTTGTTTTTAAATCTAATGGAATTGGTTTTATAGCTAATTATCAAATAGGTAATGTATCATTGTATAATATTAAATTATTACAAATTATTGTTAACAGGTTAATAATAGGTAACAAATAATTATATACAGATGTCAATAGTGTCATGTTGTTTGTGTGCTGCATTATTGATTAATTAAGTATTAAGTCAGATTTAATTTTAGCATAGAAAGCTAAACAACAATACTGGCTCTGTGCTGGGCAACAGTTCGTCAACAGTCCAAAAGCCACCCACGTCGTGTACAAAAAACTAACTACCTATAATTTCTAAAGCACCGCCTCTAAATTCAAGATTTATTTCTCTTTCCCCTGGCACACGCGAGTAATATTAAAAAGGTTTATCGAGATTCCTCGTAGTAATTTGATTTTATAGTAAGCCAATATTATGGTTAGTGTTTTTAATAATACGTACGATCAAATGAAAGAGATCGAATAGTTATCAGTCAGCATTTTGAACGCCGCATAACAGTTTATCGTAACTCATAATTTTTTTTATAATTGTTTTACATTTTACGGCAACATGTCAATGCTGAACTTTGATCGGATATATTTGCTCGTTTTATATGACCTGCTACGCTGTTGATAGTATCTATAGATTTGTTTATATTTTTTTTAAATTCCATCTTCTTCTTCTTCTTCTCCCTGCCCTGTTCCCAGTCTATCTGGGGTCGGCGCAATATGTTTCCTCTTCCATTCATATAGGTCAGACATCATCAAGCCATCGATTCCCTTTTGATTCATATCATCCAATGATTTTTTTTAATTCCACCATAACTGAATAATTAATGCCGTACCTATTCGGTGATTGTAGGTATGATATTTATATTATTCTATGACTAAAGAAGCAAGTAGTATCTTAACGGCATGCTTGAACATAAAGATAACCCGATTTTACGCTAGAATATTTTTAAAGTAAGGTTCCAACTAAAAAGTTTACTTTTTTGTGACATTCCTATGTGTTGCTCTCTTTACAATATGGCTTGCCAATAAATAAATAATGAATACATAATGTTGCCGAGGTCGAATTTAGTAATATTTTATAATGAGGTTGTTGAGACTGGAATCCTGTTGAGGTGATTTATAAATTGATATATTCTTGCTAGTCACACAATACGGATCACCGAATGCATAAGCAATTGCAGCGATCTGTCACTATAATCTTACTGCTATGGTGGTGGTTTCTCTATACCGCGATCCCGGTTGTAATAATCAATCTCTAACTATATCTAACCATTAGCTGATATCAGGCAGCTATAACTTCGGCAGAGGATGTTTGTTTAGCAAATCTCACACAGTGACCTGTATTATATTTTCAGAAGGTCACGTCCAATAAAGTGTGCGTGGTTTTGTGTAATTATCACATCACCGATAATGCTCGTAATCTTCGATAAGAATACTCGAAGACGAGATTGGATCCCGCGCCGATGCAAGGTTGCCTCGGCGCAGTGCACGCAACTCGTTTTAATTCAGTAGCGTCAACAGCGTTATTAAGTTCGTTTCACATCACACGGACACGTTGCGATGGTTCTAAATTAAGAATTACCTTATTAATTGGAAAAAGTCCACAGTTGACGTACTTTTAATATAACAGAGCTTTGCAATACTTTAGAAAATAATGCAAGCTAAGCTAAGTACTTCATTGTGTTGCAAAATTTTACGAGTTTTATATACGACATAATTTTATACCTATTCACCGGAAGATACGCTATTAGATATTCATTCGTATTTAACTAGCGTTTTACAGCAATTTATATAACAAGCATTATAAATGATGAAATGAATACGCTTGCAATCCACTTTGCGACTATGCAAATTGACGCATCATCTTTCTTTAATGTCCTATTTTGTTCCTTGTTTATATGACGGGGTTCTTCATCAAACTATCCACTCCCTTTTGATTCATATTTATCATCACAGTTATTTTTACGCTCCCAGGCAAATCTGGAAGACAATGCAAATTGAGTCTTAAAATTAAGAAACAGAAGACAGAACTGCGACAAAAATGACTTCTAATGATTAAGAATCGTAGGCATATTTCAAAACATTAAAAAATACGGATTGCGAGACAATAGTATACATACACTCATCAACAATTACTTCGTGTTCTATCAGTATATTATGTGTATGTGTTCTTATAATGCTTTGCAGTTATTCAATGACTTGCGTAATTATGGTCATCCGCCATAACATTGAACAAATTGCATAGCAAGTGTGAGTATTTTTAGAATGATCGCCGATACAACAAAAAGTAACGTCAATAAAATATCCTTAGATAAAGTTGATTAATGAAGTAGTAATATACCCTTCAGACGGTCGACAGTTAGGTACAATTATTTCGTTTAATGGGCGACTATTGTTAATTTAGGAGCCTTTAGAAGAGCTTTATGGTTTACTGGGGTTTGAAGATGACAACGACTTAGGTGTTCTCCAGCGCTTCAGCGCTATTCAATTTTATCCTAGAGGACTTTTCAACGGCATACAACTCTCAAAAGGAGGCTCGGCCCGTCATGCGAGAGAGGTTTTCGAAACGTAGCGAGTTCAGTGAGATTCGCTACACAATACACTGCGTAGAGCACTGTAGAGCGCCGGGCTTTGACAGCTCCGTTTCCACCGCATTCTATAGTACCTGCAAACGTGCGCGCCAAGATGACTGTGTAAACTATGTTCTTAAGTAAGTAACAGCGATCTAGCTATAAGCATTAAAGGTCTCCGCATACGTAACAGGAAAATACCTCGGACGAGACGAGGACGGGCCGGGGAAGGACTGCAGAAACATCATTTCATACAAAATGTACCATGAAGGACATATGTCACGGACGGGACGTGCACGGGGCTTTTTGTACGAGAAGGCCCCGACCCCGTCCCGTCCGGGTTTTTTCCTGTTTGAAATGCGCTCCAAATATTTTTTGAATTGGGTGGGTTGCCAGCGTGATCAGTAAAGTAAAATATATCTTATTCTGATCTTCTGGAGAAACCAGACAATAATAACTTTTTAAAATAGGAAAAGGTCGTTCTTATCAACAAAATGCCACCAGAAGAACGTATGATTTGTACATTCACTAATTTAATAACACAAGTGCGTACCTATTCCCGCCTCAAGATCATAATTTTTCGAAATTCTTTTTCTAACCACTAAAATCTTTGTACTAATTTTTCTAACATTTATATAATGTTAAAATTAAAATCAAATAGTTTATAAAGCAAACCCAAGCTTAACCGAACGCACGGTATTTGTAAAAATATCTGCTTTGGAATGTTTGAAATTTATTTCTACATTGCGAGGGTACCCGTTGGCTTACAACGTGAAGTGTAAAGGTTAGAAGAATTTCGGCAAGTTAATTAGTATCTTGGGTGGCCGAGCGGTCAGGCACCTGCCCGGATAGCAGCGGACGCGGGTTCGATTCCCGCCTCAAGATCATAATTTTTCGAAATTCTTTTTCTAACCACTAAAATCTTTGTACTAATTTTTCTAACATTTATATAATGTTAAAATTAAAATCAAATAATGTAATTATACATAATATAAGATGGAGGAGTGGCTTTGGAGTGGAATTTGAACGTCTACAACGCTTGTTTGATGCTTGAGTCAAGCATTATAAGATTTGTGATTTGTTTGACCTACAAACATGTAATGAACAGAAACACAAAAAATGAACGTGCTTGACTCAAGCTGATTGATGCTTGAGTCAAGCATTATAAGATTTGTGATTTGTTTGACCTAACAACATGTAATGAACAGAAACACATAGAAAATAAATGTGCTTGACTCAAACTGACTGATGCTTGAGTCAAGCATTATAAGATTTGTGATTTGTTTGACCTAACATGTAATGAACATAAACACATAGAAAATGATCGTGCTTGACTCAAGCTGATTGATGCTTGAGTCAAGCATTATAAGATTTGTGATTTGTTTGATCTAACATGTAATGAACATAAACACATAGAAAATGATCGTGCTTGACTCAAGCTGATTGATGCTTGAGTCAAGCATTATAAGAATTGTGATTTGTTTGACCTAACAACATGTAATGAACAGAAACACATTGAAAATGAACGTGCTTGACTGAAGCTGATTGATGCTTGAGTCAAGCATTATAAGATTTGTGATTTGTTAGACCTAACATGTAATGTACAGAAACACATAGAAAATGATCGTGCTTGACTCAAGCTGATTGATGCTTGAGTCAAGCATTATAAGTTTTGTGATTTATTTGACCTAACAACATGTAATAAACAGAAACACAGAAAATGATCGTGCTTGACTCAAGCTGATTGATGTTTGAGTCAAACATTATAAGTTTTGTGATTTATTTGACCTAACAAAATGTAATGAACAGAAACACATAGAAAATTATCGTGCTTGACTCAAGCTGATTGATGCTTGAGTCAAGCATTATAAGTTTTGTAATTTATTTGACCTAACAACATGTGATGAACAGAAACACAGAAAATGATCGTGCTTGACTCAAGCTGATTGATGCTCGAGTCAAACATTATAAGTTTTGTGATTTGCTTGACCCAACAACATGAATAGAATTTGGTTTTGAATCGGGTCTTAACTCAATAACTAATCCCATTTGTAAATTTTACCATACACCAATCTGTTGAGACATCAAGAAGTAATAGTGGAATAAAAAAGTTTCGTAATACATACTATTTACAATACATGAATTCGAAAAACAATACAGCTCCATTTTGGCGGTAATAAATAAAAAAATACTGGGACAAATTTTAGTAGTAATTGAGACCCAAATAAGTATTACCTATAGTTAATAAACAATAAAAATACATTAATAAAATGAACAAAGCCACAAAATAACGATTCATGAAAAATGCATTGTTTAATTTGAATAACATTATTCTATTGCTTATTTTTATACTGTGTCACTGGAGAGGGCATTTGTGAGTTCACCGAAGTCCCGGCGGCGCGAAGTAAGTTCCGCGCGGCCAGGGGGCCTACCGCCTAACTCTATTGCTAAAGAAAAAGCTATAGTTTATGACGTTATGCTGTCACTATCAGCTATAGCTTTTGAACTTGTCACTATCAGCAATAGCTTTTGATTTTGTATGAATTTGGCAGAAAATCCGTACCGCCTAAAAATTCAAGATGACTGCTGGCTAAATTGATAGCTGTCAATACTGCAGCCCCCGTAGCACGGGATGTGGACACATCTCTTTCGGGGGAAAGAAAATCTTTTCCTCTCGCTTTAACTCCCACTAAATCCTGAGAGAAAACACTGTAATTTTTTCCACGTCCCGTACTAGGCCTACTGCTCGGTGCGTCCGTTAACTGTCAATACTCTGCCTCGCACTTGGCGTACCGCTAGCAGCTACGTATATTAATAATATTTCGCTGTTTTAATTAGGTATTAGTGAAATTTTTTATCGCATTGAAAATATATGGGCAATGATTGTGACCATGCAGTAAAAGAAGAAAAAGCGTCTGTTGGTCGCGATGCCGCTATTGATGGTTTTACGGAGCGCTAGATCATCGCACAGGCTCTAATGTGTCATCAGATGAGAGTGAAGATGAAGATAGTGAAGATTCAATGACTGATGCAGAAGAGTTAGAATTTTTTTAATAAGTTATGGACATAAATAGTGTTTTGCCAGACTGCGGAGAAGCCGGAGGATGGTTAAGGGCCGATTTAACAGCAGAAATTAAACGCGATCAGGGGGCCTACCGCCTAACTCGATTGCCGATGATAGCTTTAAAGCAATGCATTTATTACGGCTATAAATCTTGTATTTTTAGGCGGTACGGATTTTATTCTAAATTCATACAAAATATATATATTAGGTTGGGGAAAAAGTCTTTTCGCATTAAAGTATGTATAAACTTGTAATAAAATCTCTTTGGCTATACTATTTGTATCTGGCTGGTTTTGGTATCATTGAAAGTTTAAATTTTAAAGAACATAATTCCAAATTCAAATTAGGAAAATGTGTGATTTTCATTTGTTTTTCGTACCGCCAAGATGAGTGAATCTAATGAAGAAATTCGATACATTTTAAAATTTTACTACAAAAAAGGTAAAAATGCAACGCAAGCCGCGAAAAAAATTTGCGACCTAGTGCAGTGCAGTGTCTGTGAGAGTAGCACAAATTTGGTTTAAGCGTTTTCAATCCGGAAATTTTGATGTCAAAGATGCACGTCGCTCTGGTCGCCCTATTACAGATAAAATGGATGCCATTTTTGAAAAAGTGGAGCAAGATCGGCATGTCAGTAGTTACGACGTAGCTGAAGAACTGGGAATTGACCACAAAACAGTTTTGGCGCATTTGAAAAAAACTGGGTACACAAAAAAGCTCGACATTTGGGTACCTCACGAGCTCACTGAAAGAAACCTAATGAACCGTGTACTCATTTGTGATTCTTTATTACGACGTAATGAAACCGAACCATTTTTGAAGAAGCTGATAACTGGTGATGAAAAGTGGATCACGTAGGTACGACAAGAACGTGCGAAAAAGGTCGTGGTCAAAGGCCGGTCAGGCTTCACAGACTGTGGCGAAACCCGGGTTAACTCGCAACAAGGTGATGTTGTGTGTGTGGTGGGATTGGAAGGGCATTATTCATTATGAGCTTTTACCACCAGGCAGGACCATCGATTCTGAACTCTACTGCGAACAACTGATGAGATTAAAGCAAGAAGTTGAGAGAAAGCGGCCGGAATTAATCAACAGTAGGGGTGTGGTTTTTCATCATGATAACGCTAGACCTCACACATCTTTAGCCACTCAGCAAAAATTAAGAGAGTTTGGCTGGGAGGTGTTAATGCATCCGCCGTATAGTCCTGACCTTGCACCTTCAGATTTCCACCTGTTTCGGTCTCTTCAGAATTCTTTAGGCAGTATCAGGTTAACATCACGAGATGACTGCCAAAACCACTTGTCGCGGTATTTTGACCAGAAGTCCCAAAATTTCTAAAGCAGTGGGATCATGTCCCTACCTACAAGATGGCAAAAAGTTATCGAACAAAATGGTACCTACATACTTTAGTTAAATGTAAATAAACTATATTAAAAAATGTTTTGAATTTTCTTAAAAAATGCGAAGAAACTTTTTCCCCAACCTATTATATAGATTTATGCTATAGATTTCTATAGATTTCAGCAATTTAGTAAGGCGGTAGGCCCCCAGTTGAAGTTGAATTCGGTTTATGCTCTAAACTGAGTTCCGCTACCAATGCCAAGTTTTATTAAAATCAGTTTCTATGATAGACGGTGAAATCGGCCCTTAGTGTTCGATTTGTGTTTTTCCGTTCCTATAAACGTTCGTAACTACTCAATAACTTGCTTTCTAATAAAAAAAAATATTATTTTCTTTTAAAATGTTTAATTATATTATTTTTTTCACTAACCCTACTTTTGCGATCACTCACACAAATGCAAAGCTCATTATGCCAAAAGAACTATATCGTTCATTCACGTTAGCAGTTGTTGTTATACTCTGTGCTTATTGCTGATGCAATTTTAGGCGGTCGCTAGGATAAACAGAGCATTGCTATAGAGCTATCATCAGCAATCGAGTTAGGCGGTAGGCCCGCAGAACGGCGCTAAATACCTATTTACGCTGACCGACCGGCCCTTAATTAATATCTAAACTAAAGGCACACCTCTTCTTTGAAATCTTTAAAAAACAATTGGTTCATATGATAAATGAATAATGAAATTTTTTTCTCCCCTAATGGGTAGGTAGAGGCGTTTTTACACCTGCATTTCATTAGTTCATTCCTAATCCCACGTAATAGGGGCGAGTCTATTGCCATTCACTAGTAACTTAGTTGCAATAATTGATTCAATTACAACAATTGGTTGATTGGTTCGTTTTATTAACACTTGATAATTATGCAATTAGTTGGACAAAGAATTGAAATGTTTTTAGATCAGTGGACATAAAATATGATTATTTGGAAAGTTACTTATACTTAGCTACCCCATAGGCTAGATTCCCAATGCTACAAACCACAATTCAACTTCCATACAACCCCATTGCACTGCAATTTGCTTAGGGATATCAATAGTATTAAATTAGAATAATCAGAAGGCACAACTTGATAATATTTTCATAGAATGTGCCATGATGTACAAGGTATTTCATTTTGTCACCCCACTCAGTCTCTTGTGGGTATAGTATGAAAAGCAGACAACTTTTCTATAAAATAACAATTATAGATCATTTATAATGTCATAGGAGTAGTAGACATGTTACTTTCAAAGCATAACTGTATTGGAATAATGATGTAATGATGTCTAAAGAAATATCAAAATACATACATACATACATGTATGTATGTATTTTGATATTATACATAAATCACGCCTATATCCCCCAAAGGGGAAGGCAAAGGTGAACTAGCGCCTACGTTTCGCCAATAATAATAGGTCCCATGTAATAGGCGGCGAGCCTTTTGGCATTTATTGGGCACAAAAGTACATTGCTTGCTAGGTGGTATAAGAGGAACGCTCTTGCCTATTCCCCATCACCGTTTTATCCTTAGTGGCCTTGTACGATACCCACGGGAGAGATTTGGAGTGGTAACAATTGTATTCTACTCCGCCATCACCACACGGCTAATATCAAAATGACTACAGGGAATGTAACATGATGAGTAAAAAACACAATATTATGGATTTAATTTACAATATTGGTAATGTTGTATATTCAAGTATAATGTATCACAGTCCACGGCATGGTCTGATTGGTTCCTAAGGGCTATAATAATAAATATATATACATATATCATGCCTATATCCTCGAAGACTACCCCTTCAGCAGAGGTGTATAAACACCTTCTTTTAACCAAATAAGTTATGTATGGAATAGGTGGCTAGTCTATTACCATATATCGGGCACATAAATCACAGTATATTGCTAGGTGATATGCTGCTGCCCATTACTTATTTGTCTTTACCCTTAGTTGCCTTGGCTGACACTGATAAAATTATTAAATTTTAGAAATAAAAGTTGTGTATAGACAACTTTTATTTCTAAAATTTAATAATTTTATCAGGTTATGGGCCCAGCTTTTTACAAAAATGGCAAACAATGTCCTTTTTGTGTCTACTACTACCACTAGCATTGACATTCATCACTGTATCAACACCACTTGGTTCACGTCCTTGCTTGCGTTGATCTTCTTTTAGCAAAGCTGCCATCACCGTATTCGTCGATATCTTGTTACCCGAATGCTCGAGGGCCATCACTAACGGATTGTACTCGTCCGGTAGTCCAGCCAGCATTATGATACCAATGAATTCATAGTCAAGGCCTGCTTTGATAGCTATCAACGCCTGTTGCGTTCCTTGAATTTCACTACAATAAGCTTCCATTGTAGGAAAGTTGTTCAATGTCATACGGAACAATTTCCTCAGAAGACCGAGTCTGCGGGTTAAGCCACTATCAGCATACGCATTTTGTAGGCACTCCCATGTCTCTTTTGCAGTTTCAGCGTTCATAATTAATGGATAAACACTCTCGGAACACATCAAGCAAATTTTCGAACGTGTTTTCGCATCACGTTTCTTATCATCCTCAGAAATCGTCTCCATTGTAATACAGTCCAACAAATCGCATTCCGTCAGATACATCTTCATAGCAAACGACCAAGTACCATAGTTGGCTTGGCCGGTCAACTTACTGAACGACGGCGACTGCATTTTCGCAACAAACAACTACACTACTATATTATTTAACAATATTTACATTTATCGCAGAACAACATGTTCTGGGCCCATAACCTGATAAAATTATTAAATTTTAGAAATAAAAGTTGTCTATACACAACTTTTATTTCTAAAATTTAATAATTTTATCAGACACTCACAGGAGAGATGACAATTTAATTCTGCTCTATTATATAATTTATAAATATTTATTAAAAAAATTATTACATGGGACCTAACATAATTGGCGAAACGTGGGTGCTAGTTCACCTCTGCCTACCCCTTCGGAGATATAGGCGTGAATTATGTATGTATGTATTAATAAAAAAAACAGGCAGAAGGGCAGAACAGAAGGCAACAGGACAACAGCAATCACAATATTGATTTTGCTGCACTAAATAAATATTATGATAATACAAGTTGACAGAAAAAAAATATTTATTTCGCTTAAGCTTATGCAGAATAAATAAATATAAAATAAAAAATTAATAAGACTATTGATATACTTTTGCAAATAAATTACAAACTACATGCTTCCTTCATACATATCAAACATACTACAAGACTAGAATTTGATGTTATTTTCAGTTATCAAATTGTGGGTGTCTATATTTTTTTATTTATTTAAATACCTAGTACTTTAAGTTATTTTTTAACAATACAATAATAGATTTGCCATCTCTTTCAAAGGGGTGTATATAATATAGGTACCCGTAATACATAATATCGATATTGTATGGTAGAATTATTCTCAAAGTATCTATCTATCAATGGCCTCTGTCAAATCTGACAATTCTGCCAATGTCGAGTTTGGAGAAGACACGTTTAGCAATGGGGCTAAAATCAGTTTAAAACAGTTTTAAGTTCACATTGGTCAAACAGTATAGAGGTAGGGGGAAACATAAATAATATGAAGATGTATTATAAAAATGTATAATCAATTGTTATGTGAAAGAGACTTTGTTTTGAGGTCTCAAATTTGAAAATACCTATTTTCTTTACTATTCAACCTGAAATTGCTTATGTTGAAAACCAGGCCAGACTTTAATTTTTGAAACCAGTTGTTTCCACAATATTATTATAGAAAGAAAAACTTAGGTTAGGTGCTTAGTGATTGATGAGATTGTATGAGATGTATTGACTATTCTCCTTGCATAAAATTATGATTATGATATAAAATATTGACTTTATGAATATTAGATAATTTTACTAACCAGCATACAGTTGATAAAGTAAAAAAATTATAATAGAGCTCTCAAATAATTAATAATAACTTAATACTTTACATATTTTATAATTTTGAATCATAAAATATGTAAGGTGGTTGAATATTTGATTTACTTACTTAAGATTACCTATAAAAAGATAATATTTTGGCTCATGTATGTTTTTATTGGGAAAAGCGAGGCATCCTCTCATAGAAAAGTTTAGTAAGTCCGCTCAGCAGCAAATGTGGCTAGGATAAGTTTTGTTTTTTTTTACACTAGACAGGGAAACTTTTGTCCTTCATTACACATGATGGTAAGTGGCGATAAGAGGCGAAGATGGAATCGAGCTTCAACTGGAATCCTCAATCACAGAGGGGCCATAAATTG
Source organism: Cataclysta lemnata (assembly GCA_963931975.1). Lineage (NCBI taxonomy): Eukaryota > Metazoa > Arthropoda > Insecta > Lepidoptera > Crambidae > Cataclysta > Cataclysta lemnata. The sequence goes on along the minus strand of OZ008338.1, from coordinate 10,269,256 downwards.
TCGAAACACATAATGCTTTTGAACAATATTATTATAACGACAGATTTTGATCATGTAGATGCGAAGGTATGAATGAAAGTGACTCACCGCTATGCTCGGTGAAAATGTTGGAACCGAGAATGCGGGGGTCTTTGGGCACCCGGGGCTTCGAGCGGGCCGAGCGCATGGACGCACCGCTCGCGGTGCCACGCTCCTTCGCCTGCTGCGCCCCCATGATGTCCACGACCTCACGCCGCCACCCTTAGCACTGCTCTGCGCTAACCTCCGACACGCCGACTCACACTAATTCAATATAATCACAGACAACGCAATGTTCTCCGCTCCATAACCGATAACAAAAGTCGGCCGTTTGACAATTATTAATGTTACTTTTGCTGTTATACAAAAAGTGTTAGGTACTTAATTCCTCAATTTATAACTTAGTGTATTTGTCAATTTATCGTTACCGACATTGTTAGCTCGTAAAAAACAACACAATCTCCGCCATTAAACGTATGACTGACATGTTTGATTGACGTCGATTTTTTAGTTTACAATTGCTCTCGCTGAGAGCAGCACCGTCGACTACATTGCACAGAGTATCGTTATCTACACCATAGATATAATAAGCAGAGCAGATTAACAATATTTTTACCAAAACCCACTCACTCTTTACTCTACTCAATAAAGAACAGCCTGCAAAAACAATCATAACAATAATAATTTGTTGTTGTAGAAATTTGCAATAAGATTTTTAATGAAACGGCATTGTAAAATTATTATTCTTATATATCAGAAAGCAAAGGAGTTAAGTTGTATACAGCTACGTCTGGTGTGTTTTATTTTTGATTAAAAATGTTTTTATTTATATTGAGAATTGGTGGGTACTAATAAAGATGAGGCCTTCATATGTCCACAGTATTAGACAGCTTGCTTAGTGCCTTGCTAGCATGCTTGTCAAGCAAGTCATAAATCACAAAAATGTAATGTAGCGGACAGTTGGATATTCCGCGCCGCGCATCAGCAATTTCAAAAACCATCCACTAGCTCTGTGGTACAGTGCGTAAACATCGAAGCTCGACATGCCTACACCCTTCCCCATGCATCGCAACTACAACCCGCGCGATGACGAAATTTCGGACACTTTCGATATGAGGTAAGTGATACTATTTTAATAAGTACTTTGATACTATAAGTACATTTTTAATGCTTATACACTGTAGAATGTAGAACACCGCGTGGTGACGGCTGAGTTGAATAGGTACAATGATCACCACATCATATCTCTCCCGTGGGTGTCGTACAAGGCGACTAAGGATAAATCAGTGATGAGGAATGGCCATCGTTCTTTTTATACCACCTAGAAATGTACTGCGACTTTTGTGCCCGATAAATGACAATGGGCTCGCTACCTATTACATGGAACCTAACTTAATTGGCGAAACGTGAGTGCTAGTTCACCTTTGCCTACCATCTCGAATGAAATTTCTAACTTACTGAAAGACAGAGTCATCAAGCCAAGCGTTTCGCCATGGCGTGCACAAGTTCTTGTTGCTTGTATTTTTCGGGATTAATACCGAAGCATGCCTAATATGACGAGATACCGTTCAAGATCGGATTCGATTGCAGTAGTCAGCGACGCTATACACGTCCACAAGGGCCTAAGCGCGGAATAAATGGATCTATTTGAATGTGGAGGAACAATAAAAAAAAAAGTCATTGAGAAATGACGCAGCAGACGAACTGGCCAAAAAGGGATCGAAGGGGACAGTATCAGTACCGGAACCATGGCTGCCCATACCTCAGGCCCAAATAAAAACATGGCTGCGGACCAAAACTGAGGATGTGACCATTCTTTAATGTGGGTACATTAGAGAATGGATAAACAGTGACGTGTGTAAGCAAACGAAGACTGCAGTTCCGTTGGCATCCAAAAGAAGCAACCTCATAAATTTAAACAGGGACAAGCTCCGAAATGTGATAGGCATAACTGGCCATTGTTCCCTAAACAAGCACCTATTTACCATTGGGGTGGCAGACAGCCCTCTATGCAGAAGGTTGCACGGAGGTAGAAGAAACGCCACAGCACGTGCTTATAGAATGCAGGAGCGTGGCAGATTAACGGGCAAGGCTTCTCCAATCCCCAGTATCGGTCCCAGAAGCTTGCAGCAGTCTGAAAAGGCTGCTAAGTTTTTGGGATGATCTGGGATGGTTGGAGTAGTACAGTCTAAGGAGACACGTACAATGGCCCAATCAGGGGGCTAAGTGCGGAAAAAGCCCAGCTAAACTAAATAACTAACTCAAGTACAGGCACTGCAAAAATGCAGTTTTCATAAAATTGCTTAGTCGCACTGCTGCCAATCAGTATTGAGTCGGAGAAGGCATTTTCAGCACCTGGGTAGGTACCTACATTGATTGCAACGGACTTTAGATGCCGTTTAGTTTAGCACCCTTACCTTATACAAAATTACTTTCAAAATCACTCGGTAACTTTCTAATCTCCTTGAGCTATATTTTTCTGTTCTTTTTTTGAAGTTCCGAAAAAATCTATTTATTTAATTAGTAAGAAAGATTAAAGAGTAAAGGTTTTTGTTTTCTTTCAAATAATACTTTATTCTAATAAACGATATCCCGAAAATTCCGAGATCTCGCGAGATTGTAATTTCTAATTTCGAATCGAGATTGCAGTCGGTCCCTGAACCATTGAACTACCTAAACCCACTACACTAAACTATTGAGTTTTCTAATCATGATAAAGCAGTGACGTAGCGGCCTCTGCCTCTAATCACAGGTCTGCACAATGGTGTACCTAAATGTGTAAAATAAGCTATATTTTCTAGGTTCGGTCATTGGACGGGTGACCAAAAATCTTTTTTTTTTATATTAGACAGAGCAGCTCTTGCCCTTCATCTCACCTGATGGTAAATGACGAAAAGGGCCAAAGATGATATCCAGCTTCAACTGAAACCCTCAACCACAGAGGCTATCTTATCAATCACACATTGTCGGAACACAAATAACATTATTTTATGGCGACAGATTTTGTTAAGATGGTGGTAGCTAGCCAGGTGGACTTGAAAGAAGTCCTACCACCCACCAAACGAAGCACAAATTTTGTACCCCCCTGGGGATCGAATCCGGATCCTCTGGATCTTAATTTCGGTGAGCGAACCACTAGACTAGACCACGGAGGCGGTTAATCTTGAGCTCCTTCCTCGGTGTTTCGGAAGGAACTTTTAAGAAGTTGGTTTAAAACCTCCGTGCTCAGCCAGCCGGGTTGATTAAGGCCAATCTTCCCTATAGGTATTCTACCGTCCTTAAGGAATGTCTGTGCTCCAGCAGTACCTAAGCAAGGGGCGGTGATGATAAACAAATACCTATGCTATCTCATCATCATCCGCGTCATTAGCCTGATGGCGGGCTGCGGCATCGACGGCGGGGCTCCCCTTCGCCCTCCTGTACTTGACCCTGGTCTGGCGGCGAGGCCCTTGGCCCGGTCTAACCATATGCCGGGTGGCTTGCCGTAGGGCAAGGCCCAGCTAGGAGCCAGCGAGCGGGCCTCGAGATAAGTGGGGATGGTGATGACGGTATGGTCCAATCCAGTGGTGTGTCATGTATGACACATTGTGGATCGCAAGCGCCATGATTATTATTATTATATATCCTTTTATTTAGTACGCTTGCTGTGTAGATAGAAGATAAAATAGGTAATCGAATTCTATCACACCATTCACGCGCCTCATAACTAATTATTAGTATGATGTTGTCTATTGTCTGTAGGTTGTAGTTTGACCTAAATTCGTCATCACATTAATCACATGTCTTTTTGGGAGGCGCTTGAAGAGAAAGCGTCGGTAGGTGGTACCTAACCTACCTAATTGGGAAAACAAAAATTTGGGCTAGGTAAGGTTATAAAATAGGTCTAACTAAATAAACAATAAACTGCAACATGTCCGTATAGACTGAAGATACATTTATTCATAATTTAATTTAACATACATTAATCATTGTAACATTGTTTAAGAGGACATTGTCCGAATAGCTATGGATTTCAAACTATGAATGGTATAATTTCAGAACCACATATACACTACTGACATCTTTTTAGAAGAAACAGTTTTCCAGAAAAAGATACCTATATTCAATAAGTTATTAATTTTAAATGTTTATTATAATAATTTAACTTACATTTTAATTTTAACTATTTCAATACATGGCTTCATAAATAAAAAAGAGATACAACTCAAAATTACATTCATGCACAGTGCTTAAGTCTTACTCTCATTTTAGAACACACAATGTTTCTAAATATTTTTTGAGTTGAGTCTCTTTTGCATTAAATGAGCAATAATTGTTACAACATCGAGAAACGCAGAGCGAAATCTTAAAGTACGAATAAATAAATTTTAAGGTCTACCTTATTCTACCCTCATCAATCATATTGAAAATAGACACTCTTTGCAAACTAAAATTAAATATCACGGTATTAATCGAAAGCGTAACCGATAAAGAGGTGCCTGTGGCCACTTGTAGGTACTGTACCAAAATAATTATTAAGTCACCTTTTGTATAATTTCGTTTGTATCTAATAATAAGCTCTCACAATCTTTTCTTTTATACATTCCAAAGCACAATTGAAACAATAAAGATGGAAGTAACACAGAAACACCTACTTAAGAACTTAGCCTAGGTCGTAAAGAAATTATGATAAATTAGAGAATCAAGAAATTACCAAGATTCCATTTATTATGTATTCATTGATAATTCTATTCTAAATAGATGTCGACCTTGTGATGTTAAGAACCATGAACAGTAAAGAGTAAACACCAACATTTAAGTACATGAATTAGGTACTGATATAAACATCAAGAAATATTCCAATCGACTACTGGTTTGAAAAATCGCAAATTTCTAGTAGGTAATGCTAATCTATTCAGCATATACAATAACTCTTGGTAAAGATAAAAGTCGCTTTAACAACAAATGTCATATCGCAAAACTTCCCTTGTAATACCGTCTCGTGAAGATTGCACCGTTCCAAAAAAGAGACACGTACTCCTATACCTAATGTACAATATTTATATCTTACTATCTATCGAAACGTTAGATAATTACAGAAATACAGAGAAAATTATGGAATCCACTACATAAAAAGTGGATCCGAAGATATATATACCTAATGAAGTCCGTAAGTTATAAGTGTTGGGCGAGACTAGAAGTCTACTTATTAGAGCTCCAACATACTTAATTATAATCACTACTCTTTATCTCACTTTTGGGTCTATACCATGCACATTAAATTAAACTCAATAAACCTAATTATAAGTACCTAATTTAAAACTAACTGCATTATAGTGTGAAACAAATGCTAAATTTTATAAATTTAGCAGTCACGCAATAAGCACCCATCCATTTTTAAACAACTCCCAGTTTTATTCCGACAATCTAATAAATTTTTCATCCCAAAATATATTACTTATTCATTTACTGCCATTACATATTCAAAGCTTATAATTTATTAATATAGTGGTAAGTTTAAACATCGTCATAAAATAAATATATGTACTACTTATTTTGTATCATAGTGTAGTAAGTATATATTGAAAATACCTACTTATTAATTATGTTTCAAAAAATAAGTTGATTTCAAAAGTATTTTGAAATATTTGATAATAAATATATAGATATGCTTTCTTAATATTTTTAGTTTTAACATTTATTAACACATAATTTCAATTAGGTAAATATTGTTATTTGACTCCGGCAGATATGTTTATTTGAGTATCTTCTAGCAGATACTGCAATCAATATACCTATTATTATGGGGATTATATTTCACGCGATTCGTTGTGTAAAAAAATATCTTAATAAACATAACAATCTAGCACAATTTCCTAAAATTGTGTCTATGCTACCGAAACCTTGTTGGTAGGTAAATCCATTACGAAATTTAAACTAAAATACTTTAAAAAGGAACGAATATTTTATATCTTTGGCACGTTCACTTTGGCTCATATCATAAGTACCTATTATTTATTCAATCTCTTTTTAACAGTAGTACTGTTTATGAACTATATTTGTAATTATCATTTATAAAGTTTTAAAGACTGAACTCCAATATATTATCTAAATGTAATTTTTATCTCTTTGCCGAGTTCTGTTTTGCAGGATCAGTATAATCTGCCCCCCGTAGCACGGGACGTGGACACATCTCTGTCGGGGGAAAGATCCCGAGACAAAACATTGTCAAGTGGTGGAGAGGGACTTGCCCACGTCCCCGTGCTAGGCCCACTGGAGAACCTTTGGGGCAGATTGGACAGACCTCTTTTAGGCCTCATTAACGTTTTCCATCGATTTTGGTCAAACGAGCGAGATTGTGGTTCAGCCTTAATAGGAAAAGAGGGACAGAATTTACGCGATTTTAATTTAGTCTAGATGCTAGTTCATTTGACAATTTTGGGTCCTTGATATTTACTGTTTTGACTGATTTCGACGTAGCGTCTGACGATGTTGCGTATTTCGGAGTTCAGATTTTGACGAATATATAAGTACAAAGCCTAGTCCCTGAGCCTGTGACGTCACCAGCCTTTTGTTTATTAAGCAGTCTACAGTATTTTTTTAGGTGATATCCTTCACCAGCCCTGTAATGTCCTCACTGCTGGGGCGCAGGCCTCCACTATGGATAGAAGAATAAGGGGAAAATCACAGATATATCAATATTATATCTGTGACTATAACCCTCCACGCTGGCACAATTGATTTTACTAGACGACTGCAAATACAGTCGGAACCAAAAGCCTAAATAACGGGCCTTCCGAAACACGGAGGAATAGGACATAGGTAGTATTTTTTTGTCACCCATCCAGAGACCGACACTAGGGAAATTGCTTAGTTTACTAAATCGCAGGCCGAACGCCCTAGTCACTGCTTCACGGGCGTCTAACAATTGATTTTATATTAACGTTTTAGTAGTTAGTATCCTGTATCCAACAACTTTAATTTTAACACCACTGTACATTTTAGAAGGCTATAATAATTAAACAGACGAGAAAGACGGCAAGACTTAAATTCTATATCTTATAATAATATAAGAGAGTATAATAATGAAAGAACTCCCACTTAAATTAGAAAGCCCTATAGTTTTATTTAATTTAACACGTGTGCCTGTTGCTCCATGACCATAATAAATCGTCACATGCAATTTATTAATGTGTAAAAAGAATGTCACGCTAGAGTTCGTGAGTGGTAGGTGAACGATGAAAATATTTAATTACTTTATGCACATATCGCTGAATACAAAAGAGATACAAATTTTAAATTGCATTCCTGGAACATTAAGTCTTATTCTCATAAATTTAGAACACACAATGTTTCTAAGTACTGAGTTGCGTTGCGTCTCTCTTGTATTGAATAAACGATTTACTAAGTATAGTTATCGATTAGAAGAAGAAATAGTTCCTCAATATTGCGTGACTAATCAAATACTCATACCAATTAGAACAGCCTGTGCTGAAATGTATATTTAATGATATAGTTGCATAAAGTTGGTGACATCTACCAAAGGTAATTCTCAAATTAATACATTTATCACAAATATAGTTAAATCTAATGTCTTAATTAAGATACCATGGTGGTATTTACATGCACTTATTAACTTTTATAAAGCAAGTAATAAATAATTTTATTCGTATAACATTGTTTCATAAATATCTTACATAAAATTACCTATGCATTTATTTCTAGAGTAGATACACATTACTTACTTAAAATCATTAATTTTTGCGGAATGCACAATAGGTTATCTGACAGAGTATGACATTGAAGAAAAGTAATTAAGTAATGCTACAGTTTAGTGTTCCATATTTTAGTGTACTAATAGGGATTATCATCAAACGCCCCGTATCGGATCGGAACACATTTTACAATCTTTCCACCGACGTCTGTCAGGTTTTTTTTTGTACGGTTCAAGACAGAGAGATTATTTGATAATTGTTTAGGTACCATTTATGGTTTGTGTTAATTTATTATGAATAAATCAGGCTTTGAGTAAGTCTCTCCAGCTAGTCTAGGGACACTGGATCCTGCACATTCTTCGACGGACTACATACTTAGCAATATAAGCGCAGTGTTTATCAAAACACAGGACGTTTTCACTTTTGAAGTACTCTTTTATCTGTCTCTTTGAAACAGAAAATAGGCACCAACATAGTTACATAAATATATTATATTTTTTATACCAAAGACCTGTATCGGACCTTGTGACTGCATAAAAAGGTTTATATAAAAATAGGATTTAAGTATTCTTGGAAAGATAGCGGAAAAACCTACGGTGACATTTCTGTTCTTTTTTATATATTTTTATATCATAATCTACGCGCGGCAACGCTAGTCCGTAGGTATCCAATGGCGTCGCAGAAAATTACGATACTGTTCACTCATTTCTATGTGATATGATTGGTTAGAGAGCCAGGGCCTGTAGCCAAGTGGCAATCATTACGTAACGATAACGTGTGGAAGTTCGTCACGATCGGCCATACTACTTTGGTATCTACAGCGTCTTAACTTGCGCTACCAACATAACTAGGAACTTACGAAGACGATTTTGGTCATGTGATTTCACGACGACCTACGTCAAATCCCATACAGTTTGCTTTATCGAACTTCGTTATCTTTGTCGGTGTGTTACTTTGTCTAGGCTCCCAGATGTCTACTCTTCTTTTTTTTCCGCTCTTGGATTAGAAGTTAGTGCAGGCAGACACTGTAGCAATTGCAGTAGGCACTGAATTTTTACAGCTTTTTAAAAATAGATTTCTTTTAGAAGTGAAAATTGCTACGCTGTCTTTTCCATTGCCTCTTCCTCTTTATATTTTTTTTGGGTTGAATTGCGTTTTGTTTTTTTATTTTGATTAGGCAGCAAGTGTGGGAACAGGGTTTCTCCACCTTTTAGTTGTATTTCCCATCTTCAACAATCGCAATCGTGTTAGGTATATAACGTTACTTATATTTAATTCAAATTACTGTATACGATCGATTAATCAGAATGATATATTTGTGTACAAAATAGATCTACTTGATTTCTTCGTGTTTATATAATTTTTCGTACTGTTTACAGACGATTGATATGAATAAATGTAATAAGTGTAAATATCTTTGAATATTTTAGAGATAGGCAGGATATAAATGTTTAAAAGTTATATTGTTATAATATTACAACAATAGAAATTATCATTTAACCCTATAAAATTTCATAGATAAGAACAATGGTAAAGATAGATAATCGTGATAGAAGAATATACTCTGTCACTATGTCATTTATATTTATATAAATATAATACTCTCCTTAATTAAATAATTTTTTTTTTTCTTATTTGTCTACGGCAAACATTACAAGAAAGTGTTTAAATCAGTGCTTTTACTGTCACAAAATATTTAGTTTAAAGTGACTAATGCAGATTTAAGCACCTGTTGACCAAATAACACCGCTGTTGCTTATAAGATTATAGATGCTTATGAAGATTTCACTACAATATAGAGTAGTATATTTTATTTTTAAATACGATCACGCGCATCCTTCGGCAGACTATCGACTTGGCAATAGATGCGCAACGTTTGCCAAAATGTCACACTGACTGTATTCACTTTCCAATTTCATTCCAACAGCGTGTTTCCTTAACTTCTAAACATAAATATTACTCTTAAACGTCTAAGGTGTCGCAATGGCGACTTAACCAATACCTATGTTATCAATTCCTTTTTGCGATGCAGTTTAAAATTTCAAATTAAAATCGAATGAAAGCAAATATACGTGAACATCACGCGACCTATTATTAACCTACAACAATTACTAAGAAGAATTACATTCTACTTAGACATGTACTCGATATTAAAATACAGGGCGCGTTAAGTCAAAAATTTTATGCTCTATGGAACATGAACCTACAAGCGGAAATAACGCGCCTGCCGCACTCCATCCGCTCATTTTAATAATGCAGCCGGATTTTGCTCAACACCGAAGGTACCTGTTTGCCCAATTTTACGTACGCTCTGACATTTAAACAATTTCCATTTAGCAACATACCTCGAAACTTTGAATCGAAATAGACTAGTGTTAACAGACGCACCTAGGGTGCGAAAGCAGCGGCTGAAGCCTGCCCGCTTACTACAAGTGTCCTGGTTCGCCAAAAGAGGGCGCCAGAAGAGAAACCAAACAGTCACCAAATAGCCGACCGTTGGAAAAACTTGTCTATCAAAGCTTTAGATTGTCCCTCCCCATTGGTTGAGGCGACCTTCGTAGGAGAAGGGTTTCCGCGGCGGAGAGGGACAACGGCATCTCTATGGAAGTGGAGCCTCCTCGTAGAAGTCGGGCTCGTCATCCTTGTCAATGTCCTTCTGAGCACCGTCGAGCTAGAAAAATAAAGTATGGATGAGTAAAAATATAATCTTCTAACCATAGGAAAGGTGAAGCCGAATCAGTAGAGATATTAACAATCTGGTGATGAAGAGTTTAATGAGTGATTCGGAGCGAAATTGCGGACTATGCCTGACGCGGAGGTAGGAGCGGAGAGGATACCGAGCCGCTCCACATTCTAGCTTCTTTCAATATATCCACTTCTTCCGATTCCTCTTTAAAACCCAAAAACTTGTCGCCTGCATAAAATTACCACCTATTACAAAGAAATAGATGTCAAAAATTTTGCAAAAATGATTGCGTGAATGAAACACGTGATCTCGTGCTATTCCAGTAGATAAGCGTCATGGTGATTGGAATTTGAAGGTTCATTGATATAGCAAAAGTTAGGCATCTGATAGACGAAGATTTTACTATTAAACGCGTCCCCGTGGTCCAACATCACACTAACCCGTTGGTCAATTGTTTTGTTGGCAGACGTTAGCATGCGCCAATCCCCGCCGGCTGGCGTAGAGGGGACACGCTTTTATCTCAATGCCAACACTAGTCTGACAATCTTGGCCAGCATTTCATTTCCTTAATAGCTTAAATGTTAATTGTGCTTCTAAGAAAACAATTTCAGGTAGCCAAAAACCGATCGATCTGGATGCCCAATTTAAGATTTCTCTCTATTAGATTTAGGGCTTCAAACGGAACTGACTGACCATACATCTGGAGTGATGAAACAAACGGGCTTGGCTAAAATAGATTACCGACCTTGACATTGCACATTGTCTGTCAATGAAGATATTATTTTAAAAAGCCGTGCAAAATTGGCATCTCTTCAGGACGTCAGTCAAGAAGTCAGGTGTTACGTCAGTGAACTAATTACATGTTTACCGTTTCTTGTGCAATATAACTTCTCCTACAAATACTTAATCTTCGATTAGATGGCTATTTTGACCAAATTATAATGAATTTAGCAATGCGCATCGACGAATCAAATCTTCAATCTCAGTATAAAGCTTCAGCATCAGTCCTTAACATGTCTAGTAAAATATTGTACTGTAAATAACAATGTATCTAAAATACGTTGTTGTTCTCAGCAGATCTTAAAATAGATGAGTATTGCGGGTGGTCGTTAAAATGCATACTAACCGCTCGGAGTTGCAGCGGCGTGAAGAGATATCCGATTATGCCCCTAAGAGGTACCATCAAGACCAAGAAGAAGGGCAGAGCCAGAGAGAACCGGGACGACTTGACCGCGTACAGCACGCAAATGCCAGCCAGCTGGATCAAGGTGTAGAGGTGCATCTTCAGGGTCGGCACCTGTAATTAAGAGTAGCGTCCGTTCGTATACATACTTCTTCTTCTCCCTGCCCTGTTCCCAGTTTATGGGGTCGGCTCAGTATGTTTTTATTCATAGCGGTTAGACGTCATCAACCCATCCACTCCTTTTGATTCACAGGGGTAGGCAGAAATCACTTCTTTCCACTTGCTACGGACCCTTACATACTTCTTTCACTCCATCTAATCCAATGACTTTCCTCATCAATGCCCGTCGGTTGCGAGTACTCTTGACCTGGCCCTTTTCTAATATCTTTCTCAAATCTCGCCATTACGTCTTATTTCAAATATTCATTAGACTCACCCTGCGAACGTATGGCACTTGCGGGTGGTGCTTAACCGGCTTGAAGAGAAGGATGCAGCGGTCCCAGAACTGTATGCCGCCCAGAGCAGAGATGCCCATGTACAGGAATACGCCGAACAGCACAGCCATCGGCACCAGACGCAGCCAACTCGAAGCCAACACGGATACGCCAACCAGGATAGACACCAACAAACCGGTCAGCCGCTGTTCTAAAATACAAAGGAAACGATTCGAATTGACGCTTTCGAATTAGCACCACTAACTGAAAGATACAAAAAGAAAACAAACGAAATAGAGAAAACATTTAGCACCACCTTAAATAACTATTATATAGAGAAAACTATAAACATAATAACGTTGCTTGACCGCATAAATATTTTAAGTCACAGTCGCTTTTACTGCAGAAATTCGCTATGCCGCAGAGCGGTCTATAATGGTAGCACAATAACAAATTTAGCAGAGAATAATAATAATAATATTACTAAACATAATATGTTATCAGTGACAGTAGTACGGTCAGACAAGAAAGTCGCTTAACAATTGAGTAGGATGCCAAAGAATGGGTTTGACATGAGACTTAACCACATGATTAAATAAACGGAACAGAGTGACAGCTTCTCCACTGGCTGTGTTAGCGTAAACTGGTTTTTTCCAGTCCCGCCTAGCGCCCGGTGGATAAGTTGTCACTCTGTTCCGTTTACTTACTCACGTGACTTAAGGTCTCCGCATACGTAACGGGACGGGGAATTTTCCCTGGACAGGACGGGGCCTCTCTCGTACAAAAAGCCCCGTGCACGTCCCGTCTATGTCCCCGTGACATATGTTACACGGAGCTTTTTGTCCGGGAATTTTTCCCGTTACGTATGCGGAGACCTTTAACTGTTAAGCAATTTTGTTTGGCGACCGTACCTTTGACCTCGACAATGTAGGGTTTGTCTCCGGGAGCGTGTGTTGTGGACATGACGGTGAGTGCGGACACGTGGCTAACGGATCGCACGGTGGCCACGCACTGCCATGGGGCGCCGAACAGACCACACGCGGCATTCACCATCGACATGATCACGATGTCCATGTGGAATCCACTGCCCTTCTTCAGCTTGCGCTCGGGCTTGTCAATGATCAACCTGTAAAAAAAACAACTCTTTATTAATTCTGCGATTCTGCGGATGATCGCTAGCCGTCTGAAATCGCTTGCGCATACACATGAAAATGTAAATAAAAAACCGCTTTTGCATATAATCTACCAAGTTACACATGGCGCTTGTGTTTAGATAATAGAATTAACTGTACAAGACACGACAACAAGACGCAACTATACTCGTACAAGAATTTCGTACATTACAGCAACTATAACATAGAACTAATAAAAAATCTCACATATCATCTAAACCAAAATAAGTACCACAAGCACTTGTGTTATGGATACTAGATGATGGAGACATTTAAATACACATAATAAACTATACATACATTATTGAAAATACTTATAAGACAACACAATTAAGAGCAAATGTCTTCTTTTTTTAATTATTCTTTTTATTATTCCAAATAAATAGTTAAATAAAATTATCAAGGGGTGTGAGGTCTTACTCGGCAATGTGTGTCTCCATGAAAACGATGATGTAGACCATCAGAGCGGGCAGGCCCATCACGACAGCCGCCCAGAACGGTATGGTGTCGAGTTTGGGGCTAGCGGGAACGAACCAATCGCGGTCAGCGGTGGGGCTCAGACCAGCGGGCACACGCAGAGTCTCCGTCCATACGGGGACCAAGGAGGCCACCCCGACCATCAGCACGATGGCGATCGGCACGCCGAAGTCGCCAAGAGCACGGCGGGCCTGGGCAGATAAAACACACCATCTTATCTGTCTGCCCCTTTCCCAGTTTATCTGAGTTTATCTATTCATCTATATCAATCCATAACACCGGAATAGTTATTTGTTGTACGTGAGTGCAAAGTTGTTTTTTAACCGCGTGCTCAATTTTGATGACCGAGCTAGCGAAGGATACTAAAATTGAATCACGAGCGTAGCGAGTGATTCAAAATTAGAATCCTGAGCGATAGCGAGGGAATCAAAAGAGCACAAGGTGAAAAATCTTTGCACTCGAGTGCAACACGTAACTTTTCATCCCCCCCAACGAGGAAATTGCAAAATACAAAAAAAAAAAAATACAATCACAACAGTTTCTGTTTTCACTCAGAAACTTCCACAACACCCTCCCATTAACCCAAACACACTCTCAACACCCACCCAGAAACACCCACAACATTCACACCCATCCACTCAGACACACCCAAAAAACACCCATTCACCCAGAAACACCCACAAAACACCCATTCACCCAGAAAAACCCACAAAACATCCATTCACCCAGAAACACCCATTTACCCAGAAACACCCAAAAAACACCCATTCACCCAGAAACACACACAAAACACTCATTCACCTAGAAACACCCACAAAACACCCATTCACCCAGAAACACCCATTCACCCAGAAACACCCACAAAACACCCATTCACCCGGAAACACCCACAAAACACCCATTCACCCTGAAACACCTACAAAACACCCAATCACACCCAAAAAACACTCAATCACCCAGAAACACCCACAATACTCACCCATCCCATCAGACACACCCACAAAAACCCATTCACCCAGACACCAACAAAACACCCATTTACCTAGACACACCCCCAAACCACCCATCCACCCAGCCACACCCGCAACATTCATCCAGACACACCTGTAAGTCCCTAATAAAAATTACCGTCCCTAATGGAGTTCCGAGACGGTCAATCAGCTTGAGTCAAGCACGTTGATTTTCTGTATGTTTTTGTTCCGTTGCTAGCGTAAACAAATCAAACAGACCTAAAAAGCTTTTAAATGCTTGACTCAAGCATCCAGCAAGCGTTGTAGACGATCAAAATGTTTAAAGCAAGATTGACGCCAAGCTGATTGACCGTCACGGAACTCCTAGGTTTTAACAAATTTGTGACGTGAAAAAAAAATGGCGCGCGCAAAGCAAATTACAAAAAAAGTACACCGACAAGGTTCCGAGTCTGAGTTTTTAAACAAATTAAAATAGGTTGCATGACAATTTCGGCACCATGGAGGTAGAAATAAATATGTATAATGATGTTTTGAATTCACAAACTCATTGCACACGATGTTCTAAATTCAAATTTACTTTAACCTCTAGAGGATAAAAACGGCTTTTGCACTCAGATATCGAAGAGCAAAAACGCTTTTTCCGAGATGGTGGGATGAAAAGGTTTTTTTTATTAACCCCGTGAGTATTAAATCGGGAAAGATTTGGCATATAAAATCCTGGTGGATGGTGGTGGATATATTGAGGAAAATCTACTTATGTACGTATTGTTTTTGGTAAAAAACCTCTAAGCATTACAAACGTTAGCAGTTTGGTCTATACCTAGATGGAAACCCTTTAAAATTCTGGATTTCAATGAAGTGAAGTCGGAAGACGTATAACATGCATTTAACAAATAGAAATAAATTATCATTTTCTTGAAAACCTCAAGATGGTTGTCATGATAGAGTTGCAGCTTCTTGATTTGAAAGTGACGTAACAATTTCCGCTTAAAACGGAAATTAGTGCTTGAAGTAATACTTATATTTACATAATTATACTTACGCTGCGGCCCAAGTATTTCCCGTTGCGGAATATGCGCAGATAGTATGCGATGATGAAGGTTGACATGGTCAGAATGGTGCAGAATAAAGCGGTATTTGGCTGCGGAGGCATCTTATTCGGTGGCGTCGAAGTGGTGTTGGTGTTACCTGTGATCGATCAACATAACATTAATCTTCTCTCATATTGCACGAGTTCTACATACATACATAAATCACGCCTATATCTCCGAAGGGGTAGGCAGAGGTGAACTATTACCCACGTTTCTGCCAACTATGACATAGCATGTCCTACACAACTATTATTTTAATATTGACCGCTTTGACTTTTGTAATAAGAATTAATTCTCGACAAATATTTAATTTTCTTTCTAATAATGTAATAATAACAAGTGACATTTAAATTTGACATACTTGCATATATTTTTTCATGAGTTTTTAATTTGAAATTGTTTTTGATATTGCACTACTTCTGACATTGTTGTGCCCAGCAGGATCCAAAATTGTAATTTAAACATCATGTAATAGTTTTGGAAACCAAACATTGAGTATTGAGTATTTTGCTCGTGTATGTTTAGGTGTCTGGCATTGATTTTATTTAATACGAGGTTTCGGTCACTTTATAGCGTGACTTATACGTAAATGACGCCCATTATCCCAAAAAAACTTCACAATACATTGAAGTAAAAGCAATACTCCTAAATATACGCGTAGAAGTTGTTTATTTCTAATCTGTACAACTCGTGAAGCCGTGTGGTGACGGCAGAGTAGAATACAAAACCACCTCAAATCTCTTCCGCGGGGGTCGTAAAAGGCGACGAAGGGTTAAAACAGTGATAAGGAATGGACCGCAGCATTCCTCTTATACCACCTATCAATGTACTGCGACTCTAGTGCCCGATAAATGGCAATAGACTCGCCACCTATTACATCGTCAAAAAACTCTGTCAAGTTGTAATAATTATGCTTTATCATTATTTTTTATGAACTTTTACTATTTTTCTCGTTTATTTAAATCTATCTATAAATCCGTAAAAGTTGTTTTATTTCAAACATGACATTAAGTAATTCATCATCATGAAAATTATTATCATGCCCGGCATTCACGGTATATTTCAAGGGTAGCTTTTTCTCGAAAATGCTCTTGAATATTTGATCATGTCAAAAATAAACGTTGCCCAATAACGGAAATACTGGTTTGGAACTAAACGTGGAAATTAACGTTGGTATTGGGATGGCTCTTGTATGGTGGAATTACTGTTGAGGAAAATATAATTTTCATTATTTTTATTATAAAGCTCAAACTAAAATAAATTATTAGTTTGATTTGTTCAAAAGTAATTTACGAATGATTTTGAAATCAACACAGTCATTTTTGGGTATTCAATTCGTTAGTTCTAAAACAGTTTTTTAAAAAGAAAAAGAAAACTGAACTCGTTTGAACCTTCAAATCAACCTATACTTTGATGTAACGCTAATTATTATAACTTAAGTGGTTTTGTATACCTGATAAAATCAGCTCCATACGCACCTCTTAGTGAATAATTAAAGGGCTTATTGGAAAATAATTAACGTGGGGCAGACTTTATTGATAAGCTTTGCCTACACCGGTAACTTGTTTGCGTGACACCGGCAATGAGTTTGTAAAAAAGAGACACAAATAAATATAAAACAACAAGCGAAACTAAAAACCATCGATACTAAATTCATAACCTTAGGGTGGTACACCACTTTCTTGGCCGACCGTACAAGCATATGGCCAATAATAAATAAAAACAATGAACACTATATTTTCCTTTACAATAATTCTAATATACATACAAGACCCATCCCAATACCAACGTTTATTTACATACATAACACTAACAATAGACGCATCATACTGGTAGGTTCTAAATCAGTATTTCTGCTAGAGGGCAACGTTCATTTTTGACATAATTAAATATTCAAAAGCATTTCGGAGAGAAAGTTACCCTTAAAATGATAATAATTTTCATGATTCTAAATTACTTATTGTTATGTTTGAAATATGAGGATGACTGTAAGTGAATTTTCCTATTTTTCAAAATAAAAAGTGAGTAACTAAAATATCTACGTACCATAAAAGGATGTGGTGGCCACCACGGTCCGGTTGAACGCGCAGTAGTCCACGCCCAGCGGGTGGGCGCGGTAAACGTTGATGATGTTGGTCACCGGCTCCGAGATGAAGATCAGGGAGATCAGGAACGCGAAGATGTCCTCCGTGAATCTGATGTAACGTAAGCGGTTTTTAGTAAGCAATCGTGTCAAATTCAATTTCAAAATTCGTTTACTCATATCTGGTATGATTACAATCTCATGAATCGTCTAGACGTTAGATATTGAAAACTTGTGTGTCCAAAGGAGGACGGGGGAATGCGCAGTATGCCTCAGTTTGTAATGATAGGTCTCCAAAACCCGCCCACGCCCAGATCCGCCAACAAAGTGTTATTTTGATAGCTTCCAAAAAAGCTTTTCTCGTATTGATCAGAATAATAATCTTGTTTACATTGTTCATTGTGTAATAACACCCACGATTCGCCAATTATTTTAGGTCCCACGTGGCGAGCCTATTGGCATCTATCGGGCACGTCAATCACAGAATATTGCTTGGTGCTATGAGGGGACCCTGATGCTCGTTGCTCATCGTTGTCTTACTTTTAACCGTTAGTCAGCTATGGTGACAGTTGTATTCTGCTCTGCCGTCGCCACACGGCTCAATTTATTATTCTTAACTATCTGTAACATGAATGATAAAATATGTATATACCTGGTTATCTTCTTGACGGTAACGCTCCCCTCGATGCAGGCCACGCACAGGGAAATGACTATCATCCAAAGTCCGCAATACATCCGAGCCGACAGGAAGTCGAAGCCGTACGAGCGACAGAAATTGGAGAGGGCGTCGTCTAGGAGAAGCAGGGGTCCGGTCGCGCCAGTAATCATCATGGGTTGCCCGGCCAACAGCGCGAATACAACGCCTCCCAAGGATGTGAACATCTGGGTACAAAGAAAGAGCGTTTTTCCACGGCGTCTGTTAAAAGTACATTGATACATAAATTACGCCTATATCTCCGAAGTGGTAGGCAGAGGTGACTTAGCACCCACGTTTCTGCCAAATATGTCAGGTCCCATGTAATAGGTGGCGAGTCTATTGCCATTTATCGGGCACTAAAGTCGCAGTATATTGCTAGGTGGTATAAGAGGAACGTGACTTGTTTTCTCCTTAGTCGCATTGTACGACACCCACGGGAGATATTTGAGGTGGTGACAATTGTATTCTAATCTGCCGTCACCACACAGCTATTAAGAGTATGGACCTAGAAATTCCTTCCATTCGGTTCACCCTAGAGGTGTCATATAAGTCGGCGAGATCTTTTATCATCATCATGATGATGAAGAATATGATGTCTAGGCCAGGAAGATAGTGATGGATCTAGAAAACTCGACCCGGATGTAGATACTGCTTTTGCACAGCATGAGCGTTTCTATACTACTCCGAAATGATGACCTAAATCCGAGAAATTTCAGTCCGATGCAAATCGGATGACGGAAATCGGATATAGCGTGTTCCTCTTACGCAAATAATACTGTGTCTGTAACACACGTTTCCGGGATTTAGATCGAATGCAGTGCAGAAACGCTGTTACATAGGTATGTTTGAAGTTGGAAAAAAGCGTTTTCAATTTGCTCTGATCCGAATGAACTCAGGACGGTCTCCATCTCGCTATCCCTATTAAGGGCCGGCCCTTTTTGATACATAGTTAACTCAAGCAATTGACAACATTTCAAAAATTATAACCCCCCAAAATAAAAATACCGTTTGTTTATTTTCCAATCCTGACTTCAAAAATATTTTTTTTATATTTTTTTATTACTTAATTACAGAGAAAAAAAATTAAATGTAAAATCATGCGATGACGTCACAGTCACGAAGCTAATCAATATCATGTCTGTCGGTCATGAATCAAATCCATTGCATTAATTGTCATCGTCGAAAATAACATTAATAAAGTAACATTAAATTTAAAATCCTTTCGAGACTTTATTTTTACAAATTTAAAACGTATTTTACTTGAAAATTAATTTCAAACATTTCAAATAATGTTTTTATTTTTGCCACCGGAAACGCCAGATTGTCATTTCGCCATTTTTTCGTGACTGTGACGTCATTTGGCGCTTACGTCTGTTTAGAATGACCGGAATTTTACGTGTCAATTTTTTGGATGAAAATGACGGAATTCATAAAAAATAAAAAGTAGGGGTGTGTTCGTTTTCTGTCTATTTTTATATAACATCATAATAAAAGTATGTTGAAAAAATGAAATGTTGTCAATTGTTAAAAATTATATCAGTCTGATATTTAAAGATTAGTAACATCTTTAAACATCAGTCTGATATTGTTAATAATGATTACATAACAGTCTGATATTTAAAGATTAGTAACAATTTTTAACAATTGTTTGAGTTAACTATGAATCAAAAAACCGACCCTAAACTTACAGTATTATCTACAATTATCAAGTATTAATATAGTGTGTGCCAAAATATAATGGATTCCTATTTTTGATGTCTTCATTGTACAGTGAACCGCACGTCTAACTACCACAAAATGACAAAATTTCTCAATCGATCTTGTGCTCTATTATTACCATGTTAAGGTTGACAATCGATTGAAGAAGTTTGACAGTTTTGTGTAGTCTGAAGTGCCGTTGACTGTACGTCAAATGAGGCACAAAAAATAAAAATTCATTCTCTTTTGCCACATACTACATCATACATATATACATAAATCACGCCTATATCCCCGAAGGGGTAGGCAGAGGTGAACTAGCACCCACGTTTCGCCAAATATGTCAGGTCTCATGTAAAATAGGTGGCGAGCCTATTGCCATTTAACGGACACAAAAGTCGCAGTACATTGCTAGGTGGTATAAGAGGAACGCTGCTACCCATTCCTCATCACTGATTGATTTATCCTCAGTCGCCTTGTACGACACCCACGGGAGAGATTTGGGTTGGCGACAATTGTATTCTACTCTGCCGTCACCACACGGCCTTACCCTTTAAATTAGATGAATATCATTTAATCAGTCCAAATTAATAATTTCCATTTCATCTCTGATAAAAACTGGTGTATGGGACTATAATAAGTACGACAGGCTTACTGCAGCAAATAAAGCAAAGAGCGCTCAAAAGAAAATCGAGATACCGACGGATAAAACATTTACAAAGTTTTGTTCAGGACAAACATAAATTCAACATTGAATCGTTTCAAGAACATCTATAATGATGTCGCTAATGACGTCGACATCTTCTAGACCTCACAGCGGCAATTTACAAATAACTTATTCAATATTGTTAAAGATTGATATCGTATCTCAGTATCGTAAAGACAAGTGGATTTCCTTTCTTCTGGATGACATTGCTAATTATCGTTGATTAGTGTATAACAGATATAATATGTAGATTGTATTGACGACAGGAAACGTTTTTATAGCCTGCCATACTTGAAAACGCAATTCATACTGCATTGCTAATTACTATAAAAACTTTAACTTGTTGGGAATTCGATGATGAATTTAAATAAATAATAAAAATGTTTTCAATATTTTGAATTTGTATACTTTCTCTGATTATTTTATTGATTAATTAATTAATCACTCATTCATTCACATTTAAAACAATCCTTATGTCATGCACTCACCAAAGTCTCCGATATTCCGATCTCGCCATGCGTTTTCTCAGCCAATAGCCCCCCAAAGGTTATGGCGGACGACAAGGCCGCGAAGTACATGAAAATGGTGGCGGCTGCACACTGCCCGTTGAGCGCGTCACGGAAGTCCGACAGGTAGAACGGGTATCTGCGTTTCATATCACGGAACATGCCTGCGTTGGGAAAATGAAAGGGTTACATCTTATGAGCTTTACATGTACCTTTATGGTGAACGCACTCTTATCCGAGCAGAACGCGCCGAAGTCAACGAATTTAAAGAAATCTTTATATTGAATCATATTATGAAACCTCGCACACTTGCCCGAGTCGAACCGTCCGATTCCTCCGAATTTGTCAGAAGCTTATCCTAGAAGAATTCGGATGACGTCATCGGATACAATGCGCATGATGCGTACGAATCTCTCAACAGATTCGATACCTTCAGTGCGGATAGGTGTGCGAGGCCTCGTTAATTTCGGCGCGTTCGGCTCGGTTACGTGTGCGTTCACCTTACATGATGTGGCAAGGATACAGACCTCCAAAGATGCGTCCAGTTCTAGAGAGTGGATCGTAAGGCTCCTCAGGCGGCGGGATGCCTGCCTCCAATAAAGCCTTCTTCTCGTCAGCAAACTTATTCTCCGTTTCTGCGGCCTTCTTGCGTTCGAGAGCTTCCCGCTTTCTCTTTCTGATCATGTCACTTTTAGACCGAAGCTCATCAATTGGCAGCAAGGACTGCTGTTGCCAATCTCCAGGAGGCAAGACCAAAGAGTCGTCTAAGAATTCATTTATTCCCGACAACAGCTCGCGACGATCGTCTGCCTTATATGCGAGGGAATGAAAGGAGTGGTTGGACATGAGTGTTGAAATGGACCTACCAACTTCATGGTAGTCAAGATCAGCGTTCCTCGGCCCAAGCAATATGAACATAAACCGTACTGGGATATGGACCTCGGTTATGTTTGGCATGATAATACCTTGGGCCAGACGCACGAACGCGATAGTCGGTTGTTCAAGAAAACCCACAGAGCCCACGAGAACGGTGGTTGCCTCCGCATTCTTGGGAATACGTTTCATGATAGCGTCATTGTGTTTCACGTCGTCCTGATTGCCCTCCAACATAGTGGATGCAAGATACTCCACTTCGCGCATATCGAGGGCTGGTACCGACGACTTTTTACGTTCAGAGCGGTCCATAGGCAGGGCATGAGAACTTCTGCGACGACGCTGCTCCGATAGATTCTGTATGATAATAAAATTGTTTAGCTCTTACCGCTCAAAAAAATTTTGTTCAAGAAATATTTACAAAAAAATATTGATTGAAAAAGAAAACGATGCTGACGGCAGATCTTATTAAAAAAAAGTTTCAATTGAACTCAGAGTAAGGTCATTTGGTACATAAACTGGCACAATAATAAGTTATGGGTACTTTTTTGACTTAAACTACTATTCGAAAAAAAAACCTACAATTTTCAATAAGATCCACTGGCATGACTGTGATACACAAATACGATTAAACCTTAAACACACCTCAATGGCTGAACACAGTATTAATCACTAAGTATAGCTAGCGTAGCACCCTTCCACACTCGTCGTAGCAACTCTATTGCATTCACTGAAACGACTACATACGCAGAATGTCCAAAAAAAATTTTTTTTCTAATGTCCTCTAAACGAATTTAAATGAAGGCAAACAATTTGTGAAAATGAGAAACTTGAAAGAAATAGCCTTATTGAATTCAGGCACTAGTAATTATTATGCTCTAGGCGACTACATCAACTGAGGGCTGAAGGTAACAACCATGAATTGAATTTCCTGATCAGACGTGTATGCTGCTATTGGCGCGTTATCTACAATGCAGTAAAGCAAGCCAGAATATGGAGTAATGTAAATGATCGCGTAACTAATGATCGATTATTAACAAAAAATCAACATTATAAAAAAAATCCTTCAAAGAAAAGGAGCTGTAGTAGCATGGGTTAAGTACTACAATAAAAGGCACGAGCTGAACTCAATGCGAGTGCAGAGCGATGGGCATGTTCACACTATGTATTGGTAGCTGCTAAAGTAGGCACACAGTCATAGGGTAGTTCGTACGATAATGGTGCTGTGGCGACGGCAGGTGGCGCCAGCAGAGCACATGGAGCAGCGGGCCTGCGAGTTGGGACCATCCTCCACCCACAGGGACTGCGTAGGAAGTTGGGTTTTTACAAAAAGAACTATGTATATATATATACCACTGTAGTATGACGCACATATAAAAATAAAACAAGTCATCAGAATTGCCTAGTGCGCGAGGTGCCTTACCTTGTCCACGGGCAGCTAAATACTCGAAATAAATTGATAAAATTAATTACGGAATAAAATCCATGAAAAGATGTGCATCTGCATTGAATGTTCTTTTTTTCAACTTTTAGTAAGAACAGGGAAATTTATTAATAAAATCTAAAAACTTATTGCATAAAGCCCGCGCTGATTTTTTTGGAAAATGTGCGCATATTTAAAATTTAAATTTACTAAGTAAAAATAAGACATACGGGCGTTTTTTATACGTAAACATAATATTATGTAGAAATATTATATTTATGGATCAAATGTTACAACATTACCTATTACTTTTTTCACATTAATAATATGTAATGGCGAAACCCACTCAAAGGATTTCGACTATTTACGACGCATATTCGCATAGCGGGAATTAATATGTAAGGCACTATTATTAGAACACCTTTTTTATTTTGTTACCTTTTATTACCTGCCCAGCCAGTTGAATTTCGATATGGAACACACATATTTGACGCTTGATTTACTATTAAAGGATATTTGAAATAAAACGAGGACGGATTTAACGCGAGTGTAATATAGTGTTAACATTTTTTTTCATCCCCCCATCTCGGAAAAAGCGTTTTTGCTCTTCGATATCTGATTGCAAAAGCCGTTTTTATCCTCTAGAGGATAAAGTAAATTTGAATTTAGAATATCGTGTGCATAAAGTTTGTGAATTCAAAACATCATTAAACCTATATAATATAATTCTACCTCCATGGTGGCAAAATTATCATGCAACCTTTTTTTTGGTTGAATTCTCCCTATATTTTAAAGGCAAAGGGTCTAGCCCATACAGCCATGTCTTTAGTGTATATTTTATCTGTAGTCATATGAAATAATGAGTGGGTGAAATGTATGAATGAAATGAATTTACGTTAAAAGATGGGTGTCACATATTTTAAAGCATCTAGGGAGGGCTTGGGGCGATTCAAATGGTAACAGAGTTCATGACGGTGACCAATGAGGTAGTGAAAACCACTATAAAATTTTCAACGTCAAACACGGCACAACAGTTTTATGTCAATGATTCCTCACAATTGAACATCAACACGGATCCTTATGCATCAAAATAACACCACGTTTACTACACAAAGTCCACTCTGAAACAATTTTTGAATGATTGAAATAAAAATTTGACTGACGCCATTGAAAGCCCACCAAGCACTCGGCGTACTTTTTTTGTAATTTGCTTTGCGCGCGCCATTATCTTTTTTTTTACGTAATAAATTTGTTAAAATCTTGGAGTTTCGAGGCGGTCAATCAGCTTGGCGTCAATCTTGCTTGAAGCAATTTTGATAGTCTACAACGCTTGCTTGATGCTTGAATGAAGCATTTAAAAGCTTTTTAGGTCTGTTTGATTCGTTTGACTTAGCAACGGAACAACACACAGAAAATCAACGTGTTTGACTGAAGCTGATTGACAGTCTCGGAATCTCAATTTTTATTAGGTACTCACAGGTTTTAGACAAGTAGAAAATAATATTGTGGTGAGTGTCTGGATGAATGTTGCGGGTGTGTCTGGGTGGAAGTGTGTGTGTTGTGGGTGTGTCTGAATTAATGGGTGTTTTTTGGGTGTTTCTGGGTTGATGCGTATATGTTGTGGGTGTGTCTGGGTTGATAGGTGTTTTGTGGGTGTGTCTGAGTGGATGGATGTGTGTTGTGGGTGTGTATGGGTGAATGGGTGTTTTGTGGGTGTGTCTGGGTGAATGGGTGTTTTTTGGGTGTGTCTGAGTGGATGGGTGTGTGTTGTGGGTGTGTATGGGTGAATGGGTGTTTTGTGGGTGTGTCTGGGTGAATGGGTGTTTTTTGGGTGTGTCTGAGTGGATGGGTGTGTGTTGTGGGTGTGTATGGGTGAATGGGTGTTTTGTGGGTGTGTCTGAATTAATGGGTGTTTTTTGGGTGTTTCTGGGTTGATGCGTATATGTTGTGGGTGTGTCTGGGTTGATAGGTGTTTTGTGGGTGTGTCTGAGTGGATGGATGTGTGTTGTGGGTGTGTATGGGTGAATGGGTGTTTTGTGGTTGTGTCTGGGTGAATGGGTGTTTTTTGGGTGTGTCTGAGTGGATGGGTGTGTGTTGTGGGTGTGTATGGGTGAATGGGTGTTTTGTGGGTGTGTCTGGGTGAATGGGTGTTTTGTGGGTGTGTCTGGGTGAATGGGTGTTTTGTGGGTGTGCCTGAGTGGATGTATGGGTGTTGTGGGTGTGTCTGGGTTAATGGGTGTTTTGTGGGTGTGTCTGGGTGAATTGGTGTTTTTTGGGTGAGCCTGGGCGAATGGGTGTTTTGTGGATGTGTCTGGGTGAATGGGTGTTTTTTTGGGTGTGTCTCAGTGGATGGGTGTTTTGTGGGTGCGTCAGGTTGAATGGGTGTTTTGTGGGTGTGCCTGAGTGAATGTATGGATGTTGTGGGTATGTCTGAGTGGATGTTCTGGGTGTGTCTGGGTGGGTGTTGAAGGTGTTTTTGGGTTGATGGGTAGGTGTTATGGAAGTTGAAGAAGTGAAAACAGGAACTGTTCTGATTGTATTTTTTTTTGTATTTTACCATTTCCTCGCTGAGGGGGGATGAAAAGTTACGTGTTGCACTCGAGTGCAAAGATTTTTCACCTTTTGCTCTTTTGATTCCCTCGCTAACGCTCAGGATTCTAATTTTTTTATTTTGGAATCCTTCGCTAGCTCGGTCATCAAATTTGAGCACGCGGTTAAAAAGCAACTTTGCACTCACGTATAACAAATAACTATTATTTTATATCCCGACGTTTCGGTCACTTTATAATGGCCGTGGTCACGAGGAGGCTCCATGCCTCGTGCCATTATGATTTATATATTCTTATCAAACAAATACCTCACGATATGTAAACAGGCTTTAGTTGTCACAGGTTGTCAAAGGTATGGTAGTCATACCTTTGACAACATTTGAATGTCAACTGCAAGTTAAATCCGTTCATTTGTTTTATTATATTTCAAATGTGTAGTGCACGTGAAAATACTTACAATGAAACCAAAGTTTCATTCATGTACTCTTGTACATGAATGAAACTTTTTTAGGAACACGAATATTTGTTGCACATGAATGTTTAAATCTACATACATACGTACATAAATCACGCCTATATCCCCGAAGGGGTAGGCAGAGGTGAACTAGCACCCGCGTTTCGCCAATTATGTTAAATCCCATGTAATAGGTGGCGAGCCTATTGCCATTTATCGGTCACAAAAAGTCGCAGTACATTGCTAGGTGGTATAAGAGTAACGCTGCTGCCCATTCCTCATCACTGATTTATCCTTAGTCGCCTTGTACGACACCCACAGGGAGATTTGGGGTGGTGACAATTGTATTCTACTCTGCCGTCACCACACGGCAATGTTTAAATCTGAATTAAGATATAGGATACATTTTTTATTAATGGTTTTGCTGGATAATTTTGGCTGGTGCTGTGTGGTGACGGCAGAGCAGAATACAATTGTCACCACCCCCATCTCTCCCGTGGGTGTCGTACAAGGCGACTAAGGGTAAAGACAGCAATGAGTAATGGGCAGCAGCATTTCTCTCCTACCACCTAGCAATATAAATTTGTACTGCGATTTATGTGTCCGCTATATGGCAATAGGCTCGCCACCTGTTACATGGGACCGAACATAATTGGCGAAAAGTGGGTGTTAATTCACCTCTGCCTACCCCTTCAGGGATATAGGCGTGATTTATTTATGTATGTATGTAATTTTGGCTAATTGGACGGTTCCGAGTCATTATTTTGAAACTTCATTATTATACCAGCTATCAAACTTATTAAAATGATGAATCGAGAACATTTATTTATTTTGCAAACTTATAATTATAAATTATTCAACATCATGCTAGGTTATGTTAAATGGTAAGAGTAGTACAATAATTAAATAATACGAAATACGAATAATATTCCTAGTCAGTTCCCTATTAGTCGAACTGATGTCGATTTGTGCTTTAATTTACGGTTGAACGAAAAATCTGCTGACGACTTCTGCAAATAACAGACAAAGAGTTACCTACTGCAGCAGTGCGTTCAGTCAGGGCTTATTTGTGACGACACTCGAGGCATAATTACGCTAATTGGTGTTCGAAGTCTGCCATCTTGCTTTTTGTTCATATTGCTGCGAGAGAAATACTCCCGCGTCCGGAAAATTGTACTCGCTTTAAGCGCAGTACTCCGAGAAAAGGTAGCATTTTTCCAGGTGCACAATTACATGGTTGTTTTATTCTGCTGTGTGCAGTTGTTTGATTTTCACGTAACGACGCGTCTACGACGAAGTTTCCGTAGCATATTTTATTTTGCTATTGTAAAAGTGAGCAAGCATAAACCAGCTACCTTTTGTTTCACATTTTCTTTTGCTACTGGCTACAAACACAGTTATTATTAGGTAAATAAAATTTAGATTATTAAATGAAGGGTTTAATGAAGGGTGAATTAAACTAGTTTAGTTGCTATAGTTTTGATGGTTGCGACTAATTAGTAGGGTATGCTGTGCTCCCAACTCTGCTTTACACTGGATGTCAGGAAACAAGAATGTGCTAAACTTTAGCGTTCATCCATGTTACTTGATATTAATTAATTGATAAACTCTGCGTCTCTGTGAGTCTGTGCGCAAGAGAGCGTCTTGAGTTTGTAACAAGATTATTATGTAACTTAGTACTTGGATCTAACTTTAGAATATTCGACGAGGACTATGAATTTTCATGGAACAATGAGCTGATCCATAATTTTATAATATGCATAAGTATTTTTATTTCTGTTTCCTTAAAGAATGCCTATGGGTGATAATTTCTTTACTAATAGGTACGTCACAAATCTTATCTAATGCATTAAAAAAATAGTAATTACATTGTCTCACGTATGACTTTTAAAGGTAAAGTGTACAGTCCGTGTTTAACAAGTAACATTCGAATTAGCCCCATTAATTGGATTTATATAGGTACCTACATAAATCACACCTTGCTCCTGGTAGGCAGAGGTATCTACCCCTTAGGGTAGTAAAGCGTATCGACTATCGAGCTCTTCAAGGATTATTTAATGGGCCACGGTACACCAGGCTGGCCCAGAGTGAACTGGTTTGATATATCTAATATGCAGATTGTATGAGATAACTGTTTACGTAATACTTTAGGAACTAAGCGGAAATAAGAATGGAAATTAATTAGGAATCACGCTCCTATGGCAACGATAACAATTATTCGGAATGTAATAATTAAGGAAGTCATTGGTGTCTTGTGTGACATATTAAACATAATATAATTATAAGGTACGCTGAAACTAAGGTCGTTGAGCTGATCAATTAAAGATTGTACTCGTAAGGGTCAGTTCACACTGACCGCGACAAAGGACAAAATACCGCGGAAAATAATCTGAATTAGCTAGAAATAATTTAATTAATCGTTGATGAATATTGTAATCGGCAATTTCCTTTTTACAAAGGTACGGACTATATATATTGAGACATTTGAAATGTACCCAAATAAATGTTTTTGATCATGTTTCCAAATAAAGTATGATGAAAAGCTTTGTACGATGAAAAATATTGCTATACCTTTCTACAGAAATATTAATTTGCGCGGAAATATTAAGTGAGAAAATTTTACTAATGTGTAATTTTATTTTTAGCACATTTCTTTCTCTAAAGGTTGGCTAAAAAAGAACCTATATCAATTTATGATTTTTTTAGGAATATCCATTCTTTTTATAAACAATCAATTGTAACGTATTCCTCTTAATTTTATTGACAACTCAATATGCATAAAATTACAATCTGTAATACTAATAAGCCAGATATTAAGAATTATCGACCTTAATTATATTGCTCAATATTTTTAACAAACATTTTAAAGACTAGGTACTCGGCCGAGTGCATCGCATAATCCCAGACAAGATTAGTTATTGAAGTATCAAGAATATGCAACTTTAAAAAAATATGTCACCAGGGGGCCTACCGCCTAACTCGATTGCTGATGATAACTATATTGCAATGCATTGCTCACGGCTATAGCAGCCACCCTGAATTTTTAGCCGGCACGGATTTTATGCCAAATTCATACAAAATCATTCGGTGATCATTCGTTCAAAGCTATCGCTAATAGTTTAGGTACATTTGGTGCGAAATGACAGCATGACGTCATAAACTATAGCTTTTGCTTTAGCAATCGAGTTAGGCGGTAGGCCCCCAGGAAAAACCTACAGACATCAATATATTCCAGTTGAGTGACAATGTTGCTGTCGTTTAATCGTGATTGCTCTAAACAATGCTTGATTTATGAGTATTCAATTTTATTGTTTTCGTTTAAAGACATTTTCTGTTACGTAAGTATGCACGCGGCACTAGTTGTCGCTATGACAGTCACCAATATAGTACGCGCTACTGACACGTGTGTGACGTAGAGACAGATAATGTTGCTGCAGTTTTTCTGTCAGGACCAACAAATAATTGTATTGCTTACTATATGTTCCCTCCTCCCCGCATCACCCGCCCCCGCTAACATCTAGAGTGCCCCTATCCCCGGCACCGTCTCATACCGCAGGAGGGTCGCGCACGAATTTGTCGGACTATAATAGCCAGATTCAATATTCTATCTGCAGGTCATGATAAACGTGCCATAACACAGTAAGTTTAGTAAGTGTACTTCTTTAAAGATATAATTTGAAAACGAACGTACTGACTCATATCGCTTTTTAAATACAAAATATATACAAATCAAAACTGTACTACCTCAGTAGGTATGTAAGTATGTAATATACTGACATCTTCGACAGTGTCTTACTGCCGCACTCAGAGACGTCAAATAACGTTAATGAGTACTTAATGCCCAAAAATGACAATTCAAAACTAGTCGCCATTTGTGCCATGTCCATGGTCTAGATTTAAATGAGATTTCTTGACATTAAGTACTCATTAAAGTTATTTGACGTCCCTGAGTGCGACACACTATGTTTCTAACTGCTGCACTCAGAGACGTCAATTAACTATAATGAGTCTTTAATGTCAAACATTTTCATTCAAATCTAGACCATAGACCTGGCAAGAATAGCAACTAGTTTTGAATTGTCATTTTTTGACGTTAAGTACTCATTAACGTTATTTGACGTCTCTGAGTGCGGCAGTAAGTATTTTTGAGTTGAATCTCTTTTGTATTAAATATAAATAAGCTATGATTAAACAACCGTATAGTGACTGCAGAGCAGGTCACAATTTGTCGCCATCACTCACCCTTTGTTGTATTTCAAGGCGACTGAGGATGTCACCGATTAATTGGTAGCAACATTGGATCATCTTTCGATTGACGTGCCTGATGGTTGGCGATCGACTTGCCCGTAATACATGAAACCTAACGACGTAACACAAGCTAGCTAAGGGACTCTGCATACTACGCGTAGTAAACGCGCGTAGTGAGGCTGCAAAAGCAAAGAAACGCTTATGGGCATTTGTTTTCGCAGTAATGAGTATTCTTAAAACGTGCTCCTTGCGATGGGCAGGCGGCATACATATAAAATAGTTATGCAGCCAGCTTGAATCAAAGTTTCATTGTTCATACGAGTTAGCTCTCTTGGGTGCCAAGAGGCAAGAAACGCTAACGTGTAACGGGTATGCGTGTACTCGAAATTAGCGGCCGCTTATTCTAAGGAAAGAAATTAAAATATAGCTTCGTATAAAATGCCACGGAACAGATTCCTTAATCATATTTCAGTGTAACAAAAAACATCAGAGTGCGAAATACGAACGTTTAATATACCTACATGCTCAGTATAATGACTGAGCATAATTAAAATATTTAGATATTTTACGTACTTATTAAATAGAAGTGGATTAGTATTTTTCTCGCATGAGCACTAGACATTACTAAACTCGCGTGAATTTTCATAGTCACCAGGTCATGTTCATAGGCTCCCCTGAACTACGACTGATGAAAAGAGGTCGAAACTTCGGGCAGAATCAATATAATATGTATTTATTTGAAAAGAAATATATATTATACCTATACAACTCGGCGAACCAGCGTTAGCGTCTAGGTGTGTCGTCTAGGAGTGGTATATAATATAATATATAGGCATATGCCCGGAATGCAGAGGACGCGGGCAAAATAATAATACGAGTTTTTTATTTTATTATTATTTCAATAAAAGACAAAAGACAGTACAAAGATTTTGGTTTTTAGAAAGACGGTGTTACGCAACCTATACGTGACATGTGAAAAGAATGCACAAAAACAAATTATATTCGTAAATTATTACTCCACAGACAATTAACACGGATTTTTAATTGTCCACTCGTTTATTAATTGTTTTCGCAAGACCGTTATAAAAACGACAAAATTAAAGGGTTGTAATAAGAGATGTTATTTTAACGTGTCCGAAGGAAGAATATAATTATTGGATCTACGGATTGATCTGGTGCCAGTAGACAACTATATTCCTACCATATTTCCAAAAATCGACAAAAATGTGAAGATTAGATATAACGAAATATACCCCACGAATTAAGTTTTCGAAAAAAGTGCGACTTTATTGGTTGATAAATTATGTATGTGAATATACAAGATTTTACAATTAGTCACTGAGCTTTTTAAAATATTATCTGCCTATATTTGATAGGTGAAGTCAAGCCAAAATTTTACTTCTTCACTATCGAAACCAGTAGCCAAGTGGCAATCGTTTCATAACGATAACGATACTTTGGTATCTACAGCGTCTTAGCTCGGCTACCAACATAACTAGGAACTTACGAAGACGATTTTCGTCACGTGATTTCACGACGACTTACGTCAAATTCCATACATTTTGCTTTATCGAACTTCGTTATCTTTGTCGGTATGTTACTTTGTCTAGGCCCCCAGATACATTTTCGTTGCCGACGAATCGTGAATCCCCATTTTTATATCACACCAACGTAGACCCCCGTCCAGTCTCCCGTGGATCCCTGGGGGTCTACCTGGACCACTTTGAGAATCAATGATCTAGACCATAGACTCGGCGAGAATAGCGACTAGCTTTGAGTTACCTTTTTTTGACATTAAGTACTCATTCATTAACATTGATTGACGTTGATATCATGATAGGTATCATGATTCGCCTGCCAAGCTCCCTTGTCAATCACACATTCACACGTAAACATCCACTTTTCGCCAGGGTTAGGTCCCATGTTGGTGGCGAGCCTATTGCCATCTATCGGGCACGTAAATCGCAATATGTTGAAGGTGGTATAAGAGGAACACTGCCCAATCACTTTCGTTCGTCGTTCGTTTCGTCTTTACCCTTGTGGTAACAATTGTATTCTGCTCAGCCGTCACCACACTTCACACTCGAACAAGGAGTCGTTAAGTCAATTTGTTGGATCACCCATCCAAACATCGGCATTTGACAGAGTTGCATTGATTTGGTAAAACCAAGCAAACTCGCTAGCTACAGCGACACCGAGTATTTGTTTACCCTGGTAATGAATGTCAATTATCGACTGACACAATTTACTTCTACCTCTGAATAAGTTAGGTCGTCGCTACGTTCTCATGAAAACCTTCGACATCGATGTGAATTATGTCATTTCATACTTTAGGTCGATGGCTACAAATGCCACATATATTTATTATTCATTCACTACTACCCAGTGGTTTGTATTGTGCGTTGTCAGGAGTTAGTATTGAGCAACCTAGGGGTACTATCACGGTAATTATCGTGGTATTACAGTAAGACGATTACGCTCGTTCTAAACTACATGTCATTGTCACTCAACTGGCACCATGGTATGAAGGGAAAGAGACGGTTATATCGTAGTTATATCCCTAACAAACAGATTCACCTAATAGATTGCAGCCGTCGTCGAGCGGTGATTTTCTTTCTTTGAACGATTGTAATGACTTTATAAGAAAGGACGCACTGCAATTTCTCTTTAAAACAATTTTGCATTTTACCTTCATCAAGTTACGACTGAAATTACACTTTTGTATTTTACACTTTTGTTCTTATTATTGAACCGTACTAATATTTTTATTTATTCATCGTATCAAACAAAACTATTGTTTTAAGTGTCACAGAAAATCCTGATAAGATCAGTGTGCAAATTAAGTATACATATTTTAATATTATTAAACAGTTTTATTAGAAATTATGAACGCTGTGCACTATTATAATTCGACTTCAGGTTGACTACTGTATTTTGTGATATTTTATGTGATAGGCACCTACGAAAAGTAGGTGTTAATTCGTCTCTTCGGCATGCGTGAAATAATATTTGGCCTATATTACGCTTTTAATATTTTTAAATCCCGCGATTTATTAAAAGTTATCGGACACGGCATAAAATTTTTCTATGTCCTAATCCAGATCTGGCTAAATGTGTGTTCCATTCTTTTTTTCTTCTTTATTTAATTACATCTAATAAAACTGTTCCCACTATAAATGTATTTAAGTAGGTACTTAACAAATATCTTAATAAGAAAATATCTGGTACCTCACTTTTAGTAAGCATATTTCACTAACTGCAATTAAGTCGACTACTTGGAAATATTTGACGCAAAGTTTCGTATACATCCGTCCAATTATGAATTATCCCTTGAACAAAAGATTCCCGGAAAAGGTTTGGATATGACCGTTTCTGAAATATATAAAGTGACTAACCTGCAGGCTCGTGTAGGACGAATGCTTCCGGCCACTGATGGAAAAACGGAAGCCCTTGTCTTCTTGGACATGCTTATGGCGAAGAAGGAGAGATCGCATTACAATTGGTTTATCGTCTTCGTCTATCAGCTGCGATTCCACCATGCTCTCCACCACCCTAGAGTAAAATATATATAATTAAAAATGGATACTACACAATAGCCATTTAGGCAAATTGCACAATTTATTTGAGTCATTTAGGTACGACATTTCCGCTACTTAAAAATAACGCCGGGCCTTGCCAGGTGGCTTACCTATCTATTCCATCCGACGCATAGAAAGCAAAATTTCGAAAATAACGTATTGTTTTCTCTGTAATACGACAGTTTCCTACATTTTTTATCGTATGCGATCGATAGATTGGCCACTTGCGGCTAGGGGGGCTGACTGAATAAAAAGTGTGCTAATATTTGAATTCGGGGAAACCTACATAAGCCCACAAACAATAACACCAAGGTTCTCTACGAGTTTATAATAATAACGCAATACTCGCCGTACCGTGTACTTATTGACCTATCTATGTACTCGTAATATGATTATTGTATGCATAACAAGTTATTGAATAATTTAATACAAGCGACTCTCACTTCTGTTTAATTATTCAATAACTAATTTCTTTTACAATGAGTTCATTGTTTCGGAGTGTTGACTTTTTCCCTAGTATTCTCTGATGTTTCAGTGAACATCACGGAAATGAATGAATAGTCATCATGTGAATATCGTCCAAAAGGATACAAGGGTTAGTAAGCACATACAATTATTTAGGAAAGCAAAAACAAACGCTTAACAGGCGTTATTTTTTAATGACATGACAACATCTTGAATCTTAGGTACCTGCGTCAATAAAATTTTACATCTAACATCACCATCGGTAGGTAACTAGTGTCATCAACATCCACCACCGTTATAATCTTTAATCTTCAAATAATTTAAGACCTACCGAATTACCTCTTATATACGTTAAGATGGGTACTAGTAAATCGTTATCAACAATTATATTCAGTCGGCTGACGTCCACTGTTGGAAGCTGTTGTAACTCCACTGTTGAACTGTTGTTGCGGTTTAAGTATCAAATTGTCGTTTTGTATGGAGAATTTAGCGAAAATTCATTTTTCCATACAAACATATTTGCGATTTTTTAAAGAACCACAAATATAAATTTTATATAATTTTGGGGGTATATTTAGACAACATTAAGCTATAGGATACCTAGAGATTTTTTTTTATAACGGAGACGGACTGGTGTCCGTGGATCTAAGTGGTACTTAGGACGAGCTGTTTTTGAAGATTTATTGGTAGTAAAAGAAATAAAAATAAGATAATATTTTATACATAAATATAAGTCCTTGAAATGAAGTCAAAAATAAAAAATAATTATGGACATAACTATTGTTTTAAAGGAATTATACACTACTACTAAATAATGAGGGAACATCGGCAATTTCATACTTTAACCCCTATTATTAGATGCGGGTACTAATTTATAAGCTAGATTGTGGTCATGTGCTTTCTCATATAGGGCAAACAAAAGGCAGTGAAGAGTGGTTCCATCCGCTTGAAGGAACATAAATTAGAACTGACGTTAAAACTTTAGCACGAATTTAGGTCTGAAGTTAAAAAACATGACCTTTATTGCCTTACTATCTTGCCCAAGGATCTCCCTAAAGAATATCGATATATCTCCACGAATTTAAAGTAAATAAATACATATAAAAATTTCAAAGTGTAAGGTAAATTGCAATTTGAATAACTTTCTCTTTCGTTTATCAACATGCCTCCATTTATGTCAAAATCATATTTACTAATATTACCAATACTACCTAGTAAATGAAGTATATTTTCAAATGATCTATTCTAACGATTTAAGTCCTCACTTTATTTTCTGATTCAAGAGTCTGCAATTGTTAATTAAAAGTAATCAATGAGGTCGTGAAGTTGAAATAGCTATAGCAGAAAGTGGAACAAGAACACACTTACTGCCGCACTCAAAGACGTCAAATAACGATAATGAGTACTTAACGTCAAAAAATGACAATTCAAAACTAGTCGCTCTTCTTGCCGGGTCTAGATTTGAATGAAAATTTTTGTCATTAAATACTCAATAAAGTTAATTGACGTCTCTGAGTGCGGCAGTTAGATTTTTATTATAAATAGCGGCAGAAAGGAATGAACTCCAAGCAAAACGTCCTTTTCGATGAAACTACACTACATAAAGAGTTACACTATCTAAGAGCCGGCGCCCATTGGCGGCACGGCATGGCAAGGTATTTTTAGGCGACGAATAAAAATATAACTAAAGAGTAGGAAAATAAAGTTGCAAGTTCAATGTTGAAGGTTGTAGGTACAAAAACAATGCCGTGGGATGCTTAGGTATGCCGTGTCGGCAGCCTTAGGAACGCTTCGGCATCCCTCGGTATGCTTTGGCATTCTTCGTGATACCGCGACAAAACAAGACCTAAGAACGCCTCGGCATGCTTAAGGACGCTTCGGCACGCATAAGAATACCACGGCATTGTTACCGGCAGTGTGCGCTTACACGTAGGATCCCTTGCCGTGCCGTGCAGCTGCCGAAGGATCCCTTGCCGTGCCGTGCCGCCAATGTGCGCCGGGTTAAGCCCGGCGCACATTGGCACGGCAAACAAAGTGTAAGGCCGTGTGTATACAAGAGGCCTTACTTGTAAGCGATGCCAGGCAGGTCCTTCTCATCCAGATCGAGTAGCACCACTCCGGTTTCTAGGCAGCGGCGCAAATTCAGTAGGGAGTGGAACGACAGTGTGGCAACATGTGGCCGTCCCCAGCGGTCTGCGCCTTCCTCCACATCCTCTTCGTACTTGATCCACCTAGCCTTCTCCTGCCATTCTGACTCGCCGTCCGGGTGCGAGAACAGCTCGTCCAATTGGACGAATACCTGAGGATTGAAATTTGCAATCAGCAACTCGTCGATTCAACCCCATAAACATATTCTGTAAATCAACTCTTCGCGTTGATGGCGATAGTAATGGTGAAATATTAGGAAGACTATGAACAATGGTACAAAACAGGTGTAACTATATGAGCTACAGAGATACTTAAATTTTCCTCTATGTAGAAAATGACGAGAGAAATTTTGTAATAAATAAATTTAAAAAATCTTACGCTCACACCCAGCATCTACTTGAAAAGTTTTAATATGTACAGAATAAATTAAATACCAGGAGACTTTTTGGTCACTGCAAAAAATTTTGGAATTTCGATGGTCTGAACGAATTCCAAAAATTTTTGCAGTAACCAAAAAGTCTCTTGGTATTAACATTGAAAATATATCTACATAAACAATAACAAAACCAAAACAACGACTAAAGCACAAATAAACGTATTTGGTCATGACACAAACATTTGCTCCTATCGGGATTCGAACCCGGGACTTCTTAGCCAGTAAACCGACCATTTGACCGAACCAGCCGCCTTTCACTTTTGTGCATCACGGTTCCTTGTCGGCTGTGCTATTCAAAACCATAATGACGGAACTTGAAAAGGAACGTAGTTACGACGAGCGAAGTCTGAAAAATGGCTGTGCTATTCATAACCATAATGACGGAACTTGAAAAGGAACGTAGTTTCGACGAACAAAGTCTGAAAAAAACTTACCGCATGGGGGCTCTTGTCGTACATTTTCTTGATAGTCCCCTCGGGAAACATACGGTGTATCTTGTCGGCACCCTCTCGCCGAGCTACATGGACTGTGCTCTGTTGGGGCAAAAGAAATACAATCAAACATCATCTTGCTGCTAAGGGGCCTAGCCAAGCGGCCAATGCATAGAATACAAATGTATGAAGATGACGTATTACAATTTGGCGACCGTCATGTCAAATATAAGAAACATACATACATACATAAATCAGGCCTATATCCCCGAAGGGGTAGGCAGAGGTGAACTAGCAGCCACGTTTCGCCACATATGTTAGGACCCATGTAATAGGTGGCGAGCCTATTGCCATTTATCGGGCACAAAAGTCGCAGTAGGTACATAGCTAGATGGTATAATAGGAACGCTGCTGCCCATTCCTTATCACTGATTTATCCTTAGTCGCCTTGTACGACACCCACGGGAGAGATTTGGGGTGGTGACAATTGTATTCTACTCTGCCGTCACCACACGGCAAATATAAGAAAAGCTGGCAAAAATTGACGTTTTATTCTATGATCTGGGGTCGGCGCGGTATATCTCCTCATCCATTAATATCGGTCAGACGCCATCTAGCTACCCACTCAATTTTGATTCATATCATCCATCACACCGGAAAGATGCTAGTGATGAATAAATGCTTAGAAAAATAATGGAAAGGGCCATGTCGGGAGATTGATGAATGGAGAGAATGATTGGGATGGAAATATTCCATCCCAATCATTACTTAATCTTTACTGTCTCCCTGGCACCAGCCCTCTTTGGGTGTGCTTTTTGGTGGTGGTTAGCCCTTCACCATTTGGGTGCCCCAAGGCCCAATAATAAGAACGGAGGAGCTCGATAGCGCAGTGGTATAGCGCGCTTGGCCTGCGTAAACTAAGCAATGTCGCTAAGGCCGGTCATTGGATGGGTGACCAAAAATTTATTATCGCGAGTTCCTCCGTGCTTCGGAAGGCACGTTAATCTGGTGGTTCCGGCTGCATCTGCAGTCATCAATACCCATCAACCGGCACTGGGCCAGCGTGGTGGGTTATGTATGGCCTAATCTCCCTATATTCTTCCATCCATAAAAGAAGGCCCGTGCCCTAGCAGTGTGGGGACATTGAAGGTCTGGTGATGATGATGATGAAGGCCCAATAAGCATTGGTTCTCACCGGGCAATTTACCTTAGTCGAATTTTACGATTCTTCTGGGATAAGTAGGGGCTGACATGTTCTATGTTATTTTATCGCTCCGATGCCAGTATGGAAGATTAGGAAATACATAATAAAACATTTGATAAATAACACCGTATAAAAAGTGGTGACTAGTATTATTTTTTGAGTAAGGAGTCTTGAATTTGTAACTGTGTTTTGATGCCTGCCTTATTGCACACAAACGCATAACTTTTCCTGATTGACCGAGACGTATTTTGTATTGGAAATGCATCTTGACCAACAGAAGCATTTCAAAAGGCTCTTATCACGATGAGCGTGATAAATGAGGAATTCGCGTTCCTAGAATAGCACTTAACTCTGCTCTACACAATGTGGATTAGAATCTTATCACGAGGATCCTACTCATCGTTGAAATAGGAAATCGGTCTCCTTGCTTGGAATTTGTGCGGCTGTATGCAAGGAAATGGCAGCAGCGTTTCAGGTACAGTCAGCATCATAAGGCGATTACCACTTTTAGCCTTCTGTCATTCCAAAGACAGCGCATGCGCAGTAATAATCGCCACAAATTTGTACTTACGAACAACTATTGTGACAAGGTACTTAAGTGTTAAGCTACTTGTGATGCTGACTGTACCTACCACCACTTAGCAATTCTGCGATTAACGTGCCCTCTATTCCATTCCATAAAACTTAGTATTGTTGGCGTAACGTAAATATGAACATACATAAATCAAATGAATATTCATCCTCGAAGGAGTAGGCCGAGGTGGAATACCAACAACGTTTCGAAAAATATGTTAGGTCTCATAACCTAACTTAATTGGCCAAAAGTGGGTTTTTAATTCACCTCTGCCTTCATCGGGGATATAAGTGTGATTTATGTATGTATGTTTCCTATGCTAGGGAATCCCTTGCCCTTCATCTCACCT
Source organism: Cataclysta lemnata (assembly GCA_963931975.1). Taxonomy (NCBI): domain Eukaryota; kingdom Metazoa; phylum Arthropoda; class Insecta; order Lepidoptera; family Crambidae; genus Cataclysta; species Cataclysta lemnata. The sequence goes on along the minus strand of OZ008338.1, from coordinate 10,229,108 downwards.
GGTGGTAAGTGACGATAAGGGCCGAAGATGGAGGTGAAGAGGGATGGTTTACAAGGTGTAAAATAAAAGTGCAGTAATATTTAAAGGGGTTATTCAGGCCATCTAAATGAACAACTTTTATTATGAGACCAATAACAAAATCTCAAAAAAACAAAAACACATCCCCATACAACCTGATGTCAGCTGGTACTCAGCTTAGTATGTGGAAGTGATATTTTTTCTGAGATTTCGATTTTGGTCCCTTAGCGAAAGTTGTTCAGTTTGATGGCCTGAATAACCCCCTACACCTCTCTGTTACACCCAGTATAGAGAGAACGTACCTTCTCTGTTCTACGGGTAGGCCGCCTGAGGGCCTGAGGGTTCTCGGTGCAGTGACTCAGCAATTCGTAGTGCTCCGACTCCGGCAGAGGGCCCTCACCGGGCGCCACGGACACCGAACGGCCCCCACGTGACCCTTCTTGAAGGGAAAACTTGCGCGGTTTCGGATGGTGGAGATGGCGGCTAAACAAAAACAACATATTAAAAAAATAAATAATATATGGCCTGCGATGCCATAAACTAAGCAATATATCCTAACACTAAGGACCCTGGTCATTAGTGTTAGGATATATTAAATTTGACGGTCAAAATTTAATATATCCTAACACAGTGGACACCACACGGGATGTATTTAGAACTATGCTCGAATGTGGATTTTCTATTCAAATAAATAACATTTGTTCAGATGCATTTGGACCGAACAAATAAACTATTCGTTAATGATGTGTAATTTAAACCCTCGCCTTTCAGTGCTGTACTTTATTTAAGTAAAAGGATGCAGTTCATTTATTGTTGTTGTAGAGAAATACAATTAGAATGCGAACCAGAGGGAATTAGAATGCTTTCTTTTCACGCTAAGTGCAATATTTATTTGAACTTGTTGATTTACAAAGAGGTTGGATGCAAACAACTTGAGACTGCTTGATAACTTCAATTGGTTTTTATTTTTTATATTTCTTGCAATTGAACCTGGAATCCTTTTGCTCCCGGTGTGATTTGTAAAATATACAAAAGTTATCACGAATAGTACTAAGGTGACATATTATTTTGTCATTAGTATATCTTTGTAATAATTACTCTAAACGAATATGAAAATTAATTAATACACCATAATTATCACTCGTGGCTTAAGTTCTGCAGCCTGCCTGACACAAACCCTCTTTGGGTGTGCCTGTTATTGTTAGTTTGCCCCCCACTATTCGCAAATGATAGTGACCCATTCTCTTACTGCACCGACATTAATAATTATTAATTTGTAATCAGAACCGCAGTAATAGGAAGACATGATTCTTGGTTGTGAATTAAATTCTATACGATTTTTCACATACTTAGTTGAACCTAAAAAATCGAATGGCTTTGTTTTGTTTTGTATAATAGTTTTGTCGTCAAGTAAGTTCCTTGTGTTTACTTATACATTTTTAAGCCTGTTGTTCTTTATTATTATTATCATTCATATCGTATTGTACCATTCATCGTATATCAGTCGCTTCAATAATCATATTTTTTATTAAATATAATATTAACATATTTCCTTAACTATCCCATCCCTTAAAAAGTGCTCGTGAAGTCAGGTTTTGACTTGCAATGATTCAGAGCGATGAATAATTCCGGAATGAAAAAAATGTCACACATTTTTCACAGGGTATTTTTTGTCAAACGTATCTGTTTACTCTTGGATGAGATATGAATAATCTGGTGCCATTCACCGGCTCAAACAACACTACCTATATTTTATTAGATAAATTTTATCGCAGCTACCATGGCTTATCCAATAAGTCTGGTAATCTAGTAAAAGTGTGATACAAATAATAAAGTTGTTGAAAAAAATTAAACTGTCCTTCAGATGGCTTTAGGCCTTAGGGTTTTGTTTTAGGCCTTAGTTCCGTTAGTCTATCAGTTTAGTTAGTAATATGTAAACAGACAATGTTAAAATCTAATTTTCTCTTTTTAAAGTCTAAAAGAGAAGAGCGACATCACATTCGGACAAGACTTATTGGGTGTGGAACAAAATAGATATCAGCTGTAGGAGGAGTACAAAACAGAATACACCAATACTCGGAGATGCGTCGCTGAAAGTATAAAAACAAAACAAAACATGGCCGCGTGCTGAGATTTGAAGGGGAAACTATATTGATTCATCGCGGATTGAAAACATCTATAGCTAAAGGGTTGTTAAGACCACAGGACAATATTTACAAATGCCAAGACATTTCTTCATTCATCATCTTTCATTGTATTTAGGACTCATTGTAGAAGAAAACAATTTTAAGCGGTAACTCGATTCAAATCATCAAAATCAAATAGTATTGTGTTCGCATCTTAATAAGATTATTTAGAATTTTAACCATCAGTAAACGCTTTTTTTCTATGCACAGGTAGAGCTTGGATGGATGTCTTTAAAAGGGCTCCCAAAAAGAATTTCTAATATAGCAAGTGACCTGGCTTATATAGCTATTAAAACGAGTATCAAAATTTAAGAGGGGAGTGATGACCATTGGATTATGCTCTTTCTTACGCGTGACTTAGAGACGCAGGAAGCAAACTACAAGGGGAGCTATATGGCATATAAATATTTTTTAGGCTAGGCTCTTTGTTGAAGTCTCTTTACAGTATCTATTCTGTTATTTTGGGAAGTGATAGCCTTGAGGGCTCCAAGAGCCTTGCATTCGAACTCCTTTGAAAGGGTTTCTCTGCGGAAGACACTCCGGAAATATCGCTACCGTAGCCTCGAGCTACGAATCGGAAGCAATATATCTAAGACACTTGTATTACCTGGTAAATTCATAAAGGCTGCTCGCCTCAAAACCACAATCCTGACATTTCGATAGTCGATAAATTGGAAATCCAAACCGCATTTCCGGAACTGTAATTTGGAAGCTGTACCTAATGCGCTAACGTCTCTATTCACTTAGCCGTCACTCACTGCGAAAGACACTCATGCAATCTCGGATTCCACCACGTTTAAATAAGTGGCCACACTGCACTGACGCACCAACGCTGAATTTGTATTATGTTTATCTAAACTCCGTGGGTGTTAATAGGGTTGGTAAACTTAAGAAATTACCGCCCATTCCACACCAAATTACTGAAGTGTTATTTATTGAAAACTAGAAATTATCTCTATTTCTTCTATATGCGTCTGTGTCTCGCTAAAACTCGAAAACAGCGGGGCCGATTTAGCTGATTATGGTTTTGAAATGGTTGTCTTGGACCAGGCAAGGCTGGGAAGGTGAGAAAACATGGAAAAATTGCGAGGAAAATAGATTTAATTGTCTAAAATTAAATTTAATTGTCCCACATAAACTGCTTTCCCGTCAAACATTTGACGTAACCATGGCTACGGCATAACAACGTATATACAGTCAGTACGGTCGGCTAGTTAATTGTAGATAGTAAAAATAAAGTACTTTTCTTTAAAATTACACTGTATATTTATAAAATGAAAGGTGTGAGGCCAAACGAGCAGAATTTTGGTTTCATAGAAAAGTTCATTTGATTCACTCTGTGTGTAGTTCTGAATGAAAATAATGATTGGCTAATGTTTTTATTAAATCTAATTTACTAACACAACGTATGTGAAATTGGTATCAGCCGTATTTACAAAATCTGTAATCTATGACAATTTATGCTCCGTCGGTTTAAGATCTTAATTCAAGCTCTAATTTACTCTAATATGAATACCTCTAAAAATATGTAGTTCTGTGTTTTAAAGCAGATATAAGGGCAAGAGGATGATAATGATGAACCACAAGTCACAAGCCATCACCTGCACTTGGTGATCAATTACTCCCTATATATATGGGTAAGTATTTATTCCACATAAAATAATATCAAATTTAAAATTTGTAAGACCGTATCATTTTGATCTGTTATTTTAGGTTTTAACGGGACACTAACATCTCGCAAGTAATTCTAGAGGACTTTTAATTTTGTTCGGATCGGATACTTGTTTGTAGGCTGAAATGCTACTTAATTGTTGACATCAATTTATTATACCTAATTTTGAGCAACTTTACACAAACAAAGGCTGTGTCGGTGGGATCTAGCAAAAAAGCTGAACCTATGTTATTTTCAGAAATTGCTTATAACCTTAAGGACCGATACCCGTATATATTATCGATGCCTATTACAGGCTTGTTGAACTATGCAATAAACTCGCCTTCAAAATAATAACCACTTGTACACAATAAGTTATCTTTTCGTAACTTATAATTTTAAGTATAAATCATGAAACAATTATATTACAGAGCTCGCCCAATGTACAGTTAAATGGTCAGCTGAGCTGCTTTTTTTCTCGAACTCATTCTTATAACTTCGCTATTCTGACATTTATACAATCATGTAAAATTGTACAGGAGACAGTTTAGTGCAAAATGCTTTAGGGTCTATAAAGGTAAAATGTAGGCTGCTACTGACCTTAATCGGATGCGATTTGTCGACAATATTGTCTAAAATATAGTATTAAAGTCATCATCATCATCATCACCAGGGCCTGTAGCCAAGTGGTAATTGTTGCATAACGATAACGTTTCGAAGTTCGTCACGATCAGCCATGTTACTTTGGTATCTTAGTTTGCGCTACCAACATAACTAGGAACTTACGAAGACGATTTTGGTCACGTAATTTTACGACGACTTACGTCAAATCCCATACATTTTGCTTTATCGAACTTCGTTATCTGTGTCGGTATGTTACTTTGTCTGGGCCCCCAGCCTTTTTAACGTGGGGCACATCCCTTTCCTATGGATGGAAAAATATAAGGAGAATAGGCGATAATCAAACACGCTAGCCCAGTGCGGGTAGTAGCAGATGCAGTCGGGACCAACGGTGGCGGCGACCAAGGTATATGTAGGGAAAGTGAGCTATTATGTTGCTGTTCAAACACGGAGGAGCTTAAGATTGCGAAAGTTGCGCATTTTTTCACAGACTGTTTTAATATTCTATTGGCAGATCAAAATCAGCCCACCACAGCTTAGTTAACTTGCAACCTCTGCCTTTTTAATAATTTAACAAAAAAACCAAGCGACAAAGCTTCGGTAAGTCTTACTTCTACCAGTTTATAGAATATGAAAACCATTGTTACAAACTCTTTTCATTTACCTTTCAGTTAGAATCTTTTTGCGTTTATTTTAATTTTAAGATTTGAAATCTGTCAAACAGAACAAAAGGTTGTCAATAATTTTAAATTACGGTTATAAACTATAATAAAAAATTGAAGAGAAGTTGGTGCCTCAGCCAGCGCTAATATTATTATCGTGCTATTGGCTGTATCAACGTACACACACTAAAAGCCGTTGGGCTATATTCTTATGTGTTAAATATGTTTATGTTTCGCCATATATATTTTTTTATTTTAATTCTCTTATTTAGGAAGGTAATATTTTATGGCCGTGTGGTGACGGCAGATGGCCGTGTGGTGACGGCAGATGGCCGTGTGGTGACGGCAGAGTAGAATACAATTGTCACCACCCCAAACCTCTCCCGTGGGTGTCGTAGAAGGCGACTAAGGATAAATCAGTGATGAGGAATGGGCAGCAGCATTCCTCTTATACCTACCAACTAGCAAAGTACTGCGACTTTTGTGCCCGATAAATGGCAATAGGCTCGCCACCTATTACATGGGACCTAGCCTAATTGGCGAAGCGTGGGTGCTAGTTCACCTCTGCCTACCCCTTCGGGGATATTGGCGTGAATTATGTATGTATGTATGTAATATTTTATGGTGACTATTTCTGCTTGTAACTTATAATTATTTTCTTTACATGTTAGTTCTTAACAAATTAAATTATTATTAACGTAATTTAAATAGGTATTCTCTTTTTGTCTTCTTAAAATTATTAACAATCATAATAAATTAATCATCAAGTCCATGAAATATCAGCAAACATCACAAGGCCATAAATTGCATACAGGCTAATTTATGGCCTTGTGAAGTTTAAAAAGAGAATACCTCTTTAAATAGCGTTAATAATAATTTAACTCTTTAAGAACTAACATGTAAAGAAAATAATTATATGTTACAAGCAGAAATAGTCACAGTAAGCATGTAACGTGTCTTACTATTGAAATAATAAGTAATGATCGATTGGTGACACTATAATACAATGCGTTTAACGAAGGCGCCCTGACCTTGATTTTGCATTCCATTATAAATACTATCTAATAGGGTTTACAGCGGATGTGTCATCAGCATAATGCTCCATGTTGTAAAACATGCCAGACGTTTGCACAGTGAGGTATCGGGTATTTGTTTATACCGTCTAGATTTCAAGAAGGCGGCTTTGTCATATTGTGCGTAATACACCTTATAATGATGACTTAAGAAATACAGGTTTGGAAGACGCATTGTAGCAACCAATGTTACCAATGTGACTCTATTTAGCCCACTATACAGATATTTTATTACAAGTGTGCATTATCTTATAACTCGGTACGTATCATAAAAAGATCGTCTTCTCCCTGCCTTGATCCTACTCTTAGTAAAATGATAGACATCATAAAAAATTCGTTCAATAATTAGGTTTAAAAAAAAAATGAGATACCAATTTCAGTGTCACTGATTTAAAAAGACATAATTTAATATTTTGCCTTAGTAAATTAATTTAAATAGACAAAACATTAAAATGTTTACTTATTTTACCTGCATTGATTTAAAATGGTAAACAATTAAATATTTTTCCTTTTGACTATCTAAATTTTGAGTTTTTGAGAGATTTAAAAAAATAAATAATTTTAACCTCGAAGAAGTGCAGTGCAGCTATAAATGACCAAGTGTCTTATTAGAGCCGTGTGGTGACGGCAGAGTAGAATACAATTGTCACCACCCCAAATCTCTCTCATAGGTGTCGTACAAGGCGACTAAGGATAAATCAGTGATGAGGAACGGGCAGCAGCGTTCCTCTTATACCATCTAGCTATGTACCTACTGCGACTTTTGTGCCCGATAAATGGCAATAGGCTCGCCACCTATTACATGGGACCTAACATAACTGGCGAAACGTGGGTATTAGTTCACCTCTGCCTACCCCTTCGGGGATATAGGCGTGATTTATGTATGTATGTATGTATGTCTTATTATTCTTTGTAGACTTTGCTTTGTGTTGGACATTGTATTGGTGACGCACAAGCGATGACATAGTTCACGCATGGAGCTGCAGTAGCTCAATTATATTTGATTGAAAACATTGTATGGTAACACTCTAGTAAAAGAGATTGATTTCTGTAGGCAATGGACATGACTTGTTCTAGACACTCACGAACGTAATTGTTTTATAGTCACTAATGAACAGTTTCATCGTTAGGTTTCTTTGTTGCTACAACAGCTTGGCTGCAAGGTGTGTAAACAGTAAAACTAGATTATCACTAGGTTACATTAGTTTGCGCCTTTAATAGATCGATCATGTCGAGGTCTCAATGCATACATAATATGGATGAATGAACTATTGATGAACTATTAGTGCCTGAAGGACTTAATATTCTTGAGACGGTGTAAGGTGGCTGAAATGTAAATTACATATTTTCTTCAAACATTGCTACAATATGGAAAAATAACACGCAATGCGTTTGTAACACGGCTACGAACAACAATCCGATTACAGACTGATCCTTACTGAAAACGAAGCGTTTTGTTAACACAAAATGATTGTGGGAAGGTTGAATCTTATACTTATCCGAAAGTGAAGTAGTTTCATGTTCGTCGATAAGGCGCTGCATTTAGAGTGGACAAATCTACTTTAATAATTATTATGTAATTTTTGCACTTTACGATAAATGTAAGATCGAATTCTACAATGAAAATTGGACACTCGATTAGTTGTTGTTATTGTAACTGTACCTACAATAAAACCAATGCCAAGTTCTTACGTACGTCTATCTAAGCGTTGTAGTTTATATAATATGATAAGGCTTTTGCGATATCTAATCCCATATCGGTACAATTGATTGATTCATATCTGATTTGTTAGTACCTACATAATTTGCTACAATACTACATAAATTTTTGTACCTTGGTATAATAAAATGACGCATGTAAATTTATTTGACACGTGAAACAAGTATGTTCTGTTATTTTGCTAAGTTTACATATATGTTGATGATAATCTTAAAGGTAATATGCACATTTTGATTGTGTGTAAATATATAGTATGACTTTGAGCAAATTAATATACCTAACATAAGTCAGACGACAAAGCTTACTCACGTTCACTTTCAGTCATTACTCTATAGACCGACACACTTCATATTTTTTCTTCGCTCAATAGGTTTCAATTGGTTCAATGTTAATGAAAAGCAATATATTGGGTACCTATCTCGTAATATACAATACAATGTGGCTTGTCATAACACTTGTAGTTACGGTGCTAGTATAGAGCAGTGTAAGTACTTTTTATGAACATAAAAAAAATCATAAAAAAATAACTTAAGACAACGAATTACCACATTTTTTTAGAAACTTGAACAAATGGATATTTAGCTATTTAGTTCAACAAATGTAGATATGTAAACTACAGTAAATAGAATGAGATGATAACTCTAAGTATTTCACGGATTCCTGTAAAAATCATAAAATCCCTAATCTGACAGACAAATTCATAAAGTTCATTAAGTAGGGGAATTTTCCATCCTTACTATTATTAAAATGCGAAAGTGAGTTTGTTTGTTTGTTAAGCTTTCATGCCTATAAGCCAATAATCCGATTTTAAAAATACTTTTTACCAAGAAAGCTGTTAGGCCGTATTATTTTAATTAGTAATCCCTACGCAAATAACAAAGACGTAACCTAAGGGATCAATAATTGTTTAAGGTGCGCTGTAATTTTATTATTTATTAGACTTGTGTTATCATAGAGATTTCTTTGACATTTAACATTCAAATATGTATATCTGAGTCATTATTATATAAGGCTTTGGCAGTTATTTAAAGACATCAACGCAAGTGAAGCCGCGGGTAAAAGCTAGTAGTATAATTATAACTGTCTGTCGGGCAAGTATGTGCACATGCGTCGATTCATTCTGTCAGACGGAGCGCGGGCGCGGTTGGCGCGGGCATGAGATATCACTCACGACACGCTTGATAGCTATTCCGCATGCGGTTCATATCGACCATGTTATCTTTAGTCATTTTACAATCGCCTTATATAATAGCTGATAGTAGTGGTATTTAGGGAGGTAAATTAGTAGTATCAGCTAGAAAAGATTACATTTTTCAAATTATTATTAAAGTGCCATTAAATTGTACAGCCGGCTTTATGGTGTTTATATAGAAATTAACTATAATTATATAGAAACCATCCCTTTAATGTCCCTACTGCTGAGCACAAGCCTTTCCTATGAATGAAAAAATATAGAGGGAGAATGGGCCAATAACCCACCACGCTGACCCAGAGCGGAATGGGGGAGGGTTAACGATAATGGAACATCTCTATATTTATTCTTTCATTACAAGCACTTTCCGGTGTGACGGATGATAGGAAACTAAAGGGAGTGGAGACATCTGGCAAGTGAACATACTCGGTAGTGTAATAAATATGATTATTTCCGAGGCATCAAAATATTCGGAAATAATTGTGATAATATTAATAGTTTATTAAAAATGTATGCAGCTGATTGCACTTTAACCAACTCACCGTTTGTGCTCCGCATCGGAAGCGCGAGTGTAGGTAATCGGCATGTTTTCTTTCTGCCTTTGTAATTCAATTTATTTAATTGATTCACGGCATCATTACACTATCGCCTCGCGCTGCATGGTAAATAGTAAACATGAAGGTACATATTGTGCAAAAACTTATGTGCACAATCGGAATATTCGACTGTTTTAACATCTCGGTCAGGAGCCAATCCATTGCCTGTACAGCATGTTGATTTTATTTAACGAGAGTTGTTTACACGGTACGGGACGATTTTATTTAACAAGAATTATTATTGTTTACACGGTATGAGGTTTGAGAAACGCGCCACGCCGACGGCACGTCACCGCCTCGCCTCTCGGACTGGACGCTGAGTTTTGGACCGGGTAGTTGGCTGCACGTGCTTCGCGCGTACATCTGCCAGGGGTGTTGCTACGCTACGTTTTTGGTGGTTTGCCCAGTCTGCAACGCAGCTGACGTGACAGCTTTACGTAACCGCGAACGTTGCGTCTTAATCCCCCCCGTCTTTGGCAAAATGCTGTTCTCTAAAGCACATAATTTTTATCGACAATTATTGCACGTCAGTTGCCACCGTCTGTGCTCCCTTTTAGCACTAAACCAAAGTACCGAACCACATCAAATTTCTGTGATGCTTTTAATTTTTGCCTTTATAAAGTAGTTATATTTTATTTACCTATATCAATACTGATGAAAATTATTGAAATTGATTATTCTGTGACTGTGATTATGTATTAAACTGTATGTATTTGGTTAAAAAAACAAGACGTGTTTAAATATTGGTTATGGCGGTTTTTAAAGCTTTAATTTTGAGATCCCCATGCGGAGATCCCCATCCCCATTCTCAGGTTATGTGAACACAACAGGTTCTCAACTCTCCGGATCCGAGTATCTATGACGATTGGTGGAATAAGGCGTCAGTGAAGTGAACTTTTACTTAAAAACATATCAAAAAAAGATAATAAAATAAAAGATTTGGAATTTTTCAACAGTGGTCAGTTTTTAACTAATTGCGTAAATCTAATTTCCTTAGCCACTGTTCTGATTTGGCCGTGTAGTTCTGAGGGTGCCGGACAAGCTAAGCTATACTTAGGGTTATAACCGAATTCCGGTGGATGGCAATAGGTTCGCCCCCTATTAAATAGGGCCTAACACAGTTGGCGTAATGTTAATACATCTTCGCCTTTCTCTTTGGGGATAAAGCCATGATTTATTTACTTATGCATGCATGTATGTGACGTGTTAACGTCATTTAAATGGTATGGTAATCAGAAACTGGGCAGACTAACTTGATTAAGTTTAGTGAATCTGCTTTCAGATACCATGGCATCTGAGTTGTGCAATTACCTAACTGCGAGTACGTGAGGCCAATTTACATACAATCAATGAGGAGATTTTACCGTCTAAAAGCTTTACCTCATTATTTATTATCTATACTTGGGGCCTGTTTCACAATCGACAAGTAAGTTCTAAGTAGCTTACTTGGAAGTTTAATTGACATATATTTCATATTACAACTGTCAAATGATCTGCGAAGTAAGCTACTTAGAACTTACTTGTCGATTGTGAATCAGGCCCTTAATATTATAAAGCTGAAGAGTTTGTTTAACAGAATGTTAGGTGTTGTCACAATGATATATCCGAAAACTTTCGAATGAAATTGATGTAAAAAATTTACATAAGCAGAATTTAATAGAAGAAGATTTATAGGCAATCTTGTTAAGCATTTTAAGATATAAGCCATAGCCACTACTTCATTGGTGGCTTAGACACTTAGATTGTCCATTACCACAAAATAATTATACAAGTTCAGACAATTATAGTTCAGAAAGTTTTACCTTCTTGTAACGTAATTATAAATGAACCTGCTAGATTTCTGGTTGGACCCTGAGAATTAGTTAGGCACCGGGATTGATTCTGAAGTCCACTTTCTAAGATTAAATTCAGCAGCAGTCCATCATTCTAGTCTTTCTCTTTAATGTTACTTATTGGGCGGGTCCATTAAGGTGACGTTAGTTTGACGATCTCGGTTCACCAATTTAAATAATTACTGATATTTTATGCCACATTATGTGAAATTGAAGAAGATTCCATCTATTTTTAACATTTCGGATAGAAAATGGGTGGGTATCCATAAAGTGACGACCGACTGAGAGAGATAACTTGGAAAAACCAACGCCTTAAGATTTATTCTAGATTTATTTGAAGAAGATTAATATTTTTAACCGACGAAAAAACGGAGGAGGTTACTCAATCCGTACCCGTATGTTTTTTTATGTTAGACCACACCAAACTTCTTCGTTTATAATATAGTGGCATTCATTAGGTGAACTTTGTTCATTGTGTTAAATTTTAAAACGATAACGAACGATCGAATCTCAAATTTAACTAAGCATTTATTAGTTATAGGATAAATCAATGATGAGGAATGGGCAGCAGCGTTCCTCTTATACCACCTAGCAATGTACCTACTGCTACTTTTGTGCCCGATAAATGGCAATAGGCTCGCCACCTATTACAGGGGACCTAATATAATTGGCGAAACGCGGGTGCTTGTTCACCTCTGCCTACCCCTTCGGGGATATTGGCGTGATTTATGTATGTATGTATGTATTTATTAGTTAAGTCTGAGGTTAGGTATTTAATTTCACGATTTTGATGAATTTGACATATTAATATATGCTGAATTAAGCACAGAACCAGAAACAAGCCACCATTATTATGATTCGGCATGATAACTATTATAAAATATTTTATAATTAGCATGTAACTCAACATTGTTTATTCAATACTGAATTTAGAGTGCGATATCGGTCTAATTACAAATTTTATTAATACATTATTTAAAAAGTTTTTATTATTATTGTATATCAATCATACAGCCTTGACAAATGCAATATATTGTTGACGAGTTTTTTCTAGGTCGTTATTGAATCTTTTACCTAGCTTGTTACAATTGTTAGAATATCTTACTATATCAGGACCAGCTACAACACAGCTACAGGAGTCCAATGCACAGAGCACGATACTTATTGCGTCACTGTCTGAATACTGGGATTCACATGAACGCACCAGTCACTACTACATACACAACGGTTCCGATCTTAGAAATAATTAATACTATTGTACACACCTTGCGTAGTGGTGTCGAGGCGACACATCCGCTTAGGGTCAGCGTGAATCCCGAAAGGCACTACCAGGCAAAACACAATTTTACAAAAGTAACACTCGCGATTATTGCGATTATATTTTATATTGATATCTATCGCGAATGTTATCGCATAATTGAGATAAACGAAAATTCAATGACAACCCATTCGTCAATTCGATTTTTATTGATACGGTTTAAAGTCTTTCGCGCATTAGACTGCCTGTGTGCGACAGTAAGTCGAGAATCAGCAACACTTATTAATAAATTCAGATCAACCTATGATTTAGTAACTACATGTATGAAATCATTGAATATTTTATATTACTATTTCATTTTATATTAATCCATAAAAATTACTATATTAATAATGGCAAACTTTGTTGGAAAACCGCGAAGCCAAAGGTAATTCAATAAAATTCACACATTATTGACGGAACACACACAATTTATTTGCACTTGCACCAATTTGTATAATAGTCCAAGAGACATACCCCCGAATACAGACATACTACTACATACTACAAAAATTTTAAGCACTGCTGGTAAAGTTAAGTGAACAATACCTGTCAGAATTTGTATGATAAAACGTCAGTTGAGAATAAAGTGTCGAAAATGTATATTATAATAGCTGTAGTTGTCTTTTGTCACGGTCGGTCTAGCAATAAATCAAAGAGTTTTGCGCTAGTTTTTCTGCCCTTAAGTAATACAGCGTGATTGGATACACTTTTCTATTGAAAACATTTTTAAGTATTACCCTTCAAAGTAAAAAATAGAACCCCTAGCGTATGATCATCAGATAGGAATACCTTTTTGTGTGATTTTATAGTCTAAAAGATCTCTATCTATTCATTACCGACTTAACTGTGACTAAAATATTAAAAACGAGGAACTACTTTTAATTTTCCTGACAGTTTGACAATTATTTAATTTTTAGTAAAGAGTTTTAACTAGTTATTATAATTGGGTTTTCGAACAAATAAACTTCGGCACATAAGTGGCACATAAGTAAAGTAAACTTGCATTGAGATTTTGTTCTTTTATAGGATTCCTTGTAAAATTTATAGTAATAATTGCAATATAATAATAAAAACTTAGATTTCTACTCCGCTACATAAACGTACGCTGGCCCTTAGTGTATAAAACGTGACGTCACTACTCCATGTGTTTGTGCTCACGTTTCGCAGAACGGTCACTTTATTTAGCGCTCTTAGATCTTCCTGAAACAACTTTTTTTTTTTCGTTTGGAAATGAAATATAAATATTTACATTGACCACGACGGCAGAAAATAACTATGGTTTAAAAAGGGTTTTAAATTTTATAAATAAACCTATTATGAGAGAATTGGTACCTATGTAATAAATTGACGTAGTTTTATAGATTGTTAAGACTATCACAATAACAATTGATAAGATAGCCGTTTCTTCCTGTCTCTCTTAATCTGTTACTTGGTTGAAACATTTATGAAATGTTTTCTTTACGTATGTATTAATATCTCGTATAATATACACACATAAATAGTAACGAACAATAATGACTCTAATTGGCTTATATGTTGTTCTTTAATTCAGTATTTAAGAGACTGAATGAAGTATGTATATTTAAAAAAACCTCTACCTTCACCTTTCTATGGAAAAATTCAATTCCCAGTATATTTTATCGCAAGTACTCTAAATGATAAGCCAAAAATTACGGTAGGACTTCACACCAACGATTGCAAAGCAAACATCACGGTTGAAACGATTATCCGCATCAAACCGAATGATAGAGATAAAGTTGAAAACTGTTAATGCTATAATATGAAAATATCTTACATAATTAATTTACACCCGATCTAGATTGAGCGAATACCGAATTAGATAACATTGAACCAGGAACAATAAAAAAATATTGTTAGAACATGTATAAAAGTAAAAAAAATGGTATGAGCAAAATTAATGATTAACCCCAAGTTGGACAGTCATACTTCGATTTTTTAACAATACAAGCTTTTAACAAAATTCATTAATTACAAAACCAAATGAGAAAGTGCTGTTTTTGTACATAATATTGGATGAAATACCTCTGAAGCATAGAAACGAGATATAATTTCCGCAAACGTATTATGACGGAAACACTATAGAACCTACGTACTTGGTAAAACGATATACAGATATGCCGTATCGGGGTTTGAAAATAAATGGGGCATTTTTAATCTGTCTAATTATTAATATTAAAAAAGTGCCGCTTTCGACTGATAATTTCAGAGTTGATTTAATTGCGTAGAATTATTTTATTGTTTTTTTTTCGGTTGAAAATAGTCAAAAGGTGCTAAGGTAAAAGCACTAATAATGCCCGACAGTGAACTAAAGGATGACACTTACCAAAAAATCTTCTGTTTTAAGAATAATTTAAGTAATATGTATCTAATGTGAATTTCGTAGGACTTCCACATCTATAAATGGATGTGGAATAGATCTCAAAAGCTTCCAACAATTGGGAATGAAATGCAAAAATTGTGTCAATTCTTGTGAACCAAGTGACTAAGTAAACATTAATTTCGCGATTTCTTACTGTGTAGCTAAGGAAGCAGACATTTTTTAAGGGAAGTTTTGAATCAGCATTTATTAAAATTACTTTTTTATTTGTTTGTGAAGGTATCAATGTTACTTCTAGAAGAGTGATGAACGTTTTTTTCTTGTTTTGTCTTACGTTTTTCTAACAAATTATGACGTGTCTACAATTAGTTCCAAAAATAACTGAAAACCTAAAAGATGACATGCCTGTCTTCCATTGGTATTCTAAGATTTTTAATTTTGAAGTTCATTTTAATATGATGTTGATCACTATTCTTGATTATAAGATTACTGTAGAAATATCAATAATTTTGGATCACTGTAACTAAAAGGTAGACAGTGTCTATATTATTGGTGTATACACGATGTCAACTATTAGGTAGTTCTATTGTTTCAGAGTGAAAATCATCCTGCCAATAAAAGGAGAGATGTTCCTTGATTCCGAATCTGACATGGAAGCAGTTATTCAAGAATGTATTCCGAATCGGACACGGAAGCAGCTATTAAATAATGCAGTATAACAACATCAACTGCCTGTAACTAGAGTAAGTCTGTTGAAAGAAGACTGAATTAGAGGAATAGAAAAATAAAAGAGCTCAGAAAAAAGAGAAAAAAATCAATAATGCTTAATAGGTTAATGGATTATTTATTATAATTACAATATTAGAAGAAAGCATTGTCACTAAATGTTTAATTTCTGTCTAAATCATTAACAAGTATGTCAACTATTGGAGCAATTGGTCTACCTTTGGTGATTTAATTTTTTGGTGATGTCATCTAATAGTACTTAGGACAATATTAAAAAAAAACAATTATAATAATTAAATATGATGATTATTGGAGGTTTTATAACAAAATATTATTGTCTAAGAATCACTGTATTTCTTACATAAAAAGCTGTGATTGTTTGATTTTGATAAATAATATTTATATTTATTTACAGATAGTGTTTTCTTTAATGTGTTGACCATTAGCGCCTTTACCTTAAATCTACTTCAGTGTAGGAATCCCGGGTTCAATTCAACACTAGAATAGACTAGGTATGTTAAAAATACGATGTAAATTAATACAATTCTAACCCAAAGTTAGTTACCCCTCTAGACCTAACGGACCAAATGTCAGTATGTACAATACAGAAGAAAACAGCAATCATGCATACTGGGTATATCACGCACATAATGTTCACGTATGTGTTCATTACTCTTGCATTCTTTATTCCTTGTTGTGAGTAAGGCTGTGTTTCCACTGAGCCGACGCTAAGCGAAGACGAGCAAGACTAGCAGATAGATGTATGAATCAACCAATTACGAAGCTTGAAATTTCCCATCCACTCTGGAACTTGAAGTACGTATAGTATAGCGGTGTTGTGCGAAATAATACTTAAATAGTAAACTTGGGTACCATACAATTATTATGCCCCGTTGCAGCACCGGCCTGCCGAAAAATGCTGCTTTAATGTATTCAGAAATAAATCAGTGCGTGTGAAACAATATATTATTGCTCAAAAGAGAAATAGGTACCTACTCGAATCTTAAAATATTTCCGTTAAATATTTTTTAATTCACTTACTTAGCTGATTATGCCATTTGATTTTCCTTAAAGAGTAAAAAGCCAACCCGGTAGATATATTCATAGATTTATATACATTAAAGATATATAGAATAATCTCACTATAGGCCACATTAATAAATAAATATCCAAAATAATATTAATAACACAATAATGACTCTCAAATAAATAAACTTTCGTATTACATTATTCCCATCTGGATACTACCCAAATATTGATATAAAATTCAGTAGCGTTTCTGACCTCGTCAAACTAATTTAAACTCCACTACAAATGTGGACCGAAATTGTTGCAAAATGATAGATGACAACAAGATGAACCAAATGTGTTTTGAAAATATTAGGAATATCACAAACATAGGCGTGATTTATGTATGTATGTATGTACAAACATCTCTGTATCATGTCATATTAAACAATGTATTCAATTCTGAGCACAGACTCCTTGGGTGGAAGTTAAGCAAACGTGAATAAACAAACCTATTCCCGGAAGGTGCCCTTATGTTACATTTAACGAAAGTCAGAGAATACCACATGGCAAAAATAGTCAAAAGGTTCAGCTTCAAAACTTTAGTGTAGGTATCCCGGAATACGTACTACATGGCAGGTAATGTAGCACAGATGAAAGAAAAAAATCATATAAATATAAAATAGTAATAAAGCTAAGTTTCCAGGACAGAAATGATTGCTCTGAGCGCCACGCGTCGCAGCGCATCGCGATCGTTATTAAAACAAAAATATTTTCCGATTCCCATGTAAGAAAATAGTGGACTAAGAATGTCAGCACTCCAGGGGGCCTACCGCCTAACTCGATTGCTGATGATAGCTATATTGCAATGCACTGCTTACGGTTATAGCAGCCATCCTGAATTTTTAGGCGGCACGGATTTTGTGCCAAATTCATACAAAATCATTCGGTGATCGTTCGTTCAAAGCTATCGCTAATAGTTTAGGTACATTTGGTCCGAAGTGACATCATAAACTATAGCTTTTGCTTTAGCAATCGAGTTAGGCGGTAGGCCCCCTGGCCTTATTTCTGGGCGAGCACTCTTTAATTAAAAATGCACCTACACGACACGATATAACTGCAAAATGTAATAGGGGCACATATTGAGAATTCTCTTGAGGATTTCAGGTGGATTTTAGAAGCAGGAGATTTTACTACAACAAGGTCTATGAATAATGAATCAAAGAAATGAAATGCTGTCGAATTTTATATATTTCAAAGATATTTTATAATGCGGATTACATTGTAAATAATACTGGAAGTCTACATCGTTTACGTGTTTTGTTTAACCTGACTGACTTGGAAAATTTTGATGACTGGCCATTGAGATCAATGGTTATCTTTTTGCACTATTTGATTATTTTGTTGTTGTTGTTGTTTAGGCTCATTGTCGAGGCGTGATATTACATCATTAACTATTCTTGGCCGTGAGCTTTATGTTTTGTCAATTCGCGCGGTTGATTTCTTTAAATGATCGCTTAGAAACTTGTAGGCGGTGTACTTTTTGCTGCCTTCGTCTCTAATCTTGACCTTAATCTAGATAGAAGGGTCAATTGGCGATTGAGCGTCTCACCTAGTCTATTCATGCTGGCCCTGAGAAAACTTTGCGGTGCAGGGCGTGTTAATAAACTTTTCTTATGCAGTTATAATATTAACGTATAACATGGTACGAGAATATACATCCTATTAAATCTCAATTCATAAACTTTTAACCTTTACTTTCTGTTGTAATGTGTTTACGCTGTGATGAAAAGAGACAGATCAGTGATTTAGTTTAAATAGTGACTGAATTAGAATAAGCTGAGGGGGTCAGTGTATTATTTTAGCCTTAAGTTAGTACTGTAATAAAATTGGAATTAATAATTTACAGTTGTAATACAAAAAAATGCTATTGGATGTGTAGGATGAGGTAAGCTTCATAAGGAATTGACTAAATATACAAATGAAAGAATGTGACGTGTTTTATTTTATTATATATAAATCAAAGAAAATAGTCCACGTTTATTAAGTCCTTCAGGCTACAGACTAACTGCCATCATAAATACCCAGCTGAGTATCAATTGTTTGGTTAGATACTTTGAACATAATACCTATTTGTACTAAATAGGTAGTTAAACAGCCTAACACTGGACTAATTTCAGTCTATCTAGTGCGATAGTTCCTTTCACTACCTGATACGAATTATCGCTTTAGATAAATCAAATTAATTAATTAATTTCCAATTATGTCCGTCCACACTATAGAAGGCCAGCCTATATGCATCTACTGATTACGTTGACCACAGTTATTGCTAGACATTAATTACCTCTTTGTGTTATGATAATTATATTCCGTAGGTGCCGTCACATGAGTAAATAAGCGGTTCGTTTATCTACTCGTGTGCTGCTATTATGAAACAGAATTAGATGGAGATTGACAGGTGGATAATTTTAATAAAGAATTGTCCATAATAGCTATTTAGTAATTATTTAATTTAATCAAAAAAAGCCAATTTATAGTTTCCACGTCCTTGCATTTGTTACCGGGGCAGAAGCTGAAAAACAGTGTTTGATTTAGCTAAGCAAATACATCACTGAGCTTTAGCCTGTTTGCATAATAGAGGCGACGCTTTGAGTCAGAAATACTCATAGTGGTAGCTATAAGTCAAATAAGTATTTTGCTATCTCGATCTATCCGTGCAAGGTTATTAGGGCTGACATTTATTTAATGAAATAGAGAGTAAAAGTATATGACTTTCTACTTATCTTGTAATTTTAGATTTTTTTTTGTATATTATTTAAAAGATAGAATAAATATTACATAGAAAAATATATTAGAAAAGCTTCGAAAAATTATAGTCTTGATGCGGTTGAATCTAACCCACTTTCTCCGCAATCAGGGCTGATGCCTATACCACTCAGCCAACTAAGACTTAACAAGTCTTCGAGCTTTTGGTGCGGACAATTTTTTTTCATTGCCAATACAAATCTGGAAAACCCATGTTTTTCATATTGCCAATTATTACATGTCGCCTGTTTCTCTGTATTACAATGTTGTGTATCAAAAAGCATTATATACAATGAAGGTTTTTGAATTTTTAATTTTGTATTATTCAGATGCAATTGAATATTTGTAGCTAACATACGCCAGGCCAGCTAGTTTTTTCATATTATAAGTAAAATCGGTTTTCTCACATGTTTTGTGAAACTGTTGATAAACGCTGTGGACTGCGGATTTTGTGCGACAAATAAAATCAGTAGATATTTAACGTAATTGGGAAACGCCAGCTACGCACTGCGTCTGCGAATTCCGACGTTACAAAGCACTGGGGCAGCAATTTCCTTGGTACTCTGTATATGATAGCTGATTCCCGCTTTGCATACCGGATATGTGGCAACGGTTAAATCAATTGTCTCGAATTTCAGAATAGCCATCGATGATGAATCTAAAATCAGGCCGTGTGTTAGAGAGCTTATATGAACAGTGATGGCGGGCAACTTCTAATTGGGGAAATCACGCGTGTTGCTAAAATTTGTAAGTCAAACAAACCTCTTTGAGCTTCTGAAGGCATTGTCAGATTCTTTTCTTCACTATCATTCCGATTGGACGCCAGTCGAAGGGTCGTAGTACGCTAATAGCCAAAAGGAAAATTGAAAAGAACTAGTGTTTTAACTAGTAGAAAAGATGTTTACTAAAATTCAAATACCTATTAGCTGATAAATTTAAGCATTATTGTATTCAATTTAGCATTTCCGTCAGGGTCAAATCAAATATAACCCTGGCTTAAAAGCAATGTAAATTTCTAGGTAGTTTAATACTATATTGGACGGCATGATCCCAGCAAAGAAAGGCAAAGAATTTCCAACACTGTCGAGTATTGCAAGGCTGAAAACATCTTCCGGGAAATGCAATAAATATTTCCCTCCGAGTCAATTCGTAGGTATGGATACCTGCACCAATTACTCGCATCTGTGTGTTCAATATCATATTCACGCTATAAAATATCTCGAGGACGAAACACCCTCTTGTAATTTTATACCAAGCAATATCATATAAAATGGTTCAACAACTATTTTACAACAGCCAGATAAGTTTACACCGGATTCCACAAACTGCTCATATCTTTACAGGAGCTAAACTAAAAAGAACTTTCTCAAACGGTGCTGCGTCGCAGTTAAAGCTCAAAGAACTTTGCGAGTTTCTAGAGCTTTGCAAGTTGTGTAATTATAATGCACAAGTTGTACGCGTTCCCATATTAATTTCAATTTCCGGTTTATGCACAAATCTCTGTGTACTTTATGTATTGTGTGTTAGGTGATTCCAAAGCACTGCACATACATAATTGAATCCCGCAATCGGAAGCTTTGTACACAGTTTGAATTGAAAAGTTTACAGCCGTACACAGAGACGTCACTTTAAATTAAAGAGCTTTTCGGCAATTGAAAACTAGTCGCTATTCTTGCTAAGTCTATGGTTTAAATTTAAATGAACTTTTATTGTATAAAGTACTCATTAACGTTCATTGACGTACTCTACAAAAATATTATTTTAAGTTTAAATACACAACTGAAAAGAAAACCATAAGCTTTTATTATGGTTTTCGTTTCAGTTGTATATTTAAATTTTTGTGTGTGAATCCGTACTCAAAAGTATACTTAATAAATAACCTTCAATCACAGCAGTGACTTTTCGAGGTTACCGTGAGTAGGGGACATAAAATATCTATTTTGTGTAAATGTTACACATTGTACACGCGATGTGCTTGACACGCCACAATTTCAATATTTAAGCAGACGTTCACCTTTATGATAGCCGACAAAAATTATAAAATGTAAAAACTTGTCTTAATTGCCCATAATTTGTTCACTAGCATTAATAATAAATAAATTTAAATTTCTTACGTCCGTACTCAGAGACGTCCAATTAAGTTAATGAGTCAAAAATAAAAAAAAATGTCAATTCAAACATAATTGCTATTTTTACCGGGTCTAAGGTCTAGTTTTGATGGACATTTTTTGTATTAAGTACTCATTAAAGTTAATTGATGTTTCTGAGTGCCCCAGTTATAATAACAATCTATTCTAAGGGTAAAGACCGCGATGCGTAATGGTCAGCACCGTCTTATTCCTACTAGCAATATTTGTGATTACTGCGAAAAAAAATCATTTTTAATATGCCGGAATATAATAATAGCGCTGTAATATATAATATAAGCGCTGTCTTCTCGATTTTCGACATTGGGAAATAAGTCTTTTTAAGAAACGCGTGGCATTGTGTATTTAACATGTCCATTTACATACTAGATCGATTTCGACTTTTACCATCGTAAAAGGTTTCTGGAGGTTCTGTATGAGGTGCGACGTGTGTCTGTAACCATAGCAACGTAGGGATACCCGCGATAATTTCTATGGGTAACTTACGCACTACATCCGATCTCCGCCATTTGATTTCTTTCAATCAAATATTCCAAAAGATGGCTTGTGATTTGTCCGAGTTTTCTAGACCAATAATTTTTCACGGATTCGTGGTGCGTAACCGCTCTTTTACCTACGCTCTTAGACGACCGTCATTTTGGTTCAACTTATGTGCCGGGAACTATAAATAGCTATATACTGGAGAGGCTGGTAATCTGTCATACAGGGTCTCCTAGTACAGACGCCAGTCGCTCACATAGACTTCATAAACTGTTGTATTTAGGTTAAGACACTATGTGATTGCTGTAATTTCTGTGTGAGAGAAATAATAAAGAAATTTTTACTTACCCTTGTTTTAGTTGCATACACTCCTCCTCGTCTACATAGGAGTATTCGGGCTCCTGTTCGTCGTCACCGCTGTACTGCTGGCCCCTGCCTGCCGTGCTCGGCTCAATCTCGCCAGCCCGGAAGCTGTACGACGCCGTCGAAGTGCTACTGTCTGACCACGGATTCCCCTGCATCTGTGTAACACACATACACAGGTTAATACATTTTCTGATAGCGAAATCAATACAAATTTTCCCCGCGGTGACGGAAGACTATATGACTGTGTCGCGACTAGTGTTGAAAATGGTGAAAGATACATTTTCACTTTTCCTGCTCAAAAAGATCTCTTCACTTCCCAATGCTCAAAAAGTTCGTCTAAAGGACCTTTCAAAGGCTGTCTATAATGGCTTTTTATGCTCTAGACTAGCATAAATAATACAATTTAGTGATTATGAATTTGTTTTGTGAATTTATGTTTTAAATGAGAAATGATTACAAGACATTGTTGGAAGTAATAATTAAACACATTAATCCGGTAACCAGTAATTATACTAAATCATGAATTATAAAATTAGGCGTCTCGAATTAACTAGCAATGATGTATGGCTATAAATAAATGGAGAAAGCGATAATTGGATTTTGTAATATTCAGTGTAAGTTTGACAATTATAATGGGTAATGTTATTTTATACAAAAGTGCCCCATGAAACATGGAGCATAGGTCATCCATCATAGACTAAAACGCATCCAAATTCCGTTTGCTCGCTTTATTTGACATAGAAAAAAAATCTATTCATCGATACAGACTTTAGATATACTACATAATTATATAATGTAAACGAATAAAAAAATTATAATTACAAAAATAGATTCAGATACTTATAATAAGGTAAAAGTAAATACATTTAAGTAAGAAATACGTTAAATATTGGAAATTCGCCATAAAAAAACGCCACCCTGTACAGGAATGAAGCACGTTAAATATTTGAAATTCGCTATAAAGAAATAACGCTTAAAAAATAACACAATCCGTTCTATACTACGAGAAAAAAGGGCAACAAAATCAACAACACGCTTAATTTAACCCTCCCTTAACAAGAAAACTGAGTTCATGAAAGATGTTTTAAACTGTATTACTTTATAGCATATTTTGATTTATTTATTAAATCACTTTTCAGTGTTTATTGACATCCTTCATTGAATTTGATATATTTAAACTATATAGGACGGTGATAAGCATAATGTGTCAACCCACAAAAACCCATATTCCGAGATTTCGACATAGGTTGATAGAGCATCATTTATTCTACAATTTTCGAAAGTGTTCTAACTGACTTGAAACGCTTTCTTTAACAAAAAGAATGTTTAGAATCTATGGGCGCCATTTTCTCAAATAGATATTCATATAGCTTGACAACATTTTGCTTATCTACGTCCTAACATACAGAATTTGGGTATTCGAAGTAAACTATTTCCACTCATTTTTATCATTTAAATACTCAATCTTAGATAACCTTATACCTACTATCAGCCATTTTCAAAACCTGATATTTAATTTGTGTTTTAATTTTCAGATAAAGTTATTCTACAAGAAAGATGACGAGTGGAAACTCTGGTATATTTTCTGGTATGATATTACACTTATTACAAAATTGTTAACATTTTCTTTTAATGTTTGTATTTTTGCATAATATTTTATTGTTTTTTAAATTTAATAATTGTAAAATTGATTTTGATTTTGGATTTCACAAAATTCTTCAAAGAAGAATTTATCTAAAGTCGGCGGAAGATTCTCTTCTCTTCCATTAATATCGGCCAAACGACATCATGCCATTCACTCCCTTTTGATTTATATAATCCATCACATCGAAAAAGTGCGAGTGATGAATGAATCTATAGAAAAGAGACGGAAAGGACCACGTCGGGAGACCGATGAACGGAGAGAGTGATCGGTATGACAACATTCTAATCCATACTCATAAAGGGCTTGGCTTAGCTTTTACAGCCGCCGCCTCGCCTGCCTGACACCAACCTTTAAATATCCATGTTATAATAGGTGTAATAAATATTTACAATGTAAGTCGATGTCATGTTGAGGATTTGCATGCAGCCGGCGGTGTCCTTGGCAGTGTTTTGAATTTCGATCCGAATTAGTTCTTACTTTTTTTTATGTTAGACAGGGAAGCTCTTGCCCTTCATCTCACCTGATGGTAAGTGACGATAAGGGCTGAAGATGTAATCGAGCTTCACTTCACAGAGGAGCTGGCTATCTTATCACATATTGTTGGAACACAATAATGCTGTTAACATTATTATTTTGGCGACAGATTTTGATAAGATGGTGGTAGCTAGCCAGGCGGACTGTAAAGAAGTCCTACCACCAACCAAAATCTTCCGAACCGAACTAGTTCTCTATACTTTGTTGTTGAGGAATTAGCAAACACTAGTCAACTGATTGTACCTGATTGAACTCCGCTGTAGTTAGTTAAAGCTAAGCTAGCACAATTGATTATCTTTAACAATTTTCAATCAAATATTAACTAAGACTATTATAAACATAAAATCCCCAAAAGATGATGGCAAAGCAGAATACAATAGTCACTACCCCACTTATACCACAAGCACAAGGCGACTGTAAATATGACGAATGATATACAAATGTATATCTGCTGTACACATGGCATGATATACAGCAGATATACATTTATCTCATAAGTACTTAGGAGGTGACATGAGCCAAAACATTTGATCTCTCATCATCATCATTGTGGTAATAGGTTCGCCCTAGTTAGGAGGTGACATAAGCCAAAATTTGTGGTATTGATCTCTCATCATCATCATCATTATCCATCTGCTCTGATCCCAGGTTATCTGGGGTCTAGGGTCTTCATCTCACCTTAATGTATATTTCGGGGATAAAGGGACGTGATTTATAATATTAGAAGGATATTAAATACTACGTAGCCTATTTACTTACTACCGTGGACAACAATATTGATTTTGCTCAAAACTCTATGAATACCGTGTCACCGTTATCACTTCGAAGGCCTCGATGTTTGCTTCGTGATAATCTGATATAAGATAGTTGAGGTCTATGGTGGAAGTGTCAGGTGACTCAAGCGTCCTTCTGTTTCAGATATTAATTCATTTAGTCCAGAGGCGGATTAAACGGCAAAAGCGCCGTACGCGCCGTAGGCAAGCATCTCATCGGCGCCCTTATTATCTATACTATAATATTATTATAAAGCTGAAGTTTGTTTGCTTGGTTGGTTGGTTAAACGCGCTAATCTCAGGAACCATTGACTCAAATTGAAAAATTATTTTTGTGTTGAATAGTCCATTCATCGAGGAAGGCTTTAGGCTATTATAAAATTAACGCGAGCGAAGCCGCGGGCGACCGCTAAGTAGTTAGAAACAAATCTTACTGTAGTAATAAATTAAAGCAAATTGAGATTGTAAGCAAAAATAACAGTTTTTATTGTGTAAGTAGGTGGCTTACTTACTGGCGAAATAAATTTTGTGTTATAATATATTTTCTTTTTTTTACAATACCGCCTGCGTACCCTCGCGTCTCTAGGCACACGCCTGATTTGCCTTAAGGATAATCCGCCTCTGAATTAGCCACTTCCGTCACACGCCGAAGCCTTTTATCACGGCCGAATAAAACGGACCGATAAATCCAAATTTCGCCAAACACGGGTAGTATTTCAGTAACTTTGGACAAATAACAATATTTCCACGACATCGCCAGCGTCGCGGCGACGGTCCGTGACAGATACACATTTTCCCGATAGCAGTCTTTATTTAGATTTTTCAAATGAATAAATTTACTTATCAGAGTTCAAGGACACGTTGCAATATCAATGTTTTGTAGAAGTATAAACATCTATGTAACATCTAGTAAAATAATTCCTTCTCTCTGGCACGCTCTATGGTGTCGATGTTGCAGATAACTAAAGTAAGGCCACTGAGACGTGATAATGAACTTAAACAATGTTGATGAGTCTTTTAATATAAAATACAAAAATAGAAATTGATAATACCTATTTCTCAAAAGTAACCATATTGATTTTCTAAAATAGATAATGGATTATAAAATACACCTTTCAACTGTTTAAATTTTTTATCTCATTAAAATAGCTTAATAAGCCGTTCAATTAACAGTCCAGCCTTTTTACTAATTCTATAATAGCACAAATTACTGACACTCGGCTCGTGCTGTTTATTGGTTCATTTACTAACCAAACCTAACCAACTTACTAGCCCATATCGGTAAATAGTAAGATTTTTGCCTGGCTGGCTGCTGCATATCATGCAGACAGCTAGTTGAACGGCGCTGTTTAGTAAAGAGGCTAGGCTGTTTGTTGATTGAACGGCTAATTATGCTAGTTGGTAGCGACATCGACACAACAACAACTTTCTAACAAGAAAGTCACTCTCTTCCATTGGCTTATGTCAGCTCTACTTCTTCATTCTCTAACCATCTTTTGCACAATTCATTCAAAATTTAAGAATTTTCTGGTAATGTGATGCCATTCATCCCTTCTTATCAGATGCCGGCACCACGCTTGCCTATGTACTCATTAACTTTTGCAAACTTCTCTTGATACACTCACTGAAATGATGAATCCTCTCGTTATAGTAAAATCCTACGTAGCTACGTACTGATTTTTAAACCTTTTATCGTATTTCGATTCGTAGGTTCGACTCTCATATCAAGATATAATTCTTCGAAAAAAAATAAACCTCTTTTCTTTTAAACGTGGGTAAGTAATATATTAGAATCATATATAGAGCAATATAGTACATTATAAATAACACATATTTATCATTCTCGCCTTCGGCTCGGGCGTCAAATACTTGCGATGCATTCTTTGTTTTATCGCTCGAAGTAAAATTATAGTTTTATATCACCCTCTGGCGAGGAAGTGGGATTTTTTGTGCGCGTAGCGGGCGAATAAGTTCACTTTATGGTCAGGTGTGACATAAAATCTATTTTAAAATTGCTTGTCTGGGATGTCCGATGGCCGAGATGAAAAGTTTTCGTCCAAATCCTTCGGACTGTTATTTGTTTGGAAATTAACTTCCAAAGGATTCCATTTATAATATTAGCTGGATGAATGATACCATTAGATATTAAAATTTTTATGAAAGGGGACCACAAAGAATGTAAAATTCACAAAGGGCAGGACCACTAAAAGTCAATTCTTATTATGAGAATTAAGTTCTGGTTACTTAGATCTTATTGTAATTAACAAAATGTAAGAGGCTATTTTTGATTTCAATTTGTCTTTTGTCTAATCACGGTGAACTTTGACATCAGTGATTGGATTTGAAAATGAATATCAAAGTGATCAGATCTTTATAGTGGTTGTAAAATATTCTCTTTGTCTTTGTATAAATATCGCCAATAGCAGAATTTCCTTTTAAAGTAGGCCGAATAGTATAACAATATTAAATAATAATTTATAAACATAAAAGAAAGATATATTATCTACTTCAAAAATCTTTTGCCTTTATAGATTATATCATTATTCATTCATCGTTATTCATAAAGGATTTGAAACCAATGGAAATTAAATTTTATTCAATCTTGTTAATGGGAAATAATCCACTTGTCCTGGAATTATTATCATTCACAAAGAGAAATGAATTGCCTTTAGCAACAAATCCGACTAAGTGGCTTACGGTTGATGATTGTATTGTCATATTAACTGTTAAGCCGCACTGTATAAATCATGAGAGAAGATAGTTTTTGATGATATACACTAAAAATATTCACTTTCAGAACTTAAAACGTTGAGATCATCTTGGACATTGCAAAATCGAAAGGTGACGTGGAAGCTTTTTGTAATGAACTTAAGCGGATGATAGATGATAAGATGTATAAAGCTAGGCGAGCTTATTGTAATCCACGTGCACGTTATTAAAGCCACCAAATAGTACGCAATGCTATACATTCTTTGCTACGGTACTATGGTATTAGTAGTGAGAGTGAGAGATAAATTTGTATACAGAAGGCGGCAACGGTTGTATTCTGCTCTGTCCCAAATGCGTCAAATAAATAGAAAACAGTAAATAAAGATATACTGTGACACATAAGTTGCTCCTTCATTGTCGTACAATTTCGACGGAATATGATCGCAAATTTTGCGATTTCACGAATCGATTTAGCAGTCCGTGGATCCTTCGCGTAGGCCTGGTCCGTCGTAACCACCACCAGTTTATAATACTTACAGTGCTGGAGGGGTTCTCTGTCTCATTGGGGTGACTGCTGCTGAAGGGTATGCTAACGTTTAAGCTGTTAGCAGCTTGCATATTGGGGCTCACCGCCAATAGCGCAAGTTCTGACCGGCTCATTGACGTATCACCTGTTAAACAATAATTATTGTTGTTACTGATACATTGCTGGCTATCGGCCAAGAGGTCCCGGGTATCCTGGTAAGAAAAATATTTGCGATGAACACAGACATTTCTCGAGTTGTCGTTGCTTGTATGTTTATGTAATATAAATATTATGTATATTTGCCGTCCCCTAGTGTTGTGAAACACAAGTGCTACTTTGGACTAGATGATAGAGAAGACTGTAAGATCTATTTATTTATTTATGACAATCAATCTATTTGAGACGAATGGTCAGATCCTATGGCATTAATTATGTTTGTGTGAAGGTCACTTGCGTTTGGTCTCCTGACATGGTTGTATATGTCTTTATATACCATTTTTAAATATTTATTTTTACATATTGTGTATGCTGCTCCTGTTTCTGTGGCCCAGCACATCAAAGCGCTGATGATGGTGAACTTTTATTTGTTACAAGATTTTTTTTTTTTAAATTAAATTTCAAAAGCAACGTTTCACGAACCATATCCATTTTGTAGATGATTCATATTTCTTGGGTCGCCTTCGTCTAGTATGGGTTCTCCGTTGACTGTGTGAGGTCCTAGAGGTGGTCCGTCGATTCCGTCACGCCATACTACTCTGTCCATCTCCTCGTCCAATTGGACCTCATCTTCGTTTATCTGTAAGTAAAAACATATTTTCTAACACTTTCCTTTTTCGACGTAAATTTTCTTTTTTATTTAGGTGTATTACGTACTAGAAAGTATGATTTAATAAAAATGATTTGCTAAATTCGACAATTTTGTATAATAAAAAAAATTTGTAATGTTTTACGATTGAAAAGCTATAAAAAAACTTAGCAATTGTCAATAAAATACTGCATTCTAAACATGTATTAATTAGGTAGGGATATGTATGGGCTTTAATAAGTAACTGTAGGTACGAATATATTTTCTAATTTACCTATTAACTTTTCCAACTCAAAATTGTATTTCCTCATTTAGGTGTATAAGCAGAAACAAAGTTAATGGTTCGCTACATTCGAAAATATTGAATAATATATTTGAAATGCTGTACGATTCTGCAATAAAAAAAAGCAATTGTTAAAAAATATTTGCATTCCAAACATGTTATATGCATATTTGCTAAAATAAGTCAAGCCACAGGGCAATAATTAGTATCACATCTTAATGTATTCGGTTTAGTTTAGTTGGACTTTTTATCGCTTAGCCTCCTGATTTAGTCATTCTGCATGATTTAAAACTATTTGTACCTAATCATTGTAATCATATTTTATATTTTATTTAATATCGTTCAATTTAAACCCAAAGACGGCGGGTATTATCCCAATCACTCTCTCGATGGATGATATCTCGATGATATGAATCAAAAGGGATGGCTTGATGACGTCTGACCGATATGAATGCAAAAGAAAACATACTGCGCAGACCCCAGAGAGACTGGGAACAGGTCAGGAAAAAGAAGATTTTAATTAATGCTGTAAAGTGAAGGCACAGCATAATACAATAGTCATCATTACCAATATATCACTTCTAGTTAATGGCGCAATCTATCGCATTTTGATCCTCAAATATCAAACCCACTATGAATGAACGAGTCGAGAGTTCAGAATGTGAATTCAAACTGTTGTATAACAAATAACTATTTGTTCACCCATCCAATGACCTTAGCGATCGAGCTGAGGCCCGTCATTGGATGGGTGACCGAGCTCCTCATCTATTGTCTAATTTAAATAACTCCGAGATCTAAATGTCTGTGGATTGTGTTTTATTATCATTACTGAACCAAATACTTTTGATTTTCAATATTATCATTATATTTGCCGTAGAGGTGTCCTTAATAAGCTAACGTTGTTTGGTGGCTATAGGCAAGTGTCAAGGTAATATGTACACGCTCTCAGAACTAGTTAACGGCCAGGCAGGTGTTCGACACCCATACACCATTTACAAAACCAATTAGGAACATCGATTACAACATAATATTTTATCAAAACTGTCAGGCTAGTTACAACCACCATTTATAAAAGGTTTCGAATTAAATTTATTAGTTTCTTTTCCATGCAAAACATTATTTCAGATCCAATTTCAACATTCAAAGTAAACCGCTATTTATGTACATACACACATAAAGTAAATAATGATAAATACGCACGTTTAAATATTGCGCCCATAATTACAAAAATGCTGTACTCAAAAGAGACTTAGAACATGTCATGCAAAAGTAAATTATAATGTGAAATGATTTTAAAACTTTCTTTTCAATGTAAATAATACTTATGATACGTTTTTGATTTGTGACTCTTTGTATAATTAGGGCGGGGAGAAGTATTTTCGCATATACCTAATATGTATGAATTTGTAATAAAATGTCCTTGGCTGTACTATTAGCATCTGGCTGGTTTTCATGACATTAAAAAGTATACATTCCAAAAAAGAAAAAATTGTGGATTTTTTTTTTCCAGCTATTTTTAATTTATTATTTGCTAATTTTGAACATTATTAGTAATAACATTCACGGATGTGCCTTATGTCACTAAAATATTATGTAATGTTTCTATAATCGGAATATTGCTAGTTGTATGGGGAATGCCGCTGCCATTCATAATTATATTATTAATTGTCCGTCTACTATACCCGCGGGAGAATATAATCTCTTAAAATTTGTCACGGTAATGACAAATTTTATACTGCTCTGCCGTCACCACGCCGTTGACGCTGTATCATGTCACTGACTAAAATTGCTATTAGGAATTGCTTACAAATATTATTTTAAGGTTAACGCCGTGTACAGTAAACTTAATGACTCCAAATCTTTATTTATAGCTTTCATTTGTCTTGTGAGCTACAATAAAAAAGCATACATTAAAAAAAAAAATTTACTCTAGTTAAATTAGTCTCACAGTAGAATATGGTAAGAAACTTAGAGAAATAAAAATACTAATTTAAACGTGCCTATTTTTAGACTTGAATTGGCCAATTGTCTAAGAATATCTGTAGAGAACGCCAGAGGTGAGTAACCAGCAACAGTTTGTATATAAATAATACATCGCCACGCTCCCCGCGTCACCGTTGCCGCCAGACCTATTGGCGGTGGCGCTCATAATTAAATTGGGAATCAGTAGACTAACTAAATTTAATTTGGAAAATATATCAAAAGAAATAATAGTCTCAAGATGAGTTTGAACAGATTTAACATAGCACCACAATTTTTTAAATCAGATTAGGTTACTAAAGTGTACGTTTATTTAAACGCCACTCCACTTTAAATTAATTTCTAACAGATTTCAGTAACACATATAAATACATACTTAATTAGGTAGCTCTTAAGAGAAGTATTAGAACGCAGCCAATATAGCGTTTCTTGAATGTTCGTTAGCGTATATTTTTATACATATTTGATGGGAAAAATGTGAATTTTCTTCTTCCACCACAACGATTTTCCTTAATTAATATTTGAGGAAAATCAATAGTAGTAAAAGAATAAATTATTATAAAAACGACTTCAGTAATGAAAAAAAATAAAATTGTTTTTGTCGACAAGACAGTAAATCCTATTGGCAGCTAATAACGTTGCTATAATTGACGTTCACTTTTTAAAATATAGCGTTGTTTAGCAGTTTATGCCCACAATTGACTCATACATATCACAAACGTGTTTCGCTTGTAAATTATTCTGTCCTTCACAATTTACGGTCCTTTAAATTTGTCTATCTGCGCAGGAGTCGATAAGAGGACCTTTGCTTTTCCTAATGTAAATAAAATGATCTGCCTCAACAGACAACCAAAATATATTTAAAAAGCCTTTCAATATCTAAAGCTTCAACACAAAGGACATTGCAACTTTTCCTTTTACCGCTGGCCCAAATATATGAAACCCAATGTACATAATTGAAACCTATGCCAAATGTTAGTAAAAATCATCCATGACAACTTTTACTATGGGGCCAAATAAATCTATCCCGGTAAAAAACATATAGAAAAAATTATATGACTTCAAACATTTGTTAAGTCTTTGTATTTTTTTTTCTACGATAGATTTATTTGGCCCCTAGTAGTAATAGTACTAACGTTTGGCATAGGTTTCAATTATGTACATGGGGTTTCATATTTTTGGGCCAATTAGTTGCGTTGTCTTTTATGTTAATGAACTGTATTGAGTTGTATTCTTATTTTACGACCGGAAATTGTCGGAAATGTAGTTCACAATTAGGTACTCCACTACCTCGTCACAACCTTGACGATTCGAGAGCTGTACTTTTTACGCTCAGTTAATCAACTCAATGGCTTTTACATTTTAATTGGCTTTCGTGTCACATTTTTTTATTTAATGTGTAACTTATTTATGATTTTCAAATTATAATTAATAACAAATATAAACGAAAAGTGATTCATTAATAGTTTTCAGTATTTATAATTCTGAAATGTTTAGTATTTACAATACTGTTTTATTGTACACTATGGTGGGGGAGGTAAAACAGGGGTGTCTGCAGGGTCAAGGGCACGGACACCCCAAGGCCGGGATATACCGCCGAGGGCTTGCCTTAGAGGAAGTGCACATTGATGCTTAAGGAGGTCACTGCTCCTTTTTTGGAAATGCACATCATTGTAGTGAGATTTTTTAGTAGTGATTAGTATTGTTTGTACTTTAATGATTTCGTACAATTTATAAAATTTTTTTGATAATTTTCAACAAAAAATAACGTTTGACCGGTATATTCTTTTGTAATGAGTTAAGGAACAGATAATATTATGGGCGGTGAAAGCATACTTTATGAATATTTATTATTGAAGCTGTTAAAATGACAATTGCAGTAGGTAAAAATAAAGATACGGAACTCCAAAGTTACGGTAAGAGATACTAAATATGTATACCTATAGCGAAAAATGTATGTTATAGCTATTATATACCAATAGATGATATGCACTACACTTTTAAGTTGTTGCAAAAGCAGTGAAAGTAATTTAATCGGTAGCTAGTATTGCCAGTTAATAAGAACATTGTATTTAATCCTTTTAATATTTCAAGTTTATTGTCAATTATCTCGTTACAAAAGTAACTCTGAAAAGCGTCATTAAAATTTAGAAATTTAGTTCTGCAGACCGCTTAGAGTTATTTGTTATACGTGAGTGCAAAGTTGCTTTCTAACCACGTGCTCGATTTTGATTACCGAGCTAGCGAAGGAATCACAAGAGCACGAGGTGAAAAATCTTTGCGCTCGAGTGCAACACGTAACTTTTCATCCCACCTCATCGAGGAAATATGGCTTAATGCAAAAAAAATTACAATCACATTATTAACCGTTTCAGACAACCCAGACACATCCACAACACTCACCCATCAACCCAGACACTCACACAACTCCCATCCAGACACACCCAGAACAGCCACTCAGACACACCCACGACACCCACTCAGACACACCTACAACATTCAACCAGACACATCCACAACACACACTCATCCACCCAGACATGCACCCAGACACACCCACAGCATTCACCCAGACACATCCATAACATTCACCCAGACATACCCACAACACACTCATATACTACCACAATACACCCACCTATCCACACCCATAAAATTCACCCAGATACACCCACAATACACATCCATCCACCCAAAAACACCCATCACATCCACCCACCCATAACACACATCAATCCACCCAGACATACCCACAACACCCACTAGATACATCCGCAACATTCATCCAGACACACCACTACAATAATATTTTCTACTTGCCATATTAAAACCTGTACCTAATAAATCCGAGACGGTCAAGCAGCTCGAGTCAAACACGTTGATTTTCTGTGTTTTTGTTCTTTTGCTAGGTCAAACAAATCAAACAGACATAAAAAGCTCTTAAATGCTTGACTCAAGCATCGTGGAGTCAAGCATTTAAAAGCAAGCATTGTAGATGATCAAAATGTATGAAGCAAGCTTAAATACGTGATGAACGCCAAGCTGATTGACCGTCTCGAAGCCCCAAAGACTTTGACAATATTGTGACGTGAAAATAAAATGGCGCACGCAAAGCAAATTACAAAATAGTACACCAAGCAGGCAGGGTTCCCAACTTAGGGGTTTTCCCCCCAGATTTAGGGGGTATATAAGTGAAATGGGATTTTTTGAGGTGTGAAATTTTTAGGGGTATTTTCAGGGATTTATTGGCTCTTTATTATTTGAATTTATGTATTTTTTAGGGGGGGAACAAGAGAATTAAGGTGATTTTGGGGTTTTTTGTCACCAACTTTAGGGAAAATATTTTTGAGAGTTGGTAACACTGCAAGCAGGTTCCGAGTGTGAGTTTTTTATAAATAAAAAAGGTTGCATGATAAATTCGTCACCATGGAGGTATAATTAAATAGGTTTAATGATGTTTTGAATTTACAAACTTAGTGCACACGATGTTCTAAATTCAAATTTACTTTAATTAACCTCTAGAATGAAAACGGCTTTTGCACTCAGATATTGAAGAGCAAAAACACTCTTTCCGAGATGGGGGCATGAAAAACCCTTTTATTCAATAACAGGCAGCGGGATTTCATTTGGGAGATAGTAAAACAATGGAAAACTGTAATAGACAAACAATGCATTCACTGTGGTTATTCATGAATCGTAGTTAGGGCCACAGATGCCCTCTCTGTGTGTTTTATTTCGCTTCAACTTCTTTTTCCTGTGTTGATAAAAATGTACTTCATTATTTTAAGGAAGCTTCGAACGAACGCTACAAAAACACTTCTTTTACTTACTTTCTTAGTACGCGAATCGTCCTAAGAGTGAAATGTTATTGGAAAATTTATGAATACAAATTTATTAAATATTTTTCCATCGTTTTAGAAAGTCTTTCATATTTTTGCCCTGCCACTCCATTGTGAATGCGTAATAAACGGGACTTATGTAATATACCTCTCTTTTTATTCAAAATAGGTTTTTATAGTGTTTTGTGTTGTATAAAAACACACAGATATGATTCCGGGGATATTTATAAAGTTATATTGTTACCGATAGCTACTCTAGTACTCACAATTCATAAATTGACAATCAAGTTTCCAGACGAATTCTTTTTCGTCACCTCGCAGTCAATGTAGTAAAAAAATGTCCTACATAATATAATAATAGATTATTCAACAAGGGACTAAAACAAGCCATAATGAACCGGGCTGCTTAGTTGAGCTGAGCAAGGATGGCTATTGTTCCGAAAAAGGAGGAAGAGAGGACGCGAGAATGCGACCCCTCTGCTGACCCGGCTAAACAAAGAAGAACGGGGTGACGACGTTGAGCAAGCGCCAGATAAGTCTGCGCGCGAAGGGTGACGCTGCTCGTTCAGTTTAACACTCCTAGACAAACAAAATAGCAGACGGATTTTTAGTTCCAATTTTGACCACGGGCAGACTTATCTGACTTAGCTCGCGGACACGCCCCGCAATAGAGGGACCATCTCCAAAGACGGACTTTTCTGTGACCATTTTCCCCCGCTAAGCGAGATGATGGTGCACGAGGGGATTTTTTAGTGAGTAGGAAGTCGCGGTGCACTATACACACCGATAAAGAGCTCCACATAACACTGCGCAGAGTATGCGGAAATGGCAAAAAAAGAAAAGAAAATGGGTGGTTTGAGTGTCATTATGCTTGTTTGGTCTTGCGTTAAATACAGTGTGTCTGGCCACCAGTGTCAGACCCGTTAGGATGCAGTGATATGATCAATTTTATCGACAAATCCACTAACATTTTATTCATACTTTTAAAAAATTGCAGCTATTTACATTTTTTTTATTTCCGAGTTCGGGTGGATTCATTTATTTAGCAATATCTACCGATGTACAGGACCTATAAGTTTAAAAAAGAATTCGTTCGACAGCTAAAAGAGTAGGCAATAAGTTGACATCAAAAAGTTTATCGAAAGCTCCCAATAAAATCTTTAAAAAACATTTGAAACGTAAAACATAAAATAAATAATTATGGTTTTGTTTTAATTTTTCAATGTTACAAAAAAACTAGGCCGTGAACGTGAACTTTTTTTTGATGCACTAAGTCATTAACTAAAAACTGATGTTAATATTTTAGCTATAAGTCAACTATTTTAGGCGTTATGATTAATTAAATATGACTCTATCAAACTTGAATTCATCTTGATAATAGATGCCCTTTACTTTATCCCTATAGCATTTCAAGTTAAAATCTAGGCCGTGAACGTGAACTTTTTTTTGATGCACTAAGTCATTACCTAAAAACTGATGTTAATATTTTAGCTATAAGTCAACTATTTTAGGCGTTATGATTAATTAAATATGACTCTATCAAACTTGAATTCATCTTGATAATAGATGCCCCTACTTTATCCCTATAGCATTTCAAGTTTCAAGCAATTCAAGTTTGATAGAGTCATATTCAATTAATCATAACGCCTAGAATTATAGCTAAGATATTAACATTATTTTTAGGTAATGACTCAGTGCATCTAAAAAAAGTTCACGTTCACATTCATGTTCACTTGAAAAATTAAAAAAAAACATAATTATTTATTTTATTTTTTACGTTTTAAGTGTTTTTTAAAGATTTTATTGGGAGCTTTTGATAAACGTTTTGATGTGAACTTATTGCCTACTCTTTTAGCTGTCGAACGAATTCTTTTTTATGCTTATAGGTCCTGTACATCGGTAGGTATTGCTAAATAAATGAATCCACCCGGACTCGGAAACAAAAAAAAAATGAAAACAGCTGCAATTTTTTAAAAGTATGGATAAAATGTTAGTGGATTTGTCGATAAAATTGATCATATTACTGCACCCTAACGGGTCGGACACCGGTGACAAGACACTGCATATTATTTACATCACTGAATAAAACTAACTATAAAGTTAGGTTACCTAATATAGTACGTATCATTACTATCATTCCGTGATGAGAATTTTTTCCTTTTTTTTTACTCAGTTTTAAGTTCACGAAGTTGGTTTCAATTGGAATAAAAAATTTCATTTCGAATGTACGAGTGCAAAGAAAAGCTGCATCGTTTTTAAGTGTAATGAACAGTGCAGCTACTTCGATATCTTACAAAAAGAATCAAGTCACTTTTCTGGTATACCTACCTAATATCGTCAATAGTAAGCCAAAAAGGTTTGAGTTTTTCAAAATATTTTTCTTTGTTTAGCAAACCTCTAAACAGCTGATTTTAAAACCTTTTTGCCGTTTATTGGCGTGCCTCGAGGACAGTCTGTTTTTAGTTTTTTTTATGCAAATAGGTATCAAATCAATTTAATGTGTTTTACTGTTATAGTTTCCAACAACTTCTACACCCGACCGTAACTTTAAAAATAAACGGCCAGAAGTAGAGAAAATAATAACTATTAGATAGAGTTAATTATTGATTGAAATTGATTATAAAATAATTTAAATTTTCAATAAATAATGTAAAGAAACTTTGACTCTTGCTAGAGCAATAGCATATCATAATAGTATACAGCAATAGCATATCATAATAGTTATTTGTTACACATGAGTGCAAAGTTGCTTTTTAACCGAATGCTCAATTTTGATGACCGAGCTAGCGAAGGATTCTATAATTAGAATCCTGAGCGTTAGCGAGGAAAGCAAAAAGGCACAAGGTGAAAAATCTTTGCACTCGAGTGCAACACGTAACTTTTCATTCCTCGGCGAGGAAATAGTTAAATACAAAAAAAATACAATCAGAACAGTTTCTGTTTTCACCCAGGAACTTCCACAACACCCAACCATAAACCCAAACACACCCTCAACACCCACCCAGACACACCCAGAATATCCACTCAGACACACCCACCGATCCACCCAGAAACACCCACAAAACACCCATTAACCCAGACACACCCACAAAACACACATTCACCCTAACACACCCACAACACACACCCATCCACTCAAACACACCCACAAAACACCCATTAACCCAGACACACCCACAAAACAGCCATTCACCCAGACACATCCACAAACACCCATTCTCCCATACACACCCACAAAACACACATTAACCCATACTCACCCACAACACACACACATCCACTCAGACACACCCACAAAACACCAATTCACCCAGACACATCCACAAAACACCCATTCACCCATACACACCCACAAAACACCCATTAACCCAGACACACTCACACATCCACTCGGAGACACCCACGAAACTCCCATTCACCCAGACACACCCACAAACACCCATCCACTCTGACACACCCACAACACACCCATTCGGCCAGACACACCCGCAACATTTATCCAGACACACTCACCCCAATATTATTTTCTACTTGCCTAAAACCTGTGAGTACCTAATAAAACTTTAGATTCTTAGAGAGTTTATAGAGATTAATAATAATGGACAACAAGAAATCAGTACAAAACTCTCGTAAGTGCCGCATCGGTTTCGCTAGTGTCAATGCATGCGCAACAGTAAGCGGATAAAATATTTATGTTTTAGAAATATTTCCCACGCGGCTCTGTGCTTTTTCGATGAAAAAAACACTGAATGTAATGAAAATGTACGTTTGGTTCTCAACGTCAGTACACGTGTTGAAATATTTCAATGCAATCCTCGAATTTAGATTTTGGGCTGCACTCCATATCGCACCTGACAGTTAGTTTGAAAAAGTTTCAATACTAGTTGAATTGAATTCTAGTTGAAACGTACAGTTAAAGTACAGTTTTAGCAGTCATTTCTACACTTTTCGCTTTTTCATATTGTTTCATTCGAAACTTTATTGATTTGTTAATAAGGAGCATCCTTAATGTTAGTGTGTTATCTCCTTTTTCCCCCTGCCCTGTTACCAGTCTATCTGGGGTCGATTACGGTCGGTTTACGGGTTGCGGGGATCGAACCCTCGTCCTTTGGTCGCGGAAGCCACTCGGTCAACCAGGACAAGAATTAAGGTGACAAAATTTCTGTTATCTCGTATGCATGACTACAGACACTGTTGAAAATCCGAAGTGTCGGAAGTGATAGAATCGTATATTGTTTACGTCGTTGTATGCTGGCATGATTTTTGCAATAATTTTCTTGCATTTAAACTTACAAAGACATTTGAAAATGCACATAACCCATCGCGCGTGGAAAACTGCAAATTCTTTGTTTTCTTTGGCCAACATGTTTTAAAGAAGTTTGCTTCCTTGCTCATAATATTAGTTATTTACTACCATATCGCTTGCTTATTATCTGCTACTTCAATTTTGTATGCGTAAATTTACAGTAAAAATGTCTTCTACTTTTGTCGTGTTTGACTTTGATTAGACTAGGTCTACATGCGACTGTGTGTCATTATATCTAAAATTTTTAATTGTATTGGAAACTGCCGAACTGGCATAAAAATCTGGTGATTCAAACTGTACTGCCATTCTTAATCTGAATTATTATTGAAATATGTTTCCTATGATCACTGCTGATTGCACCATTCTCTTTGTGATGATATACTTCACCTTCACTAGCTTCACCGTCGGACTTTAAAACTTTTATTTTGCATCAACAAGTCATCAACAGAATTCGGCTTATAACATAAAAAATAAATCGACAGCTGATACAAAACATAAAGTTCAGAAAACGAAGTCACAAAGTCACTGATCGATAGGTACTACATAGAATGAATAATATCAATAACTAACATAATAATGCATGTTTTACTTACCATCGTTTGGCAGTTTCGCACAACTACACGCACTCACTAGATATGATTTTTATTATGAGGAAATCGCCTAGAAATTTGTTATTTTTTTATAAATAATATAATAAACTAATAATCTTCTTTTATCTGTAAATAAAAGAAGATTATTAGTTTATTTTTATTTTTATTTATTTATTTTCTTTTTGGGACAAATAGTTAACATTTATATTGCATATTTTTCAATGATTATCCTAAAATGATACTACATATAAAGTTATTTTATACTTATTTGCATGTAGCATTGCATTAATTTCAGCATAACCAATTTGTTATAACCACAATGTTTGATTTTGTGAATTAAAGGATAAACCGTTGAAAGTTTGAAAAGTTTTGAGTATGGCGCCAACTACGCGCAACAAAAACTTATGAAATAACTGTTTTCACAGGAACGTAAATCTTATTAATTATCATAATGAATTTTAAAACAAATTTGTACTTCATACCGAATTATTCGGAGTGGTTGGGACAGATGAGCTGCTTTGTTCACTGTCGAGGTTTGGGATGTGAATATTGTTTATGAAAGGTGTGTTTAGAAAAGATCTGAATTGACGATCAGGCAAGTCACTTCGAGCTTTAAGTATTGGTATATTTATTTCGACAATAAGAGTCCTGTCGATTAGATAAGGTATGCCGAGTGGATCAGGTATGTTGAATGGCTCAGGTACGTCGATTGGATCAGGTATGTCGAATGCATCAGCATCAGGTGTCTCGTCGGGGTAAGGTATGTCGTTAGGGTTAATCGTGTCGTTTGTGTCTGACATGTCGCCCTTGCAGCACTTGGAATCGCGGCGCGACCCGCTCCGTAGGAACGGACGCACGGAACAAGCGTGACGTCGCTCGGTCACGACGCCACTGCCGCACGTCTGTCGCGAGAGAGCTCCGGCCAACGAATGACGGGGTGGCAAGCGTGAAGCCGCTAGCCGCTGCGCAACATCCCCTTACGTAGGTGTATAGTAGGACTCCAATACACAAATCCAGCCCTCCGGAACAAATTATTTTCAGATTTTCTTGCAGGATTTTTTTATGAGACACTCACTGCCAGAAGTGCAACAAAAGCGTTTGTAACGCATAGCGCTGAGGCCGTGGGTTTGGTAGACTTTTTCCGTTACACCGAAAGTTGGGCAATGCTCTTATTAAAGACGCACAACTTTTATCGTGTTTCATGTTTGCCGACGGCACATAATAATATGATAAAACATTCCTTGGTAAATGATTAAAGGGTAAACAGCCGAAAACGTTTGTCTTCTACAGTTAATGAATCAAAATTGCATTAAATACAATCGATGATTTGCTCAGGACTTGGGACTCGCTTGTGGCAACTTTATGTGGTACATTCATTGAATAACATTTTATTGTCGTTTATCAGAGCATTGCATTGCAGTACAACTAGCAACGCGTGAAATATGGTACGTAAAATACGGACGCGGACGGTTGTATTTCAGTTGTAAATAAACACGTAATTTATTCACGCTCAGTCCCCTTGCAACTACCCCATAGCCGTTTATTTCTCTTGACTAGGGAGCGTGGCACTAAATATGCCTAAAAGATTACATTGTCATAATCCTGGAACGAACGGGTAACGCTAATTGACAGAAAACAAATTGGTTATTAGTTGCTCTCCATATCAAAGAGGATATGAAAAGCAATTTGCAAAACTAATGAACATTGGAAAATGAAATCCAAGTTACGTATGCTGCGATTGAGTTTGTGTATGGAATATGTTTCTAAGAATAA
Organism: Cataclysta lemnata; assembly: GCA_963931975.1. NCBI lineage: Eukaryota > Metazoa > Arthropoda > Insecta > Lepidoptera > Crambidae > Cataclysta > Cataclysta lemnata. Next base: position 10,186,624 of record OZ008338.1, on the reverse strand, counting down.
TTTTAAGATTTCAAAATTACAAGTCAAATTTTAACTGCATATTCTACCAGTAGAAACTACAAGCAGTGTCGCGGTTTTATGAAATTTATCATATAGTAGTATGTTGTGATGATATACTAGTGAGTATCTATCTTGCCCGCTTTTCCCTCTGTGCCGCGGAATATGCTGCAGCGTTCTCTTTATACCATCTAGAAGTATACCTACTGCGTTTTACTCGCCCGATAACAATAGGCAGTCCCCTATTACATGGGTCTTAGCATAAATGGTGTAACCGTAAGTGTTAATATACCTCAACCTGCCCCATCGCGAATAATATATAAACCTTACTTATGTATGTATGTATAAAGAATTTAAATTCTATAAAAGCCGTAATATCAAAACTCAAGCAGCTCCATATTTTCTTGTTTTCCTATTTTCGCTAATGCTTAATAACACGATTACTCTTAATCTGTTTGTGATTTATCTTAAGACTACATCAATCCGGTTATAATTTGCCGCCTTATTGAAATAACAGTTTATAAGGTTCAAACAGATTAGCTGATTAATAGACAAAAGAAATTCTTGCTTTATACTGAATTAATTTACTGAAGTATAAAAGATTAACTTAATGCCAATAAGGAAAAACAACATGAAACATCAAAAATAAGCTTAGCTAAATTTTCAAAAATAAATTATCATCATCTTGATAGCTGGCAGTATGCTTCCTCTTCCATTCATAGAAATCCACTCCCTTTAATTCATACCACCAGTACACCGGAAAAGTGCTATACTCCGTCTTATGCTTTATTTTCTATTTGACTGTTCTCATAGTGTTGGGACCAAAAATGGATTATATACGATATCGATAATACAAATTCCTTTTTCACGGTGAACAAAATTCATAATCTAGTAATGCATTTGCCGAGGCCACTGCCGAAAACAGGGATAATATTGTTAGAAGATCCCAAAATAGTATAATTTCGGATTGGAAAATTCATGTGGCCTTAGATAATTTAGAAGAACAAGAATTTATAATAAATGTCGATGAGAGTTCATCGAGTGACAGTGACGATTCATCAAATATTGAATCAAAACATTATGATATGTCATTATAATTATATATAATTGTTTTACTTCATGTCGGTTTATCTATACTAATTTTAATTTTACAGTGAAACCAGTATTAATATGTAGGCCGATTTCAGTTGCTTTGGTGTACCAGTGACTTTTACCGTCTCTTCACTATTATTCTCAATGAGTGAGAGAGGTAGGTGGACGAAAACAACTGAAATCGGCTCACATAATACGGGTGCCGGCCGCAAGTGAGTCATTGAGTTTGTTATTGTTGTTGCTTTGTTCTCCACGATTCAGGTGCTTAAGGTGATTATTGGCATATATACCAGATAATCTCCCCTACTTTGAATTTTCATTTACCAAGGTTGTAACTTTCAGTAGGTTAGCCGCTATAGCGGCTAACGTTATAGCCGTTACTGTATACACTAAAGCAGTAGTATTGCTTTTTTTATGCTAGACCGGGAAGCTCTTGCCCTTCATCTCACCTGATGGTAAGTGACGATAAGGGCCGAAGATGGAATCAAGCTTCAGCGGGAACCCTCAACCACAGAGGGGCTGGCTATCTTATCACACATTGTCGTAACACAATAATGCTGTTAACATTATTATTATGGCGACAGATTTTGATAAGATGGTGGTAGTTATATCCAGGCGGACTTGAAATAAGTTGTTCCACCAACCAAACCGAGCACAAATTTGTACCCCCCTGGGGATCGAATTAGGGACCTCTGGATATCTTAATTCCGATGGGCGGACCACTAGACCACGGAGGCGGTAAAACTTAGTCTTCTGCATTTTTGAGACATATTAATAATGAATACATACCCAATTATTCATCGGCCGTTGATCCGTTAATGCAATCAATGAATATTGAAGACATCTGGGCCAAGGTGACAATCTGTGCCCTTTATATTGCTCGCAAATGCAAAGCTGCGATTCCGAGAATACTTGTTGCTGTTACAGTATCGGCTCCGTATTCATTAGTGTACTCGGGAAGATTCTCAGTACCCGTTACGAACGTTAATTTGTTTTTCTCTGGCGCAAAAAAAATATCTTCAAAGATTATCTACTATAAATAACTTTTCTCCAATGGGGAAAACTTGGAAAAACAAGCAACCGTAATTTGTTGTACGGTTTCATTAAAAAAAATTATAATAGTTTTCAAATCAAATACTTTAATTTTTTGGAAATTCTTAATTATTATTATAAATTACATGATTATTTTACCATATTTAGTTAATTATGTATACTAATAAAGATAATAAAGATAGTAATGTTTAGAAATATGATTTTGTATGTATTTTAAATATAATAATTATATAGGCGATAAGTTTTCATCAACCTGATGTGGATTTATTTATTACTTATCATTATTAAGTTAAATGTACTGTTACTATAGTTTTTATAGTTTTGCAATTGTTGGTAAGGCAATAGCAAATTAAAAAAATCCCAAGTTACAAACTCAATCGTCTCTTATGCCACTTACGGTTAGGGTAAAAATATTAATAACGTAATAATTTTTTTAATATACTTTTTGGCCATTTTTTCACAAAAACACGGCACTAGATCTTCGTTCTCAATTATTTGTGTCTAAACCAACCGAAATAAATCCTATATAAATTTCGCGGAAACCTTACTTATAAAGTCGGAAATGGCGAATTATTTGAAATGAATCATGATAAACGTGATGTTAACTAAATGTCTTTAGAACATTCGCTAAATGATGATTCGGAGAAATATTTTGCCTACTTCTGTTCAGGAATCTATTTTCATGAATCGTGTGTATCTAGTAATCACTTTAAAGTGAAGTAAAGTGAGTTTGAAATTGTATTCATAATCACTTACCAATAGCGTCTCTAGTATTAACGAAAAGCCCTTTTCGTTGGTGGCTCGCAGTGTTTATTACACGTGTATTTTCATTCTTCGAATTGAAAATGTACAGATTAAAACATCTGCTATTAGTACCGTAGTTATTTAGAGAGATTTTAGAACAACAATGAGCCAGTGAAATAATAACTTTGAGAAACACCGAGAGTGCACAAAACAAAATATTATTATTGAAAGCTTAACTTCATACTGCGACATTCACACTCTGTTGAAGGATTTTGTATGAAAAACGCGATCGGTGACAATAGACCAGGGACCAAAATTAAATAAATATTTTTTATGAGATTTCTTTTTTCTGTTGTTTTCTTCTGTCTGCGATGTACCTTTCAGGGGGTGGTGAGTAATGTATTCTGTTTTGATGTCATGACGCGGCTAATTTTGATAATACATACATACATACATAAATCACGCCTATATCCCCAAAGGGGTAGGCAGAGGTGAACTACCACCCACGTTTCGCCAATTATGTTAGGTCCCATGTAATAGGTGGCGAGCATATTGCCATTTATCGGGCACAAAATTTGATAATACTTACAATATATTTCACAAAAATTTGAAGATATATGTAATGGAAACAAATGTTTACCAATATGGGCCAGCATAGAAAGATAATTCCCATTGGTGTAAGCTGGGAGCGACTAGTCGGATAAATTGCAAGACGTGAACTTTGTTTGGCTCTTGGTTCGATTTAGAGTGATTCATCGGACAACGAGAATCGAGGTTGCGTAATTACGCCGGTTAAAACAAAACCTTTATCACAATTCGATTATTTTTTAAGTTTGATATCTACTAATTTTATATTTTCACCGCTCCTAGATTCGGCAGTGGTCAAGTCGGATTTTCTTGATTTGTTTTGGTAGACAATTTGGTTTAATTTTATTCTTTTCGCGACATTGATCGGTCCATGTCCTAAATTAACCATAATCCACAGGCTACTCCTTAATGCAATTAAATTAAAATAGGACTTAAGTTAACTAACTGCCGCACTCAGAGATGTCAATGAACTTTAATGAGTATTTAATGTCAAAAATATTCATTCAAATCTAGACCATAGACCCGGCAAGAATAGGGACTAGTTTTGAATTGTCATTTTTTGACGTTAAGTACTTATTAACGTTATTTGACGTATCTGAGTGCGGCAGTTAGGGCTGGTTTTTTGATGCATAGTTAACTCAACCAATTGTTTAAAATTTTTGCTAATGTTTAAATATCAGTCAGATATTTAAGAATTAGTAACACTTTTAGTTACTAATGTTAGTCGGATTAAGAAGTAGCAATTAGGAAGTATCTATCAAACGGACTAATATAATGTACTGAAGATGCTTCATGTAGGTAGGATGAGCGCGAATGCAAACAGCGAGCGTCGAACATTTTTATCGGTTCCAGCACTTTTGGATATTGGAAAGACTATCGGAACACCCTTTTATGGGATTCAAATTTCAATCGTAACGTGCTTCATTTGACAAATAATGGATTACATTGCAGTTTCAGTTTCAAAGTGGCATCTATGAATAATGGATATGAGGGGCAGCTTTAGTGGATAAATAAAAAAATCTTTTAAAAGTTTAATCCACGATCGGCTCAATGGTTAAGTCACTGTTGCACTTTTTCCTCTTCTTTCTGAAGATGCGATCTGAGGCCTTATTTTTTATCGCCCGAGGTAAAATCATAGTTTTTTGTCACCCTCTGACTAGGAAATGGGATTTTCCGTACATGTTGCGGGCGGAAAATCCAGTTTATGGTCAGGTGTGACATAAATAATTATTAAGTAATTGATTTTGAAAAATTTATTGCCGGGCCGTAATTATATAGCTGTAATTTGCTGCCTCTTTTCTATACATTCATTCAACACTAGCACCTTTACGGTGTGATGGATGTTATGAATCAAAAGGGAGTGGATGGCTTGATGACGTCTGATCGATATGAATGGAAGAGGAAACATACTGCGCCGACCCCAGATAGACTGGGAACAGGGAGAAGAAGAAGAAGAATTATATAGCTGTAATTTATGTATCTTTTAAGATATCGATCCTGTGTTTTTCTACCACTTAAGAGTAGAAAAAAAAATTAATAGTATTCTATTAAAATGCTTTATTTAAATATCTTATTATTTTAAGAAGTCCTTTCAATAAAGTTTTTGTGCTCATTGGCACAAAAACTGTTGATGTAAAGGCAGACTGAATAAGATGGATTTTTATCACTACGCACCCATATTTGGTAAGATTCTTTGAGAACCGCCTTATACTCGCTCCAGTATAGAACTTACAATATTATAATAAAATATGTGATTAAAGTCATCCAACAATTCAAAGAACTCTACAACTAGTTAGTTACTTGTTCAAACAAAAAGCTGCACACTGCTAGCTTAAGTATTTGTTCACTGACCAGCTTAGTTGATTTTCAGTGCTAACTTTTTGCATTCTGAACAATTTGAAATCATACGGAAACTGTAGCGCCCGCCAACGAGCTAGCGAATTGTTTATTCAGTTAACAGCCAACATTTACAGTGTAAAAGTTCCTTCAGCGTATTAAAAATTTTTGCTGTGTGTGTTTTATACCAGTACATATTCCGATTGATGAATTGTGGAATTGTACCTAGTAGGTCATGCCTTAGAATTTATTAGATTAATGAAATGTTTGAGAGTGGTGGGGCACAATAAACACACCCTATACTCTTTAATCCATGGAGAAGGCCTGTGGCCCAGCAGTAGGAATGAAAGGCTGGTGACGTTGATAGCCCGAGTGGCATAGGCAGCCCGGATTAAGGACGCAGGTTCATTACCCGCATCAGGACATTACATATATGAAATTTTCCGGAATTCCTTTATTAAAAAGTATAGGTCAGTGTACAAATGCAAGTGCTCTTATCATCAACATTAACAGAACTGTTGCGATTCTTGATTCCTATTGTCCCAGATGTCCTCCCACATAGACTCTACTAATCCACTTCTATCATTTGAAGTGGATTTACTTGTCGTGCTTGCGATAAAAAAACTCAGTGAGTTTTCAGGGACAGAAGCGGGTTTATATTTAGTAATACGGAAACTTGTGCTACCACAGGCCGACGAATGGGAGAATTGTCAAATAATTTTTACGTTACGCTACGCTACAATGTCCATTAGATTAATCTGTTAGATAACTAATTTGAATGATAACAAACAAATCGATTTTTCGTTATAATCAGATTTGTTTACGAATGACCAGAAATCAGCGAAGGGCATAACCGTGTCTTCATAGATACCGGCGGCCTTCGTGTGTACCTACCTTACCTAATCCGATAACTTTTATCAAATCGACGAACACCCACTTTTCGCCAATTAACTTATGTCCCAAGTACAATAATTTTTAATCCACATGACTGTAAACCCTTTTTCTGGCTTGTAGTGTTTTGTTCATTGGAATTAAATTCTAGAGGTCCCAGGTTCGCCCCCCAGGGGATCGGTTTGGATGGTGATAGGAATTTTTTTAAGTCCTCCTGGCTAGCTGCCACCATTTTATCAAAATCTGTTGCAAATATATGGTTTAGAAAATGCTTTGTATGAGACTGTGTCGCCTGTTACCAACACAGCAGGTGGCTGTGAATAGCCGTGAAATTGCAAACTGACATTTTGGAAATTGATGTCGGGTAGATTAATATTGAAAACATTACATGTTAGACCCTGCCTCCACTAGCATTGTGTGAGACTGCTGGCGATGTGACTGTTCTCGTAGTACATACATAAATCACACCTATATCCCCGAAGCGGTAGGCAAAGGTGTTAAACACCCGCTTTTCGCCAGTTAATTTAGGTCCCATGTAAGGTGGCGAGCCTATTGCCATCTGTCGGTCTCATAAATAGCAGTATATTGCTAGGTGGTATAAGAGGAATGCTGCTGCCCATTACTCATCGCTGTGTTTACAGCCTTAGTCTTAGTCGCCTTGTACGACAACCACGGGAGAGATGGACCCCCATCTACACCCCCAGCTACATTTTTCCCATGGTACAATGATATATTTCGAAGCCTTCCGAGGTGTTTTGTATTTCTTTGCTCATTTGTAAATTCAATGGTTAAAAAAATATATTTCTATACTAATATTATAAAGCTGAAGAGTTTGTTTGTTTTTATTATTTAAACGCGCTAATCACAGAAACTACTGGTTCAAATTGATTTTTTTTGTGTTGGATAGTCCATTTATTGAGAAAGGCTATAGGCTATATAACAACCGACATTAACGCGGGCTAAACTGCGGGCGATAACTGGTTTAATAACCAGTGGTCCAGTGGTATAAACCTATAGAGGCTTATTTTTATTTCCATTTAGATACATCCGCACCGTTTCAGTGGAATCCAATCCTAAGAAATCGCTCTACGCCCGCAGCTGCATTAATTAATGCCTGATTCTCGGTTGATTCGCTGGTACCTACTATATTAAAGACCACCATAATTTTGCTTCATATATTGTCTGGTTAGGCAATATTGTCTCCTTTGTTGGTGTTCGATGGAATTCCATAAATTTTGCAACAAATAATAAAACTCAAATGATAGTGGTACGTTATTATTCTCTTTCCCGATGGGTCGTGGAAGTATTATAAAAAGAATGACCAAGAAATCAATCAATAGGTACTACGGTCTAAAATAATGAAGTAATATTTATTAAAACCCGTTTAGTTCATTCTCTCTATCACATTATTTATTTCCCAATGTTACGATTCCAGGAGCATTTAGTATTAAAATAATGAGATTAAAAGAATTGTCACCACCCCATATTTCTCCCGTGGGTGTCGTATAAGGCGACTAAGGATCAATCAGTGATGAGGAATGGGCAGCAGCGTTCCTCTTATACCTACTACCTAGCAAAGTACTGCGACTTTTGTGCCCGATAAATGGCAATAGGCTCGCCACATATTACAAGGGACCTCGCATAATTGGCGAAGCGTGGGTGCTAGTTCACCTCTGCCTACCCCTTCGGGGATATAGGCGTGAATTATAAATGTATATATGTATGTATAAACCTTATACGAAGTAGCTAACCCATCAATATAGTTGTGTTCTATTGAAAAATCTAAGCTATTCCATAGGCCAAGGAGATCAATTTTTTATCGAGTAGGTATCAACACATTAGTGCAGCATTCTACGCGATCTAAATTTTGCGGCGTTTCGTGAAGGTTAGCTAACAGCGATATAACACGATGACTGACAGACGTAGTACTACGTAATATAGTGATGGAAGCTCTCACTTCGGATAGTATCCCAGAGTAGCTACGGTACACCCATAACTGCGGAAAAAGGATTTATAATTTAATGTTATCAAAATCCGTACTCAGAGAAGTCAATTAACGTTGATGAGTTTTAATTATATCTATATGACACTTAATACAATTACAACAGCATACCCAAAGAGGGTTCGTGTCAGGTAGGCGGATGTAAAGCCTAAGCCAAAACTAAGTAGTATGGATTGTAATGTTGTCATTCCAATCACTCTCTCCGTTCACCGTTCTCTCGACATGGTCCTTTACGTCTCTTTTCTATACATTATTTCATCACTAACACCTTTACTATGTGATGGATGATATGAATCAAAAGGGAGTGTCAGGCTTGATGACGTCTGACCGTTATGAATTGGAGAGGAAACATACTGCGCCGACCCCATAGCAGGGCAGGGAGAAAAAGATTTTTACATTCTTCCGGCATAAAGTTTCAGTTGTGTGTAACATGTCGCGTGACATGTCGACTGTAAATATTGATAAAAAATCCATTATGCCTTACCGCGCTCAATGAACGGAAATACCTACGATCTGCCGGATTCAACAACGAGTATGCTAGAGCCATTAATATTAACCATCCTGAATTAGTTTCTTGTTGGTTCAGTTTGTAAAAGCAAACATAGAACACTCCTGGAAACATGTCCGACTGAGTAGAGCAGGTAGATGTTTACTTTAACCTTCGGCAGACAAGGTGGGCTACTTTTAACCCCAGATTTTAGATAAGGTATATATTTACTATGGGGTAATTTTAACCCCACGTTGTATGGGTGAGGATTTTTTTTCACCTTATATGCCGAGGGTTAAATTCGTGTTCGCTGCCTTTCCAGTGTTTAATTACTTATTATTGGATTGTTTTAAACGTTATTAAAATGTTAGAAAATTTGTTACAAGGCAAAGTATTATTATGTTTACATGATTTTCCATCTGTACTCGATATCTATTTAGTTAATTTAGCTTTGTCCGTGATTGTTATGAAAAATATGTTGAGAAAGAAGATGACCTGAAGCTGTGTATGAAACAGCTCGCGAAATTGTGATATTTTTGTTCCCGGACCTTTTGTGCGAATTGTAAAGTTTAGCCTAAATACGCTTTGTCAATGTGAATTGTTTTGTTTACTTTTCACTAAATCTATTGTAATGTTATAATTTTAGTACTGATAATACCTACAATTTCAATAACGCTAAAAACAAATTTTAACTACGGGAATAGCACCATTGGTATTAATTAATTCATAAGCAGTAACGAATTCAAGGGTTACTATGGGTGAAAACGGGCATAAGTAATTAGGCCAAAACAATCACTTAAAATTATCTGTATATAAAATGTTTTGCTTTACACTCAATGAGGCTTAAAGCTGCACCCCAAATATCAGAGTGAAGCATTCGATAAGACTACATTTATTTTAGTACGTATGCATAAATGCATGCCTCGAAGGGCGGCTTCATTCAACGGCAGGGCCGCCGATCGATACAGTATGATGCGCGATTCGATAGAGATTTCCTTACCGTTGTTTAAAAAATTAAAATTCCCATTTTTTTTAATATCACATAGACATTTTTAAAATATACAATATTATTTAGCAGTTAAATTAATATCACACGACTCTGAGACACGTCTAAGTTTCTTGGATAAAGACTATAGGTACAGTTACACGTTTCGCCAATTAGATTAGGTCCCAAGTCCTATGCCTATGGCCATTTATCGGGCACAGAAATCGCAGTTACATTGCTAGGTGGCATGAGGAACACTGCTGCCCATTACTAATTGCTGTCTTAACCCTTAGCCGCCTTTTACGACCCGCGGGAGAGAAAGAGGGTGGTGACAGTTATATTCTGCTCTGCCGTCACCACTCGGAGTGTCAATTTAGTTGATGATATTTTTATTTAATCTAAAGTAGATAGGCATACTGATCCGACGATCTTAATATTTAATTTATTATCGTGCTATTCCAGCATCCGTTGATTAGCATGGCAGGGTAGGTTCGAGACCAGCCCTAACCCACCGTTATTCACAACCCCCCTAGCGCTTTGTTTACCCACTGCATTTTTGTTTTTATATTTGGAAATAACGTGTTTAGTTTGTTGTTGCCACGGTGCAATGTTAGTAGATTGAGGAGGACAGTATTTTCGTGTATGTTTAATCGCAGGATCACCAATTAAATAATTTAATTATACTATTGTTGCGGCCTACTTTAGAAACTATCAGGCAAAACAAGTGCAACTTTGCCTCGAAGAATCATCAAGGCGAGACTCTCTTGTGTGCCGTTCAACGGCTGTACTCCTACCCCCCAACAATCACTCTAAATTCATTCGTTGCACCGAAAGCACGAAAATTGTTTGTCATATACTAAATTCGCATTAAATACTTGTTAATCATTATCTTGAGTTTAAATCAAAGCTCCATAGTGTTCACTACGAGACATAAATTGGCGACCGTGACAGGACACACTCCAAAAAGTGTGGAATTTTCAAAATTTCCGAGAAGAAATTCGGTGTTGTTGCCGTTGGATATTGGAAGTTGAAGCAGTGAGATATTCAACGAGATAACCACAAAGGAATTGCATACAGAAGTGCAATCGATTAATAACATCGTCTAGATTGGAGAACTACAAATTTTGAGGACGAAATTGAAGGTCATCCTGGACAATAGCCGACCAGTGACGCAGCAGAAGCATCACATCGCAGCATATTTCCAGCAGATAAGTGCCTTGGTTTTTCCTTTCTCCACCCAAAAACCTATTCCAAATCCCAGAATAGATTGTTATTTGTGTGATTTCTTTTTATTAGGCAAACACTTTTTATAAATAATTTTTTTTTTCTACCTACTAGTAAAAATATTTCCCAAAGTAAACTAAAATTCTTTATTTTATTCAAAATTATTAAACTTTTATAGCCCCAAAGTTCGCAGTGGTTTATTCCATAAAAGTAAAGGCTATTTGCCGAATATTTTCAGTTTCGCTGCCGGGTGAGTGAGTAATCATCAAAATTGTTGCGCTGCCCGTTATCAGCTGTTCGACCGCCGACTGTTAAGCCTGCCGTTAGCCGTAAGCCGGGGAGGAGCGTGAGAATAATTTTATTACTCTTATAGATTTATTGCTTTCTTGAGTGGTTGTCTAGTGATTTGTTTTTTTTTGTTATTAATAATTATTTAAAATGGATTTTCATAATTTAATAATTAAACGTAGTTCTGTAAAGGGTCAGATAACCAAATTTAAAAATTATTTGGATAAATTTACTGGACAGCCTACATTGTCGTCTGTTGAGCTTGCTGAGATCACATTAAAGGTCAGCAGGTTTGAGGGATTATCTGCCAAGTTTGACGAGTTACAATGTCAAATAGAATTGCTTAATGCCGATAATTTGGACGCGGAAATTGATGAGAGAGAGTGCATTGAGCAGGATTTTGTGCAGTACATTGCAAGGGCTAAAAATATTATTGAAGAGCAGACTAATATAAAACTAGTGCAACAAGAAATAAAAAGACGTGAGTCGGTATTCCAAGAAGCTCAATGCTCCCTCGATCATGATTTTAATGTTAAATTACCCCAAATTCAAATCGCGAAATTTGATGGTTCCTTCTTTGGATGGCTTGAGTTTCGTGATACTTTTACCAACTTAATTCACAATAATGAACGCATTCCAGCAATTCAAAAGTTCCATTATTTGAGTTCGTATCTCGAAGGCGACGCCGCCCGTGTCATTTCTAATATTGAATTATCGTCTTGCAATTATAACAATGCTTGGCAATTGCTATACGACCGCTACAATAACAAAAGACTGCTAATAAACCACCATTTAAAATCGTTGTTCAATGTTCAACAAGTAAACAGAGACACAGCTAGTTCACTAAGATATATAGTTGATCATATCACAAAAAACCTACGTGCCCTAGCCAGCTTGGGCCAACCCACTGACTATTGGGACACTTTAATTATTTTTATGGTCACCTCTAAACTCGACAATATTACCCTTACGAAATGGGAAGAACAAAGAAATGGTTTAGGTGACATACCAACATTGCAACAATTTAAATCATTTTTGATCGATAGGGCTTATATATTAGAGACCACACATAATAATAAAAACGACAATCATTCAAAATCGCCACCAAACACGTTTCATCAAAATAATCATTCAAAATATTCACATAATAATAATTTAACTTATAATAATCAGTACAATAATAATAGACGCAATTTTAATCCTAATAATAATAATAATAAATCTTTTACTGTTACTACTCAAAATAATAAATGTGCCATTAACTTATGTATAATTTGCAGGCAAGATCATAAAATTTATGACTGCCCTTCTTTTAAAAATAAATCCATTAAGGATCGGTTGGATGAGGTGTCCAAATACAAATTATGTGTAAATTGTTTGAGACAGGGTCACCCAGTAAGCCAATGTCGTATGGGTCCTTGTAAAATTTGTAAAGAGCGTCACAATTCTTTATTGCACCAAAGTGTTGCTAAATGTAATCCGGAAAATTCAGAATCCATTGTAAACTTTTGTTCGAACAGTAAACAAATACTTTTGTCAACTGCTTTGATAAGTATTCAAAATCCACAGACTAAAAATGTAATGCGTGTGCGGGCATTATTAGACTCGGGTAGTCAGTCCTCGTTTTTAACTACACGTATCAAGGATGAGTTATCACTGGAATCGAGTCCTATTGTTATGAACATAGTTGGCATAGGATGTACTGAAAATAGCAAAATAAAAGAAAGTTGTTTTATTCAAATTCAGTCCCTAAATAGTAGCTTTCAGTCTAAATTAAACTGTTTATTACTTGAAAATATAACTGGTAACTTACCTGCGTTTCCTGTAAACAAGGATTCTTTACAGTTGCCAGCAGACATAGTGCTAGCTGATCCCGCATTCGATAAGCCAGGGCCCATAGATTTGTTGATTGGGGCTGACCTGTTCTGGGATATTATTCAACCCAAGCAGCTAAACTTGGGGCCAAACCAGCCTAAATTACATGACTCTGAGTTCGGCTGGTTAATCAACGGTCCAGTTAATTTTTATAATAATTTTAGCTGTAGTAATATAAAGGTGCAGACAGATTATTCAAAACAGTCTGAAATTGACAATAATCTTGCCAAATTTTGGGAGTTGGAAGAAAGTTCTCAAAAGACGGAATTAAGCAGTAAGAGTAAAGAAGAAAGAGAGTGTGAAAATCAATCTCAATCAAATTTAACTCGCACTACTCGCCTAGATGGGGGCAGACTTTGTGTGAGACTGCCACTACGTGACTCATCGGATTGTTTAGGCTATTCTTACTCGTTACCTAGAAAACGGCTTATTAGTCTATGTACGCTTCCTTTTGAAATACTTAAACTATCAAAACATTCTTTATTAAAATGTATTTCATCATATTTACTTAATTTTTTCTTATGATTTATGATATTAAAGTAATAATGTTACCTACATTCCATTTAAGTCAGATATAACTGAATCAATTGTGTTTAGTTAGTTACATAGTTTTAGTTAGTTAGATTCAATATTTTGGCGATATCGCTGTCTACCAGGGAAACTTTAGTCAATCTATATTATTTTTGAGCATTTAACATTAAAGTCAATCAACACCTTTACATCAGTACTGTACATTGAATACTTTTCCGTGATCCAATCTTGTTATGGTAATGGGTTTATTTAGAATAATCTTTAATATTTCTTTCATTACATGCTTTATCTTACATAATAAAGAAAAATAAACTTTATCTCACTTAAAAGGAAAAGGAAACTAATTTATATTTTAAAATCTTTCTTTGTAATTTGTAATAATGTTTCTAACCAAATAGGTTATAGGGCGAGAAGTTAACAATATTTATTTGTAGGGAATGTCTTGTCTGAAGAGGCGTTTGTAATGACTTTGGAAGGTTTTTTTGTGCACGGCGCGGTAGGCTGGCCGAGATATTTTCGGATAATGGACGAAATTCTGTAGGGGCTTACAGACTAAATTTTCTTTTTTGATAATAATTCGGCATTTAGTGAATTTGCTGCTCAGGAAGGCATTAAATTTATTTTCACTCCATCTTACGCTCCTCATTTTGGCGGTATATAGGGGGCAATTCTCACCTCACTTTTGAGGAAATAACAACTCTTTTCGCACAAGTAGAATCTATTCTAAACAGCCGTCTCCTCAGTCCATTATCCCCATCCCCTGACGATTTTCTCTTCCTATCCCCAGGGCACTTTCTTGTTGGCAGGCCACTGAATGCGCTACCTTTACCTGCTGTCCGAGAGAACATTACAAGCTTGAATCGATATGCTCGTCTGCAACAGATTCTACAACATTTCTGGCACAGATGGCAAAGAGAATACATCTCCGAATTACAGCTGCGGACTAAATGGAAACAAGACCAAACCAAATTAGCAGTCGGGGACTTAGTTCTGCTAGCTGAAGATTCGCTTCCTCCTCTGTGTTGGCGTACTGGGAGAATAACAAGACTGTATCCAGGTCAGGATGGAATTTCACGTGTTGCTGACGTCAAGACGTCGACGGGTTGTTATCGACGTCCTCTGGTTCGTCTCTGCCCTTTGTTACCAGATGAATATTAGAAGAGCGAAAATATGAAAAGAAAATGGAAGTGGAAGAACGGGAGTCTTCCACGGGCGGGAGACTATGTTGCGGCCTACTTTAGAAACTATCAGGCAAAAGGGCAACAAGTGCAACTTTGCCTCGAAGAATCGTCGAGGCGAGACTCTCTTGTGTGCCGTTCAACGGCTGTACCCCTACCCCCCAACAATCACTCTAAATTCATTCGTTGCACCGAAAGCACGAAAATTGTTTGTCATATACTAAATTCGCATTAAATACTTGTTAATCATTATCTTGAGTTTAAATTAAAGCTCCATAGTGTTCACTACGAGACACTATAATATACGCTTAAACGGCAATATTTGAAAAGCTATTTTACACTAGTAAAATAAAAATAAAATCCGACACAATCTTTGCAGTACAGTTCCGTTAACCAATCCGTTATTCCGAATGTGCAGAACTTATGACGTAAAAGATTTGATATAAATACATACGTACATAAATCATACCTATTCAGGTCCCATGTGGCGAGCCTATAGCCATCTATCTATCGGGCACGGGAATCACAGATGTTGCTGACACCAGACACATAAGTCGCCTTGACGACACCCACGGGAGAGATTGGGGGTGGTAATACAATAATTATTGTATTCTGCTCTGCCGTCACCACACGGCGGCATTTGATATAGATATTGGTTTTAATGTGTATGATATATACATAGGTTTAATAATATTTAAAAGTACAATATTATTAATCGAGTGGAATGACGTCTATCTTGTTTGTTTCAATTGTTTCAATTTCAAAATTTTATTTACATACATACATACATACATACCAGTGGCGTGGCGTGAAAAAAAAAGTTAGGCAAGCCACAGTAAAAATTAGGACCCACAAAAAATGGGTACTCGCAGAAACTTTCTTTAAAGCTCGTAATTACTCAAATATAATAATGTTTCAGTATAATTACCACGATTATCCGAATTTACACTTTCGTCGTGCCCGCGAAACGCTAATTCTTGTTTACCTAAGAAAACAACTGTGTCGTTAGCCGTGTGGTGACGGCAGAGTAGAATACAATTGTCACCATCCCAAATCTCTACCGTGGGTGTCGTACAAGGCGACTAATGATAAATCAGTGATGAGGAATGGGCAGCAGCGTTCCTCTTATACTACCGTCCTGACAATGTTCTGCGACTTTTGTGCCCGATAAATGGCAATAGGCTCGCCACCTATTACATGGGACTTAACATAATTGGCGAAACGCGGGTGAGAATTCACCTCTGCCTACCCCTTCGGGGATATGGGCGTGATTTATGTATGTATGTATGTATGTATGTACAACTGTGTCTATGAAACGTTTTAACAGAATACGATTACGCTCGACTTTGCGGTTATGAGCGTCAAAATTATTGTTAAAATAGTTTTCTATTCTACTATTTCCAAATTCATGCAACGCTAAACAACTACGCATATGTTTCTCACTTTGAACATGTTTTTTAGCAGAGTTTGATAATTGATTTTATTAACATCAGAAAATCCCGTTCGATTCCAAACGCTGCTTGAATCAGAAAACAAAAGACACGGAAAACCAAACATTTTATTTAATAAACAACTGCCTGTAAGCCAACTATATTTATCATAAAGAGAACTGTGGAAATGCTTGAAAAACCCGTCTTTACGTTTGTAATCTAAAATCTATTGACATATTTGGACGAGCTCGACCTAACTGTATGACATATTTTTTTATTTTCAAAGGACAACTTTGAAAACTGCTTTCCTTCACTTAGCAAGAAATCGGTAAGGCAACAATCTATGTGTATCAAAGCGGCCATTATTCTGCCGAGAGAGAGAATAAACCAAAATTATTTAAAAACTAAAACCTACCAATTACATCCCCGCAGAGCTACACAATCCACAAAATCACAATACACCTTTAAAACAACAACACAGGTTAGTTAAATTTTACTATTTCACTGAATTACGGCTAAAAATACAATAAAACTAATTAATTACGTTAAGTTTATGTGAGTGCAAGCAAATTTCAAAACAGACTAACCTCTCGTCTGTGGGCTGTGGGCATGACAGTAGCCGTCATGAGTATTTCTCAGCAAGGCCAGAAAGAGAGAACATTATACAAACAAATGCCGTGTTAAAAAGGGAAGGACGATGCAACCCGCTCCGGAGCGGCTTGTTAACCGCGATATTGAGTGCAGTTCAGTACAGTGAAATTCCGCTTTTATGGTTATTGTAATAAGATCTAAAATATTTACTTTTGATGGAACTTGTTTTGGTGGGAGTTTATTACTAATGTGTGCGTGTGGTAGTGTATCGATGCATAAGCGCGTAGGCTGCCGAAATGCCGGCTTGATGGCGGCTTGTAGGCAATCTTTAGGTACTATTTCTCGTTGCGTGCGCCTGACAAGACTACGCTTGTCTGTGTGCGTGCTGTATAGCAGGCGTCCATAACTCGATATTTAGCGAGTTAGTTCAAGGAATCTAGAGAGCGGGAGCGAATTGTATGTACCTGTGTTGCATATTGGTTCGCGCGCGTTTAATACTGTTATTATAAGATTTTATTGATGGATTTTTTTTATTTGTTTATAAAATGGTAGTGTACTTGCATTATGGTAATGATTTTTTTATGCTCGCTCGTTTGGTACGGCTGTTGGGAATCGGGTTATATGGACGCTCCGCCACTGATACATACATACATAAATCACGCCTATATCCCTGAAGGGGTAGGCAGAGGTGAACTAGCACCCACGTTTCGCCAATTATGTTAGGTCCCATGTAATAGGTGGCAAGCCTAATGCCATTTATCGGGCACAAAATTCGCAGTACTATTGCAAGGTGATATAAGAGGTACGCTGTTGCCCATTCCTCATCGCTGATTTATCCTTAGTCGCCTTGTACGACACCCACGGGAAAGATTTGGGGTGGTGACATTTGTATTCTACTCTGCCGTCACCACACGGCTTTTATTTTATTCACATTAAATTTATTTTGCATATATTGCCAATTAATTCAATAAAGTAGCCGCTTTGATAGCGATTAACGATGTTAGCCATTTCGATTACGTATCAAAAACTGATGAATAATGTTGCGAACAGCGTTTTGTGGTTTGAACGCAATACGGCCGCAAATATTAATTTTCAGATTATTCTCGGCAATTGACGGAGTTTGTGTCCTTTACAGCCACTGGAGCGGCTGGAATTCACTTAGCTTGTCCGATGGTATTGCAGTCACCAGTGAATTTCGATAGCGGCATTCCGTTTCATTAAACGTCAATAGGTAACCAAAATTGTCAATAGCTCCAACAAAATTGATAGTGGCTACTAACGACATCTAGTGAAACATTTGTTTTAGTTTATCGTAAAGGCGGGATTTCACCAGTGTGCTGAACTGTGCGGCACAGTGTATTGGTTTGGTCTTTCACTGTGCCGCAGAGTTCAGCACACTGCACAGTGGGACACGCTCCATACAAGGGCGGTCATAAATAGTTAAAGTCCTGTTACTATCAATACATTGTATTATTTTAGTGACTTATAGTTGTAAAAGTGTTTTAGGAACATTAAAATGAAAGAAGTACATGTATTTACGGAATAAAAAACGTTTACTTCAGTAAAAAACAAATATAAACAATAACATACTTTTACCTAAATTTATCATGAACAAACACTTAAAAATTGGAATGTAAAACATATATTTTAATTAAAATAAGAGTCAAAACATTGATAACATTATTTAATTATAATAAAATAAATAAATTAAAATTAATTAAATACAAAAAAAACAAAACAACTAACAAAATACAAATAAATTATTCTTATTCTAACAATATTAAACATGTAACAATTCTATTACACTTTGTGACAGAGTGTTTTTCTTTTTAGGGGGAAGTTTCCGAAGACTTGTAATATAAGGATCTGAATGTAATAATAGTCGTTGTATTAAATCTTGATTGGTAACTTCACGTGACATTTTTCGAGTGTGACTTCGTCTATAAATTTTGATATACTTATTTGTCGCTTCAGCAGCTTCTTCGGAAAGTTCTCCTATAGATAACAATGCATAACTTATAATATCTGATCCATGTACGAGCACCTTGTGGACAGAAGCAGGAAGACTATACCACGGATATTCCTCGACCAGGCTGTATGCTGTTTGTAATGCATAGTCTTTAAACTTGCATTCATTAATTTTATGTCCAGAAGATAACGTTTGTAATATTACACAACAACGATCTATGAGATCCTTATTCAAACCTGTAATTTCCGCAGATACAGCTGATTCCAAAAAAAACTTCCTGGCCGTGTTTCCGTCGTTAGACGTCCCGCTTCCACCACTACGCGGCTTGTCAACTATTAAACCTAATCGTTCCCTAAACTGGGACTGTACATATTGTTTTTTATTTGATAACAATTGTTTATCACTATCTAGCCTAACTTGCCATTTTTTTATGTCTAATCTATATGAAAGATGAATAAAATATTCGAAGAAACGTATCCAAGAATGTAGTGGTGATAATCCAAATTGGTATCTACTCTCTATTACAGGTTTTTGTAAACATTCGTCTATTTTATTCATCTCTTTAGGGGTAGCATTACATATATAACATCTACTTGTAGATGTTTCACTTAAAGCACTACAAATTTTACCATCTACCATTGAAAGCTGCAACTTATGAGAAACGACCAATTCACGATTGTCGATCTGAATAAAAGTAGGTTGCAAACTTTCAATTTTATCCTTAAAATAAGCTTCCTCTTGCAAAGACACTGCTGTGCTTTCTTTCAAAAATTGAAATCGAATAGGACGGCAGTACCTAGTGGAAGAGGGTCGAGGATTTTTCCATAAAATTTTACAATTATCTTCAGCTAATTTTACAATAATTTGAAGGGGTACATAAGATGTTACAAACAAACTACTATCTTCTAAAGTTGAATCTGAAAAAAATTGTTTGTATTCACTATGTCCAGTGCTGCCATCGAATCCCCATTTCCCAAGTAAAGAGATATTAGACAAACAATCATCAGGAATCTGATCTAAGACCTCTTTTTGAGATTCAAGGATTCGAGAAGCTGTGTGATCAAAAAGACTTTGTAATTCAACTTCAGCTGAAGACTCGGAAACAGTTATTTTAGAAGGGTAACATCTCTGTTTCGCTTTAGTAATTTGTTGGTAACATGGTAATACATTAGGAGAAATCTTACTATTAACAAAGTTTTTAATTAATAAATACTGATGTTTTGTCAACTGAGCATCAGTCACAAGTGACAAGACATCATCAGTGCTAACTCTAGATATACACGAATCGAATGAACAGTCTGAAACATCAAGCAATGCACTCACAGTAGAATCATCAGACTTTGACAAATCAGCTACTCTCCGACGTTTAGTCCTTTTACTACATTGCGTAAAAGGTTTTCGAGGACGACCACGTGAATGACACGGCGACGTTTCAGACGGAGTACATTGCTTATTGTTTTTCACAAGTTGAATTTTTTCAATAACATTAAACCAATCGGAATTCTTATATAAAAGCTTGGTTTTATCCCTATTACATTTTTTCCAGATTCGAGCAATAGCTTTACATAAATTATTAACAATTTTCTCTAAATAATGAATATCAATGTTCTCAGCATCGTTCAGAGTAGTCAACAAACTTTGTAGGACTTGACGACACTTTTCCGAGTCATTATCGGTATTGACAGTTAGCCATATTTCAAGAATATGCATTCTTGAAAACGAGCATATATATAAATTACCTAAAACAAAAAAAAACGGTTAAAATTCAGTCACAAAACCTACACAAAGCACTAAGACTAAATAAACTAATTTCGTAGCAAATGCTACGAGATAATCTGGCAACCGTAGCACCCTTGTCATCGCCAAAAGGGCAGATAAGGGCAGCCAAGTTTTAATTATCCTAAGATAAGAAAGTCTAAAGATTATGGTGCAATATACCTCCATAGTGGGAGCGAGTGGGAACATATTTAAAAGTTTATTCAAACTTTGAATATTAAAATATAATACTCCAAGAAAAGTCGCCTCGTAGCAATGACATACTAAAGAAAATATATACTAAGATACAATTAAAATAAAAATATTAATTATTACATACCCTGTTCTTGGATATCCATTTCAGAAAAAAATCACACAGCACTTACCGGTCCCGCAATGACAACAAATGACGTCACGCTTTTTAATGACTCACTGATAACAGTATTTACGATTGGCGATGCGCTCTCTTTGAATGCACAATAGATAATGAAGGCGCACTCTAATTACTGACCTATTTATAGTTTCAGAAGGTACCGCAACTATCCAATGTAACGACAAGGAATAAAATGTAAAACAAGAAAGCAGGTTTTTAAGATTTATGACCTATGGATGTCCCACAGTGCACTGGGGGAATCTCGCCTTTAAGTGATCAGAGAGTTCCATGTGCAACGTCTAGTAAAGATGTACCTGCCACCCTGCCAGTTAGCTACACCCACACATCGGAACCGAATGATCCTGTCTAAGTTTGAATGTTATTAGGTGAGAAAAAAAATGTATATAAAAATAAATTACTAAATATTTGGAAGTTTATGTCCTTATTTACAAGCTTACATTATCTATATCTATTATCTATCAAAACAATAAAACATTACTTTCGAGATACGCTTATATATTATATTATACTTTGCCGGATTGAGATATGTATAGTACATATCTCAATTTACGATACTATTTTCTTGCAAAATGATCCTTGATTTAGGATACACAACTTCTAATTATTTTTTGGGTTTATGACGTGTTGGATAACGGATGCGATATATAAAAAGCTATAATATTATGTAGGCAGTTATACAAGTAGATACTCTTTTGATATCTTCACTTAATTATTAACAATTAAGATTGAAAAAATACAACGACCTTACATAGAAACGCAAAATTCTAACGATAGTTACCAGACAATAACAGAATAAACTATTATAGATATCAGAATAGATGTTTCTAGAAATAAATAAGTTACCCAGTGGATCATTGGCAAGAAAATAAAATAACAAGTACCTTGTGCATGCAAGTATTAACTGCCGCACTCAGAGACGTCAAATAACGATTATGAGTAATTAATGTCAAAAAATGACAATTCAAAACTAGTCGCAATTCAAAACTTGCCAGGTTTATGGACCTAGATTTAATTGAAATTTTTTGACATCAGGTACTCATTAAAGTTATTTGACGTCTCTGAGTGCGGCAGTAAGGAAGAAAAGCGAGATCGTGTTGTAAATTTTTGACGTCATAATCAATACGAAGCTACCTACATTTGTTGATTGTTATGCGGAATGCATAGGAGCTCGGTAGCACTATGGGTGACCAAAAATGTATTATCTCGAGTTCCTCCGTGCTTCGGAAGGCACGTTAAGCCATTTGGTCCCGGCTGCATCTACAGTCGTTAATACCCACCAACTGGGCTAGCGTGGGGTTATGGCTCACTCTCCCTATCCATACCATAGTAAAGACCTGTGCCCCAGCAGTGGGGACATATTAAGACTGGTAATGATGATGATGAGAAATGATTCTATTATGCCAAAATAATAGAATGACCTTTCAATGATTTTTAAGCGACAAGTTTTAAGAAGATGATGGTACGAATTAAAACGATGCAGTTTAGGAACCAACACTCAAAGGAAAGTAAAAGGAATCGCTTTTAAAAAGATGGTGGTAAGCCTCCTGGTATAATCAATAACAGTTGGTGAACGGTTCGGCAGTAAACTGCCTTATAATTAAAACTAAAATTGCCCTTTAGTCATCATCATCATCACCACCCATTTTTAATGTCCCCACTGCTGGGGTACGGGCCTTCCCTATGGATGGAAGAATATAGGGAGATTGGGCCATAGCCCACCACGCTGGCCCAGTGCGGGTTGGTGGGTTAACGACTGCAGATGCAGCCGGGACCAACTGCTTGATGTGCCTTCCGAAGCACGGAGGAACTCGAGAATACATTTTTGGTCACCCATCCAATGAGCGGCCTTAGCGATCATTGCTTAGTTTACGCAATATATAAATAAATAACGCAGGTCAAGCGCGCTATGCCACTGCACTATTCCTTTACACAGTAATACTATATATAGTGTTTTGTATTTAGTATTTTGAATTCATATGAACAAACAAAGCTCGAGCTATCCCACGCGCCTCTGATCTCAGCATGCGCTAGGCATACAACAGTGTGGCGAATGTGCCGCAGCGCAGTGACGAACGGACGGATTGTGTTCTTTATTAAACAGTAAGGGCGATTTTTGACACATCCCTATCGTCAAACTGTGACGTATCGCACGGCTTTTTGACGTACCGCAGGGCCGGCGCGGCTGTGTTCAAAAATACGGCCGTGTCACTATTACTGCTTATAGTATTACCGTGCCCTTTAGTTGCAGTATAAAAATAACGTATTATGAAAACAATTAGACATCGCTGGATGTCACATAATACCTCTGTGATTTGTGGCGGTGTGCGTTTGGCTTGCTGCCTACGCGCTGTTGACGGCCATCTGGCCTTCGCTCGGACTTGGGAATATTCCCAGAAGCAGAAGAAAAAAAAGCCGCTACGGGTTATGAAATCGGATAATTTGGAAACTGTTATTATATTTTAGAGCTGTGCGGTGACGGCAGAGTAGAATACAATAATTGTCACCACCCCAAATCTCTCCCGTGGGTGTCGTACAAAGCGACTAAGGTTAAATCAGTGATGAGGAATGGGCAGCAGCGTTCCTCTTATACCACCTAGCAAAGTACTGCTACTTTTGTGCCCGATAAATGGCAATAGGCTCGCCACCTATTACATGGGACCTAACATAATTGGCGAAACGTGGGTGCTAGTTCATCTCTGCATATCCCTTCGGGGATATAGGCGTGAATTATGTATGTATGTATGTATTATTATATTTTAGAGCCGTGCGGTGACGGCAGAGCAGAATACAATAATTCTCGCCACCTCCATCTCTCCCGTGGGCGTCGACAAGGAGACTAAGAGTCTTCTTCTCCTCCCTGCCCTGTTCCCAGTCTATCTGGGGTGGACTCAGTATGTTTCCTCTTCCATTCATATCGGTCAGACGTCATCAAGCCATCCACTCCCTTTTGATTCATATCATCCATCACACCGTAAAGGTGCTAGTGATGAATGAATGTATAGAAAAGAGACGGAACGGACCATGTCGGCAGACTGATGCACGGAGAGAGTGTAGACGGCAATTAGTAATGGGCAGCAGCATTTCTCTTGTACCACCTAGCAATATACTGCGATTTATGTGCTATATAGATGGCAATAAGCTCGCCTCCTATTAAATTGGACCTATGTTAATTGGTGAACAGTGAGTGTTAATTCACCTCTGCCTACCCCTTCGGGTTAAAGGCGTGGCATTAGACCAGCCAAGGAAATCGTTATAGGTTTTCTGTGGAAGATAATTAATTTACTCCCACTTGTCGCATGTGTGTAGACTTTCAGACAACAATAATGCAAGTATAGGTATCTCTTTCTCCCTGCCCTGTTCTCAGTCTATTTGGGGTCAGCGCAGTATGTTTCCTCTTCCATTCATATCGGTCAGACGTCATCAAGCCATATATTATCATTTAATTAGCGATCACTACAAGTATAGTACATATCTCTGGCAAACAAGGTATTATTGCTTTTCTTCTCCACCATTGAATCTATTCTCATAAATAACAGTAATAATATTTTATAGAAAAACAGGTAGGACACATTTCGATTATTTAATTTATGTTCTGATTCGGGACATAGTTATAAAGTAGTTACTGTTGTAGATAATATACATGACGGAACATTTTGCGAAATTTGTCTGATCTGTTTTTTTTTTTGTTATAATAATTTTTCCATCGGATTTGAGAATCAACAAACTGGGTGTAGGTACATTTCAGAGCTCAGTCAGAACCATCTTCGAAGAAAGCTTTGTTAATTTACAAAGTAGAGAAAAGCTTATCTATTAGATTGCAGTAACGATGGCACTGGCGTGTAATCCTAATTAAAAAAAATCCCTAAAAATAATTTAAAAAAAATTGTTTGTTCAATAATGTTGCTGCTGCTGCCTTTTGTTATGTCATCATTATCATCACCAGCCTTCTGGTGGAACTCGAGATAATATATTATTGGTCACCCATCCCATGCCCGACATTAGCGGACATTGCTTAGTTTGCGCAAACGGTGCTCTATACCAATTTTGTGAAAGATGAAGTCCCTGATACCCTCTCTTTTGTCTTCTTCGCCGTTAATAACGAATACTATTGTTTTGTCACTAATACAAAATACGTGACATTTTGTCCTCTCGTTTTAATTTCATTTCTATTTACGCAAGCAAAGAGAAAATTATTCGATGCTTTTAGTTATTAGCTGATTAAATATTTTTTCAGCGAGTTTTCCCACCCGTGGACAAACGCTTTTGTTTTCGAGAAAAGTCATTTCCAGCGGAGGCCAAGCTAGTTATTGTTGAAATCCGCTCAATGTTTGTTGTTTGCTTTAGTATTTTGCAATGGCCAAGCAAATTGACGGAAATAGAAACATCACAGTGTCGGTTTTATGGTATGTTACCTTAAAAATAATTTATTTTACGCCTCATGAGGAGGATCTCGATAGTGCTATGGTTTGGCGCGCTTGGCAAGCGATTGCGTAAACAAAACAATTTTCACTAAGGCTGGTCATTGGATGGGTGACCAAAAATTTAATATCTTGATTAAACGATCTACCGTGCTTCGTAAAGCACACTAGATCGTTTAATCAATTTCATCATTTAACATTAAATGGATACAGTTACTAGGCACATCCATCCACATAACAACAAAGCATTAATTTGACTGATCACCAAAACTATCGAATCGCCAATTAAAGCGTCAATCGTTTAAAAACAATCGTCAATTGAATGTTTGGCACTTTTAATATTTGTCACCTCAACCGTGATGAGGCCACTAGGGTGAAGTGTCGCAGAGACTGTAATCACTTTACGTCTATATAAACGTCTAAATTAAAGTTTTATAAAAGCCGTGTGGTGAGGGCAGAGCAGAATACAATTGTCTCCATCTCCATCTCTCCCGTGGGTGTCGTACAAGGCGACTAAGGGTAAAGACAGCGAATAGTAATGGGCACCAGCATTCCTCGTATACTACCGAGCAATATACTGCGTTTTTATGTGCCCGATAGATAGTAATAGGCTCGCCACTAATTACATGGGACCTAACTTAATTGGCGAAAAGTGGGTGTTTAATTCACCTCTGCCTACCCCTTCGGAGATATAGGCGTGATTTATGTATGTATGTAATAAAAGTTTTATTGTCAAAACGGTTATAGCCATAATAATTATGTCACGTTAACCGACTGATTGCTATGAACAAAATCAATAAAGATTAATATTGCCACCAGTATGACAGATGATAGCAATCTCTACATTATGCTGTTAAATACAGACTTTCGAATTTAAAATACTATAATAAGGAATCGTGACTTGTTATCATCTATCCAATAACTGCCGGGTGGATAGACTGATTTCATATACGTCGCACTTTCATTAAACGTTGTAATGATAACAAAATAGCGATAGTGTAAAAAATTATAATATCATTGTAATTTAATGACGGCCAACATAATTTTATTTTATATTTATATTGTAACGGTACGACGCATCTGTACGAATAATGACAACGACATGTTGATTTAGCCTAGGGTCGTATTGTGATTTAAGTCTGTACCATCTAACTTGTCTTATTTGGTTAACAATCTTAGCACAATTTTTTTTTAAATCACCTATTTAAAAATAAAATTACAAAGTTAATAATCGATTACAATAAATCGTTATTATAGACTGAAACCTATTGAGTCTAGTTATCTAGAGGATGGAGAGGCTGTCTTCGGAAGCGAGTCTCCCTTGGGAGATGGCTGTCGTTAACGTTAAGAAACAGTTGCTATACCTACTCGAATGCTAGGCGTGAAGAATCACCACAGCCTTCACCTTCGCGGTTTTAGATTTATGATTAATTTTTATATAATTTTTAGTCAAAATTAATCTTTCTCCGTTTATCTGTGTCTTGACATGGTCCTTTTCATCACTCATCAAAAGAAATGCGTCTTATGGAAAGTTTCATTTTCCCCTATAGCTTGAAAACCGAACTTTTGACTTGTCATACAAGACTAACAAACATCAGCTTAAGGCTATTAAAACAACGTATTCGACACTTATGCTACCTCCAAGGCTTTGTGCAAATGATCTATAGCCGTTAAAACAAAAGCCTATTCTCGTCTGGACAGTTTAAAATTGCGAATATTTTTTTCCCACTTGAGTCATGGTCTGTAATTGATCCACAAAGTACACATTACTAATACCGTTACTAACAAGCTTGTACTGTTATGTGGGCGTACTTAGAATCGCTCGCGATTGCGATCAATGTAGAAATACTTTATTCTGAGCGAAGGTATTCAAAACAATTATAAATTTGTTGTCTTAGTAACAGATTATGATAAAAATAAGTATCGATTCTCATTCGCGCAGATTGTGCTGAATTTTGTAACAACTTGTAAAATGCTTAAAGTGTATTTATGATATTGCATACAATTAAAAAAATGACATAGTTGGGTCTGATAACTAAGTAAACCATACCAAGATTTATCGTACCTTATTAATTAGTTTTAAAACAAAAATGAGGACTCAAATCGCGAGAATGTCTCCACCAATAAATTGTAAAATCAAGAAATTAAAGCTAAGTAAGGTCTTTTGTTACACCTAAATATATTAGGCCAATATGAATTATTATATATAGTTCCTTTGCAATTGCAGCTTAGTAACATAGATATAATATGAAAACTAGCTCTCATTCGTCTTCCAAAAAAGGCGTAATGCTACAGGTTATTGCATCTCTAAGACAATATCTATAAGTGGTTATGCCCGGTCTAACTAGTCAGATTCCAAGCAAGTCGGGACATATAGAAAGGCCATGTGTAGACAACTTAAACTTAGAACCTACACGACACACAAACATAGGCACTCACACAATTATCCAATTGCATTCGTAGTTAATAGTGTTAATTGTTAAGTGCTAATGCATGCACGACTGTAAAGAGAAGGATCTGTCTCCTAGAGTATGTATTCTAGGCATTGTATTGTAACACAAAATTGATATGAACTTATTAATACTTCATATAATAAAATAAACGATGTATTTTAATTTGGTCAAGCTCACACATAATTTTAAAAATTACGGCTAAGTACCGTATGGTATCGTTTTCAGGTCACATGTCTTAGGAGGCGAACCTATTGCCATTCACGGGGAACGTTAACCTCCGTAATTTGCTAGATGGAGCTCCAGGTATGCTGCTGCCCAATCCTCGTTATATTATAACTCTTACTGCCGCACTCAGAGACGTCAATTAACTTTAATGAGTATTTAGTGTCAAACATTTTCATTCAAATCTAGACCATAGACCCGGCAAGAATAGCGACTAGTTTTGAATTGTCATTTTTTTACGTTAAGTACTCATTAACATTATTTGACGTCTCTGAGTGCGGCAGTTAATCGCCTTGTACGACACCCACGACATAGACAGGAGTGGTGACAATTGTATTCTTCTTTGCCGTCACCCCACATGGTTTAGTAAGAAACACAACAACAAGCGACAATATACTAAAAAAGTTGTTTGTGTTACGAGTAAAAACAAGTGGTTTGCTATTTACAGTTTTTCAGATTGCTTTATCGGTTCACTGCGCTTTGGATGCGCTTGAGTACCTGTAATGCTTAGACGAAGTTATCAATGAATTGGTCACACGTCACGTTCGATAATTCCAATGTTGTTCTGTAAATTATATCACTAACCAGTCGACCGGTCGTGTGTACCATACTGAGGGGCTACTCTTTAAATTAATTGAAATCGGTTTTGTGTTGCCATCTCTCTCAAACGTTGCTATCATACCTAATGAGTGAGAGTGACTGGTATACTAAGACTATTGCAATTGGCTTGCAGAGTTAGGTCGCTGATCTGGAAGCGAAAAAAGACCGAAGAATGTGGCACCCCCAACTCAACCCGGGGATGTCGTAAAAGCCGACTAAGGGAGAGTGCCTGGTGTAGACCAATAAGCACCTTGGAGCATCCGAATGGTGGAGGGCAAACCACCAATAATAGCACACCCAAAGAATGGTGTCAGGCAGGCAGCCGGCCGGCTGTGTATAGCATAAATTATATAAATAGCAAGCATATATATATAAATAAATACCTGTATAATATTTGTAGTTCGTTACTGCTTGCATGCGTCCCTTTAATCATATATGATTCAAGCCACTATCGTCCATTTCGCGCCTTTCTACCGCTAAATCTATACTAAGCTGCACCGCTGTATGTGACGCCACGGCCTTATTAGCATCTTAAAGCTATAAAGATTTTGGGGTTAGAAAAAGAATTTAGAAAAATTATGATCTTGAGGCGGGGATCTTAAAGCTATGTCGCCACCGCTACCACTTTTGCCGCTCCACTATATGTTCCGAGTATTAAACAGGCGATGAAAACAACGGTCAGTTTTTGACATTTTGTCAAAACTGAACTTGAACTGTCAAAAACGAACGATTCTTTTAATTGCTTGTTTTACGTGTTGGTGAGTTATATGCGGGTTTAAATATGACACGCCAATTTATTGATCTCATTTTTCTTACTCGTGTCAAAGTACGGTAAGTTTAGTTGATATTTTCTGATGATGGCTTGATGATTGTTAGGTGCCAAAAGATACCGATGAAAACACAAACATTCAGTTGGACAACTTTTTCTTCTCCCTACCCTGTTCTTAGTCTATCTGGGGTCGGCGCAGTATGTTTTCTCTTCCATTCATATCGGTCAAACGTCAACAAGCCTCCCTTTTGATTTTCGATTTTCGAATAGTGAATTGGTCCAAATATAGATAATTACTTGAGTTGTTGTCTACTGATGTAGACGAGTGGGTCGTATTTGGGCTACATCTCAAATAGACCGTGAACGCCTAAGGTCCAACCTTGAGTTACTAGGCGTAAGACGACATTGTAAAGAAAATTCGTGCTCTATGAATACAGAAGCACAACAGAACGCTCAACATCATAACTAAATCAGTAGTATTCAAAAATAATTCACTGATAGTGGAGGAAAATTATGTTAAGAACATAATCACAGCAGATTTCGCTTATATTATTTCGTACCGTGTTAACAGCATAGCTTATAAACCCTGTTCCCGGTTTAACTGCGGTCGCCACAGTATGTTTCCTCTTTCATTAATATCGGTCAGACGTGTCATAAAGCCATCCATTCCCTTTTCATAATTGAACACAACATTCCAATCCACACCAATCAAGGTTTTGGCTTAGGCTTTACCTGACACCAACGCTCTTTAGGTATGCTGTAGCTGGTGGCTTACCCTCCACCCGGCTCGGAGGCCCCACAGTGCTATGTTGTCTACACCGGGCATTCTCTCTTACTGTCGCACTCAGAGACTTTAATTAACTTTAATGAGTATTTAATGTCAAAAATTATACAAAGATTTTGGTAGTTAGAAAAAGAATTTCGAAAAATTATGATCTTGAGGCGGGAATCGAACCCGCGTCCGCTGCTATCCGGGCAGGTGCCTGACCGCTCGGCCACCCAAGACACTAATTAACTTGCCGAAATTCTTCTAACCTTTACACTTCACGTTGTAAGCCAACGGGTACCCTCGCAATGTAGAAATAAATTTCAAACATTCCAAAGCAGATATTTTTACAAATACCGTGCGTTCGGTTAACGCGTCCGCTGCTGGGTTCGATTCCCGCCTCAAAGATCATAATTTTTCGAAATTCTTTTTCTAACCACCAAAATCTTTGTACTAATTTTACTAACATTTATATAATGTTAAAATTAAAATCGAATAGTCAAAAATTATAATTCAAATCGAGACCATAGACCCGGCAAGAATAGCGACTAGTATTGAATTGTAATTTTTTGACGTTAAGTACTCATTAACGTTATTTGACATCTCTGAGTGCGGCAGTTAGTCAACTTTTACAATACCCCTAGGGTGAATCGGTACTGGCACTTTCTTCGTTATTTTTTCGCACCCAGCATGGGAGACAATAATTACTAATACTATAAAAACAAGCACAACCAACCACAACTCAAGAACAAATACCTGTAATCATCACAAACCTTTACCTCTACCAAGATTCGAACCCTTCGGGATATCTTGGCCGATAGCTAACGATCTAACCGTTCGACCAAGGCGGAAGTTGAATTTATTGATTAACATCACAGGCATTACTTAATGAATATTAAATCTTTGCGTTGGGAATTTCCAAAGTAGAGGCGGTTCAAGATTTATTAATAAGCGGCTTAAGTGTTTGTGTAGTTATTTTAAGAATTGCAGTTAATGAGGATGTTTATTTTGGGATTCTACATCTAATTTAATTTGCGCTATAAGAAACTGGGCGTGTTTTTGCAGTGGTTTGGTGTAATCATTATTATTTTTAAATCTGCAGCTTTGATTGGTTGTCCATATGATTGATTATTCATTTTCAATTTGTCTAAGGCTAATAAATGTAATACTTTACATTTATTATCTAACACTAAGGTTTTTTGACAAATTACTATTACTAATAGACATACTTATTGTACCTCAAATGTAAAAATTAAACCGTAACGTAATATTTGAAACTTGAAACATTTAGATATATTTTAGTGCCGTGTAGTGACGGCAGAATGGAGTACAATTATCAGTACCTACGCCGAATCTTTCCCATGGGGTGGCGTACAAGGCGACTAAGGATAAAACAGTGATGGATGAGGAATGGGCAGCAGCGTTCCTCTTGTACCACCTAGCAATTTACTGCGACTTTTGTGCCCGATATATGGCAATAGGCTCGCCACCTATTACATGGGTAATAAAGTAATTGGCGAAACGTGGGTGCTAGTTTACCTCTGCTTACCCCTTCAGAGATATAGGCATGATTTATGTATGTATGTTATGTATACATTTCTGTAACTATTTTAAATCCAATGTAGCAGGGGGTTTAAATCCAATGTAACACAAGCGTAGGCAGAGGTGCTCATTCACCTCTGCCTACTCTTTTGTGGATACATAAGTATGTAATATAATATACATAATCAATACTACATTTCTTCTTATTTTTTTTTACGTATGTAAGTAGCAACCGTTGAATCAATAATCAGTAAATTATAAATATTGGTATTATGAAAAGGCAAATGTGACTGTTATAATATGTACACTGTACAGTTTTAACTAATGGTCAAATCAGTTCATATATGGCACAGGCATCACAGGCATACAAATCCGTTAAGAAAGGATTTTGGGGGCTAATGATTAAGGTTCAAATTCGTTCACGTTATATCATAATTCTATTTCTTATAGTCCTTGTCATATTATAAATATACAGTATAGCTATCTTTGGTTTTACATCCATCATCATCACCATTATGACCGCCTCCGTGGTCTAGTGTTTCGCTCACCGGAATGGAGATCCAGAGGTCCCGAGTTCGATCCCCAGGGGGGTACAAATTTGTACTCGGTTTGGTTGGTGGTTGGCCAACCTTCTTATCAAAAATTTGTCGCCATAATAATAATGTTAACAGCATTATTGTGTTCCGACAATTGTGGTGAGATAGCCAGCCCCTCTGTGGTTGAGGGTAAGGGTGAAGCTCGATTCCATCTTTGGCACTTATCGTCACTTACCATTAGGTGAGAAAAAGGGTAAGAGCTTCCCTGTACTACCTAGCATAAAAAAAGCTCTTTAATGTCCCCACTGCTGGGGCATGGACCTTTCCTATGGATGAAAAAGTATAGGGAGATTGGGCCATAAACCACCACGTTGGCCCAATTCGAATTGCTGGGTATTAACGACTGCAGGTGCAATTGGACCAACGGCTAAATGCGCCTTCCAAAACACGGAGGAACTCGAGATAATAAATTTTTGGTTATCCATACAATGACTGGTCTGAGCGAACATTGCTTAGTGTACGCAATTGCAGGCCAAGCGCGCTATGCCACTGCCCTAGCGAACGTAAAATAATAAAACGAAAGTCGTCTTATTACATTAGTTACATTATTTCAACCAAATAATAAAAGAAAAAAAACATTAATCTATAAAAATAGATTTTTCACTTCTCATGCTCTGAAAGTGGTTATTTGTGCAGGATATAGGCTGCACAAAATCGAATTTTGTGCTCTAGAGCATTAACGTATCTACTCATAAATGTGTCATAATAAGGCAAAGAAAATGAGCCATGCAGCCAAACACAATAAGAAATTCAGAGATAGAATTTGTTATTTTTTAATATTTACTTAAATTTATTTGCCTAATGTGTTTTTTAAGACATAAAAGATATTACAATTTTAATTCAAGCAGGTACGGTAGGTTATTAAATTAATTTAAGAAAATTATTATTTCAAAATTAATTTAATACTTGGCTGTATATGTCTGCAACCCAAGCCTAATATCAATGGGAAAAACAATTTCCGTCAGTATTCAAAACTGTACTAATTTAGGTTTGAATTTTAAGAAATGTTATGAGAAATTCTGATTTATTTCCTCGCAATCGAAGTGAAAAGCAGAGTTTCTACCTCGTCCACAAAACCATTTTTATCCTCGACATTACTATCAGCCCTCGCCTACGGCTCGGGCTGCTAAAAGTCTCGGACAAAAATGATTCGTTTTGTGCACTTGATGGAAAATCTACTATTTCATCCCACCATCTCGGAAAAAGCGTTTTTGCTCTTCGATATCTGAGTGCAAAAGCCGTTTTTATCCTCTAGAGGGTAAAGTAAATTTGAATTTAGAACATCGTGTGCAATGAGTTTGTGAATTCAAAACATCATTAAACCTATTTATTTCTACCTCCATGGTGCCTAAATTATCATGCAACCTATTTTAATTTGTTAAAAACTCAGACTCGGAACCTTCTTGGTGTACTTTTTTTGTAATTTGCTTTGCGCGCGCCATTATCTTTTCACGTCATAAATTTGTTAAAACCTTGGAGTTCCGTGACGGTCAATCACACTAGTTGGCGTCAATCTTGCTTTAAACATTTTGATCGTCTACAATGCTTGCTTGATGCTTGAGTCAAGCATTTAAAAGCTTTTTAGGTTTGTTTGATATGTTTACGCTAGCAACGGAACAAAAACATACAGAAAATCAACGTGCTTGACTCAAGCTGATTGACCGTCTCGGAACTCCATTAGGGACGGTAATTTTTATTAGGTACTTACAGGTGTGTCTGGATAAAATTTGCGGGTGTGGCTGGGTGGATGGGTGGGTGTTGGAGGTGTGTCTGGGTGAATGGGTGTTTTGTGGGCGTGTCTAGATGAATGGGTGTTTTGTGGGTGTGTCTGGTGAATGGGTGTTTTGTGGGTGTGTCTGAATGGATAGGTGAGTATTGTGGGTGTGACTGGGTGGAAATTGTAGGTGTCTGATGTTGTGGGTGTTTCTGTGTGAATGTGTGTTTTGTGGGTGTTTCTGGGTAAATTGATGTTTTGTGTGTGTTTCTGGGTGAATGGCTGTTTTGTGGGTGTTTCTGGGTGAATGGGTGTTTTGTGGGTGTTTCTGGGTGAATGGGTATTTTGTGTGTGTTTCTGGGTGAATGGGTGTTTTTTGGGTGTTTCTGGGTAAAAGGGTGTTTTGTGGGTGTTTTTGGGTGAATGGGTGTTTTGTGGGTGTTTCTGGGTGAATGGGTGTTTTGTGGGTGTTTCCGGGTGAATGGGTGTTTTTTGGGTGTGTCTGAGTGGATGGGTGTGTATTGCGGGTGTGAATGTTGTGGGTGTTTCTGGGTGGGTGTTGAGAGTGTGTTTAGGTTAATAGGAGGGTGTTGTGGAAGTTTCTGGGTGAAAACAGAAACTGTGATTGTATTTTTTTTTGTATTTTGCAATTTCCTCGTTGGGGGGGATGAAAAGTTACGTGTTGCACTCGAGTGCAACAAATAACTATTCCTTTTGCAATTTTTTTTCAAACTGTGGCTTTTATATATAGTATTATCAAAGCGTTTTCTGAAGCTGCCAAGGTCGTGGATCCAGACCTCTTAAATTGTTTGCAAAATAAATCGACAGATAATCTTTTTACCGACAAATTATTTTATTTTTTATTTTTGTTATTTGTTTCTTATGAAAATTATAGATAAATGTTAGAAAAATTGTTACAAAGAAAAATGAATGTTTATTTGTACATTTTCAGGGTTGCCGCATTTATTAATTTTATTTTTTGCTTTATTTGATCTTTACTGCGCTTTTTTTAAGCATTGACTTAACCAAAAACCTTACATAAATGGAAACATCGAAACTTATTATGACAGACAATACGTTCGGTGACACACATATTGTTCGGGAGTTCCTAGTAAGCGTACGTGTTCTTAGAATAAATACAAATATATGAAGAATGACAACGATTAAGGAAGATTTAAAACTGTACACCATGAAGTACAAAGAAAATACAACACAGCCTACAAGTCACTTAAAATTTTAGAAAAACGACACTACTCAAAATAGCCTTCCAAACATTATGTGCTCTAAATATATGACATTGAGTCTTAATTTGGTGGTAAAACATTTCAAAGATGTCTGAGCTAAGCTTGGTAACGTCGTCACTACTTTAGTACCTACTTAACCAAATTGGAAGTCTTAAATTGAGCTCATTGTGTATTGGTAACAGTAACAGTCATGCGAAAACATACAACTCTTATTGTGTGTGTTGTTTATATTGACTAACTAAAATAAACTAACTAAAATTTCGCTATAGTTAACCTCTCATAAGGTCCGTAGGCAATTACGTAAGCCTGTTGCTTATAAAGTTTTCGTTAGTACCAGAATTTCCACATGTCACTCATGGCAAGTTATGATTCGTTTTTATGTGTATCTTGTTTATCCTTATTGTGTATCCAAGCAAGAGGTCAGTTGCTAACTAATATGCATAATATGCATTATGTATATAGCTTTTTAACTAAATATGCCAAACGAAATACACTATAAAATAAAAATAAAAAACACGTATTTATACGTGTTTTTTTTTATAAAACTGCTTAAAAAGTGTAGCGCAATCTAGCTGAGGCAGTAATGACATTTCAGCCTGTTAAAGTAATACTAGTGGACGCCCGCCGCTTCGCCCGCGTTAATGTCGGTTATTACATAGCCTTCCTCGATAAATGGACTATCCAACAACAATGGACTATTCAATTTGAGTCAGTAGTTCCTGAAATTAGCGCGTTTTACCAATACAAACAAACTCTTTAGATTTATAATATTAGTATAGATACCAACCCTTTTCACATTTTCCTTAAACTTACATAGAGGTTAACAAGGAACTATCATAAACTAGGTACTACATTACGAAATCTACCAGCTGAACTCAATTATTTAAAATTATGACGTACCATTTATTACTGATTCAGTGAAGCTTTAAAAATTATAAACTTGTTGCAATAAATTGTAGTGTGCGGCTAACTGTAATCTCTCACCACATCGACTAATGACATTCGAATAGGCTATCGATCTAAAGGACATTGAAAAGGTTTCATGTATTATCGAACTATTTATTATAAGTGGTTGCCCATGATTCTCGTGTCGTTTTAATAACGGCCTATATCAGTTAGAAATCGTTCTCAAGGACTTCTGTGTCATAGTGATAGTGATATATATTTCTACAATAATAAGCTCCGTGTAGACTGGTGCCTGCCGCTCCTCTTTTTATATTATTAAGTTCTTAGCTGTAAGTTATTATTGTGGTTTGAGATACTTATTTAGGTTTCATTTTTACACTCACAAAGTCTGTAATTTTTATAACAGACTTTGTTTGTAAAAAGACAAAATTTCTTAATTATTGTCTCCTTAAAATCTTAAATTTCCATAATTTAAGTTATGGACTCTTTTTATAATTTCTGTGTTTTTCTGCCGCACTCAGAGACGTCAAATAACGTTAATGAGTACTTAACGTCAAAAAGTTGCAATTCAAAACTAGTGGTTATTCTTGTCGGGTCTATGGTCTAGATTTGATTGAAAATTTTTGACATTAAATACTCATTAAAGTTAATTGACGTCTCTGAGTGCGGCAGTTAGTCTTGTTTATTTGTCATTGTTTTCTATTGGTTGTATTGTCTATTTTCACTTAACAGTCGTACAATTTTAAGAGAAAATCACGTTTTTATTTTATTATTGCTGAGTTCTATTCGGTGGTTCGTTTTATTCGTATTAAGTAGTATTACAAACATTATAAAGTATGTGTATTTTTATTTTGCATTTAAATAAGGCGACTAAATATTATGAATAGTACCTATGGTGGTAATTGATAATAACAATATAAATAGGATGGTGGCTTTCCCGCCCTAGCCAAGTCACCAAGTTGTTTTCTCAGTAATACCCTTTGGCTAGGGGCTTGATTAACGCTCGCAGTGGATGACCTAGTCTCGTCCCTTTTTACATGGCATGCCTACCTCCTCGCGGGAGAACAATAGGCAACTAGGGACCTCATTTACCAAAAACATTTAATAACGCTGTTATTTTTACAGAAAAAATTAAATTACGACTAATTAAACTATAATCCAAAGCGCTACAGTGGAATATATTTCGTATTTTAATCATTTTGTACTTGTACAACTTCAGCTTACTCCAATCAGTTATTTAATGTTGCAGAAAATATCCCTTTACATTACGAATAAATTAGAAATCGCTTTGATAAATTGAAGAACAAAAAAGGGCTCTCAAACAGTGTTCATAGGAACTAAATATCGCCAGATTAAAAAAAAGCATACTGAGGATTATCATTTTCTTTGAGCTTCGACTGTCTCTTTGTACAACTGAAATTTTCGTAAGCATTGTCTTGCTTTTCTGTGGTTTTAGAGGGTTTCAGTAAGAAAGCCTTTAGCAATTACCAGCTCCTGGTATGCTAATACTGCGATTGATGTTACATACATACATTAATCCGCCTATATCCCCGAAGGGGTACGCAGAGGTGAACTAGCACCCGCGTTTCGCCAATTATGTTAAGTTCCATGTAATAGGTGGCGAGCCTGTTGCCATTTATCGGGCACATAAGTCGCAGAACATTGCCAGGACGGTGGTATAAGAGGAACGCTGCTGCCCATTCCTCATCACTGATTTATCCTTAGTCGCCTTGTACGACACCCACGGGAGAGATTTGGGATGGTGACAATTGTATTCTACTCTGCCGTCCCCACACGGACGTTAATGTTACAACATAGATAATATGACATCTTGGATTGGATTAGATATTACTGTATTAAGTATTTTGACAATTATTTCGAAATTAATATCAAGTCCCGGAATTATACATGTATAAATTATACATAATGTTTCAGTATTTTTTAATGTTTTAATGTTTCAACCTACTATAAATTATTTTATACAAAATAACACTCAAAGTTGAAACGCTTATTATGATGCAAATACAAATAGAATGCATTTTTAACAACCATGACATATAACTACAATATCTCGAGAAGAGTTGGAATGGCCCTTAGCAAGACTCGAAACATGTAGAGAGGTCGTAAACTGCTGCTAAATGAAACGAAACATTTGTGTAAGTACTAATTTTAATTCAAATTCGCCACTTTAGTTCTTGGACAGGGGAAATATTGTGCAATGTTACACTGGCATTGCGCATTCCTAACATAGTTCAAGCAACCGTTTGACGAATCCGTATCCATATTAATACTACCTTCGCAACCAGACCGTAGCTGGTTTATGATCATGGTTATAAAAAGTGGAATTTCGCGATACTCACAAGGTCTCGGCCGGCCAATGGACAGTTGCAATGTTTAAGTGCGATTACGTTGTGTCAATTTCGGCCGCTGATGACTCCACTAACTGGATCGAAATTATTGCCAAACGAGCGCCATGTACATTTTTAAATTATCGAATCTGTTACTGATTGTACCGGCTTGGATTTGCAGCGGCATCTAATGCTTCCGCTCATTACATTAATGGAATGGGAATGGAATTGATGTTGACACGGATATGCATGCGTCAACAGAACAATTTTATCTGTTCAGTGCATGCATCAATACGGCAAGATATGGATTTCATTATTTAGAAGCCTTCCGGTGCCAGCGTAACGCTTTCAGGCTCCGGGAAAATTATGCAACACACATGACAGACTTGATAACAATAACGTTCTTATATGTTTTATTTTTCTAAAACACTCGTGCCGTCTAAAGTAAGCAGTTTGTGGGACTATATTAATAATTACAGTAAGCCTATAATAGCTACTTAACGCAATTTCAAGCCTACATAATTATTAGAAACGAAAACTTGTTCTAATAACAAAGAAATAATGGTCCTAAAGAATTGTTATTTCAATGCTTTTACTACAAAACTTACATTCTACTTTCTGTTATAGTACAAATAAAATTCTTAATGCTAAAAAAGAGGTTTTAAGAAAACCTTTTTAAGTAAATAAAAACTTAAAACATCACAAAATGCAGTAGAGAAAATATTACAAGAGAACATCCTGCAATGCTTTCAACTCATCGCAATATGGACTTGCAATTCCCTTTTATTAAAAAACTTGTGTCAAAGAAATTTTTAAAAAATATTACGAATAACAGTTTTCGCTCTTGCAATGCAAACATCTTATACCCATTTCCAAGTTTAAACAGTATTTCAATTCATAAACATTCTAGAAGGACGTCTTAAATATTATTTTCCCTGTAGGATGCTACAGAAGCTAGCCCATTCAGTCATGCCTTCAGTATTTTTTTTGTGTTTAAATGTTGGCGTTATTTATTTAAATGCGATTCTCCCCTATTTCTTGTATCTCAACTATGGTAGGTACTGTTGGCGAATAGGCCTGAATATGAATGAATAGGCCACCAACTTTAAACTAACGTATCCGGGAAAGAAAATACATACACAATTCACGCCTGTTGAAAAAGAAGAATCATAAAAAAGTCGTCGAAAATTATCATTCGTTAACTAAGAACAAAATCTAAAAAATGAAGAGTTACAAGTTTTTTTTTTAATTGACACTTCCTTTCGCTTTCCATGTCTCAATTCCGTAATGCGCCTTAAGATGTTTAAATCCAGAAAATATGTATGCAAATGTTTGGCAATTATCAGTGGTTTGTTTACATTAACTATGTAAGAGGTCCCTTTACAGATTAGAGCATTAAGTAAGCGAGATAACACAATCGACCTTCAATTCTGCCTGATCTCGGAACGCATTTTATAATTCGACCGCTTTTGCTATATTTTCGTGCTTTCTAGCCCTTTAATGTCCACACGGCTGGCGCACAGGCCTCCTCTGTGGATGAAAAATTATAGGGGGAATGAGCCTTCAAAAAACAGAAGTTGATGTGACGAATTGATGTGAAACCTACAGGAACCGGATTATTACGGGTTTTCGGTATCTAGCGTCTTGACGATTCATAAGTGTATTGTAATCATACCAGATATGAATAAATGAATTTTGACTTTGACTTTGACTTTATTGCAGTCGCAGTTGACCCCTCCACCAAATTAGACTACAAATATAACCTCTCAGGTAAGAGTAGATTTTTGGTACTAGTTAGTATTTTGATTAGTGCTTGAGATTGCGAAGTACAAATCAATGAGGCCTAAAGCTCAAACGACAATTATCTTTATCGACATATAATATAAATAAATCACACGTGAAGGGCTACTCATAGGTGTATTTATAACACCCACGTTTGGTGTGGTGACGGCAGAGTAAAATACAATTGTCACCACCCCAAATCTCTCCCGTGGGTGTCGTACAAGGCGACTAAGGATAAATCTGTGATGAGGAATGGGCAGCAGCGTTCCTCTTATACCACCTAGCAATGTACTGAAACTTTTGTGCCCGATAAATGGCAATAGGCTCTCCACCTATTACATGGGACCTAACATAATTGACGAAACGTGAGTGCTAGTTCACTTCTGCCTGCCCCTTCGGAGACGTAGGCGTGATTTATGTATGTATGTATGTACGTTTTGGCAACTATTTTCAGTCCTATGTAATAGGGGGGCGGAGACTATATATATAGCCATACACCTAAATCGCAGTATATTGCTACGGTGTACAAAAATAAAAAAATTACGTTCCAAGAAATTAGCAATTCTCATCTTAATACAGAACCAGATTTATTATTACACCATGCAACTAAAACTATTGAAACTTGGGAGTTATTAAATGGGCATTAAAGGCTACCTAAAGTAATCGTCGTAGCCCTGGTCACACGAACCATAAATGAAATCTGGACATTCGGGCTTTAGACGATCGGAGATACGTGCTACCTCTCCGAACTTCGTATTGACTCGCCCCCCATTGCACAGGCGTACCCAGGCATACAAACAGGCGAAAATCGCATTCATACGACGTTAGATTAGCCATACTAGTCCCCGGCTTGTGTAATGTTTGATTGTACTTTGCGCATAGATTACACTGCTTTCTTGTTGGTTTTAGAATTGGGGGATTATTGTGGACATGATTAGCCGTGCATAAATATTTGATTTTTTGCTGCTGTAATGGAATATCAATACAGATTTTTCTTTGATTAGCGATAAGGGCCAATGGTCATTGTTTACGAGATATAGCAAATGAGACTATTGGTTGATATTTTGTAGAAAAAATTGTTACGTAAGTGCGTCAGTATGTAAAAGGTTCCGATATCTCCATTATTGATTCCCTCGAAAAGCTATCCACCTTAAATTTCACCATGTATTTCATTCAATAATATGTAGAATGTTACATAT
The DNA here is from genome assembly GCA_963931975.1 of Cataclysta lemnata. Classification (NCBI taxonomy): domain Eukaryota; kingdom Metazoa; phylum Arthropoda; class Insecta; order Lepidoptera; family Crambidae; genus Cataclysta; species Cataclysta lemnata. Next base: position 10,145,155 of record OZ008338.1, on the reverse strand, counting down.
AGAATGAAAATATTTCAGAGACCTGAATTGTACCCGGTCTTTCGGCAGCATGGTTTTGGGCACATTTCCCCTACACTAACGCCCGCTTTAGACATGAGGTTCAGCCTCATGTCCGCTTTGTATAGAGTTATCTTTAGTTTCTCAATTATTTAGTAAATCTGTTGGAAAATGTTTCACTCGCCCTACATGACTGCGTCGTTGAAATTTAAATATAGCAAGTCAATACTCATTTATTCAGAAACGGAACGTTACAAGGCGGTGGCAACTTCCCAGCTTTTTATGACTTGTTTTTTTACTGAATTTAGGCTGCTCGAACTGTTGTAAGCTGTGAAACCCTGTAATGTGTTTTCATCTGCACATCAAAATTATATTGAAATGAAATGAAATTTATTTGAGTTCAACTAAAATGTACATAATTTTGTCACTGTTACAATCCTTTAGTAATATGATACATGCTCATTTACAATAATTTGTTAACAGCATCACTGGTCTTCACACTAGGATATCCTGTGTCGTGAAGACCAGACTTCCCAATTAAATTATACATGTATATATACTTGTGCGTGTGTTTGAGTGTGTGTAAAAGATATATACAATATATACAAAGAATACATTATTAGAGATACCTACCAATATATTAATAGTTTGTTAGTATATTTGTACGATATAAAAATATTATACATATATTACTTTAAAAAAATGATTTACATTAGAGCTATCAAATATTGAAAACATTTGATAGCTCTAATGTAAGTCAGTGTACGAGTGATACGTACGTGGCCCGAAAATGTCTGGGAAACCTACAATTATATAATATAATGCGAAAAGACTTTTTCCCCAACCTAATACATTTTGTGTCTATGGCTACAGTTAGATCTTGAGAGCGGTTGGTGATAAGAAGACATTTTTGGCAATTGGATATAATTTATAATTTCTAGATTTCTGAAACCCCATACCCATCTCTATTATACCAATGTAAAGAAAAACATAGTAAGAGAGAAGAGCAAGAAATAAAACTGGCTTGCCTGTCGGGCGTATCACACGATAGTTATAGATCAAGAAATACTCCTAATAATTGTGTATGGGCATTGAGACTTCATTTTGCAATTACGTTTTTGATTTGTGTTTCCTTTCATATTTAAGTCGAGTATTCAATTTTATTTTTACCATAAAATGACATTGAAGGATAAGTAATATATTATTTATTTTACCGGACGTAACGCATTTCATTTTACAATGGGTATGTATTTCTAAGAAACTGACTTAAAAGACATTAAATGCAACAATGAGTTGGTGTGTTAAATTTAAATCTCAATATGATGGTAAATGGGTCTATAATCGGTTGTACTTAATTACAACGAGAATAGGCAACAAGTTGCCTGGTTCAATGCGGTAAATGGGTTTATCATATCGTATTTCGGTGGTCATGCTAGCCAGGCAGGTTACAATAATAACTTATAGGTACAACAAGGTCCCAACGTGTTTTTGGTATGACAGTGTACTAAATGCTGTACGTACACCAACTAGCAATACCTACTTCGATTATCTTGCTTAGTCCGTAGATGGCAAAAGGGAGCGAAAATAGTGAGCGAAATTTCGCAGTTAATACACCTCTACAACTGACAGATGCACGTGATTCATACATGTATGTAAGTTGGGTTAGGTAGCATGTGAGCAATGTTTATTTGGTATGGGGGGAACGCCTTTACCCCGAGTCCCACATACCCCTTGTGGCGGAGTTCCCGCCGCTGCGAGGGCTTACTTGCATTAGACCCCTGGCAAAAAAAAGAAAAATAAAGGAAGCATGTTAGCAGTACTTGGTTACACTTTGTCCGCATTCAATTTGGACGATGCTGCCTACCTACGCGACATACAGCGGCGAACACACTTCTTTATAATGCAATAAAATACCCGATCCCTGATTATGTAAGCCGATTTCAGTTGCTTTGGTCGACCCGTCACTCTCACACTTTGCTATTATTGTCAATGAGTGAGAGAAAGGGGAAGACCAAAGCAACTGATATCGGCTTACAAGATACGGGTGCAGGTCCCTTCAATTTTGCTATATATCGCACTCTTACTGCCGCACTCAGAGACGTCAAATAACGTTAATGAGTACTTAACGTCAAAAAATGACAATTCAAAACTAGTCGCTGTTCTTGCCGGGTCTATGGTCTAGATTTGAATGAAATTTTTTGACATTAAATACTCATTAATGTTACTTGACGTCTCTGAGTGCGGCAGTTAATCTAACAACAACCTAATACGAAATTTTCCCAAAATGAGTAAAAAACCGACCCTAAGCTCTACAACTTTGGTAAGAAACAAACATGCTTTTTCCTTACTGAATAAGGTTAACAAATGATTTGAGTCAATATTCTTCTCGCTGTGCGCGCGAGGTAACTCAGTATAAAATAGTTTCTCGTCAAATCCCAAAATTTTGATAATTTGGATTAGGTCGTTGTTAGAGTGCGATATAGAGTTTGCTGTACTGTAGTTTACTGAGTGTAGGTATAGACTGGCGGGATATAATTGTGAGTGGTAACCGTGACAAGTTTCAGTTTATATATTAATGATATAATAATAACGCGCGATCGTGTAATAGTCTCATACGTTTTTTACGCGGCTAAGTAATCATACTTAGCTGCAATCATCAGGTCGCCTACAAAACAATTCAAGGCTGAGACTGCCTGAAGTAGAGTTCATGACATTAGCATAACTATAAAAAGCCGCCGTCCTGCATACGTTCAAAAGCTGGACTTGGGTATGCGCGCGCGACGAATAGGAATTTCAATGGCACATGCAAAAGAAGCACAGACGTCGGGTTGCAAATGAAAGGGGAACTATTTGTCTGGGCCAGTGTTTTTCAACCTTATTGACTATTCCCATTTATCGGGCATAAAAGTCGCAGTACATTGCTAGGTGGTATAAGAGGAACGCTGCTGCCCATTCCTCATCACTGTTTTATCCTTAGTCGCCTTGTACGACAACCACAGGAGAGATTTGGGGTGGTTTTGATGTGATGGTGGTGACAATTGATTGTATTCTACTCTGCCGTCACCACACGGCAATAGACAGACAAAAAGTTAGTCTCTATTTCACTATAATATTTAATTCTCACTAAAACTGTTTTGTATTGTAGTTTAGCATCTTGCCTTTTCGAGTAAGTTTTCGCCACCAATCAAATTTTCAATCTAAGGGTCGCGACCCATAGATTGAAAAACACTGGTCTAGGCAAATCATCCGTCTAGTCAGTCATTAATATATAAAAAATATCGTTTTTAACTCAACTGAAGTTACTCCTCCGTAAGGTCCCCAGCCCTCGCGATTACAACGCCAGTAACTAGGAGTTAAGAAATATTAATTATAATAAATAAATCCCATTTTAACACAGTTTAAAGATGAAAGTGACCACGTAAGCTTAAAGCAATATATTATTTATAAAACTTCACTAACATACATTCATAAATCACGTATGTCCATCCCAAGTAATACGGTCTAAACTAACATAGTTGGCTAAAAGTGGGTGTTTATTATAGGTACTCCTCTCTCCTTTCCTTTTATTTTATTATAATTTTATTACCACCAACAAGCTGATAGGTACCAACACAAAATAAATTTAAAGTGCTACCTTATTTATAGGTCTTACACGAAAGCTTAAAATAGAGAAGGCATTTATTATTTTATATTGCATATGCTTAAGTATTACAATATCTCAATCTCACCACCCCCATCTCTCCCGTGGGTGTCGTACAAGGCGACTAAGTGTAAAGACAGCGATGAGTAATGGGCAGCAGCATTCCTCTCATACCACCTAGCAATATACTGCGATTTACGTGCCCGTTAGATGGCAATAGGCTTGCCAGCTATTACATGGGGTCTAACATAATTGGCGAAACGTGGATGTAAATTCACCTACGCTTTTACTTTCAGGGACAAATTAGGTGTGATTTATGTAGGTAGGTATGTGAATGTGGGTTCACTCTTAAAAAGTAATGTTGTTACGTACACACTCCCAGCAAAAGCTCCGATCTGCAATGTGGCAAACCGAACTCCTTTCGTACTTATTTACTATAATATTTGTTTACCCCTTGAATACAGAAACGCTACTCAAATTTTGAGCACTGCTTAAATAGTGGCCAATGCCTATCAGAGTTTGTATGGAAAAACGTCAATTTTGACAATACTTTAATGTTAAGCATGACTCTAATTTTGAGTAGCGTTTCTGTGTTCGGGGGTAAGTCTCTTTTTTATATACGTCATTGTGGCACTTGATTTGTGATGCGTCTTTGTAAAATATTTGCAAATTAAATTCGTTCTCTGGTTACTTTCCGATTGCGCCTCTAATTTCCCTCACATCGCGTAAATGCAGTCGGAACGTTTGAAATGGAGCTGCTATTGACAGCTGTTCGTTGCTACGCTATGAATTGTGTGTATCAATTATTACAATAGGTCAAGGTGAATTGGCGGGCAGTGCGCCGACTGTATTCCATGGAATCAAACTTTAGGGAGAAAAAACTACTTTAAAAATTTAATAATCCTCTTGAGTTTCGTGGAAAAAAATAGGGTGTGAAAATTTTTCACAAATAACGTTCCGACAGTGTAGTCGTAAATGTCCACAAAACTGTATTGGGTCAGCGTGGTGGGTTATGATTATGACCCATTATTTCGTATAATACATACAATAAAGACGCAACTCAAAAAATATAGTTAGATATATCATACAACGTAATGCTGACCATAAAGTGGACTTTTTCGACCGCGTATATAATCAATATTAACAGGTCTAATAATATTTCGTAGGCTATTTTTTATACTACAAGGTGATAAGGGCAAAACAACGTTAGCTGAGTAGTCAGCTAGGATTCCCAATTCTAACTATACTAGTGTGTATATGTAGTATATTGTTTATCATAATTTAATGTAGCAGCTTAACAGAAATGAAGTTTTCATGACCAACAGGTTTTCATGTGTGAGTTCATGTCTACCGTGAAAATCTGTTGGTCTTCCCCATTTCTACATTATTGTGATCTGTCTGTTGAAGTAGGACAGGAAGAAAACAAAGACATCAGTGTGATGATATTGTTTTGTTCATTGTGTGTACATAAAGTGCATGCCACTCCGTATGCCATTATTCCATGTACAAACTCGCGATGGTGCTTAATAATTGCTGGCGTGAGTGCTTAAAATGTTACACAGCATTTTATGTTCGAAACATACTGCCGGTCATAATTGGGTGTGAGTTTTTGTTACAGCTACGCTTAAAAATAATCCTTACATAAAATAAATATGTACGATTCGAAATCGTTCCGGTTTATAGTCAAATTATGGCTCTTATTAGAGATAATTTTGAAACATGCGCCATAAACGCCCACTAAATGAACTTGGACGCTAAATATCTGACAACCAACACGCAAACTCATGCGCACGAAAGCACATGCTGCTGAATACGTTGCTATGGCAACAACAGAATCGGGAAGGGTTTTGTATTCTGTTAATTGGCATAGCATCATTATCCGTATTATTGAAAATGCTCACAAACGTAGTTCAGCTTCTATAAAGCTTTAAGTTCAAATAGGTAGAATTCTAATTTTCATATATTCGTATTTATGTAGTTTCAATACGAAACTACTGAAACAAATATTCTGAAATCAACTTCGAATTACTTATTTTTGATTATATATTTTCTATTTATGTATGAAAACATACACAAAGAATAAAATATTTTGAAATAGAATGTACACTTGGTTCTTGAAACCGATCTAACGAATAAGGAAAAATTAAATATGTGTGTACGAAATATTGACAGCGATTATTTCTTTTGTTTCGACATTGCGTCTTACTCGTAAACCTTTGTATAATGTGGTATTTACATCTGAAATACTTAATTCCAATTATTATGACGTATGTTCCATATTTAGCCCCTGAAAAAAGGCATGAAGATTATTTTTAAAATTTTGTCTTCAACTACACTTATAACACACAATAGTAAAACATATATTAGCGGCACTGGCCACAACTACAATGAACGAGACGTACAAAGCACCAATTAAAACTAACATTGTCTATTCAGTTCTCGGTGTGTGACAAAGGATAGCGTTACTGCAGCTACCGGTACTGACAATGGAAACAATTGGTCCAGATGTATAGCTCTAGGAGAACATTGAAAAATAGATGCTAATCAGCACACACTGGTTTATGAGAATTCATATATTTGGAATAGCGGTGAATCCTATGACGGGTTTTTTTAGGTTAGTTCCTTAAAATACACTGGTATTATAGCGGAAGTTAAATTGTCACTCGTAATGTAGTGTCTTGATTCTGCAGCGGGTAGCGATCGATTCTGCAATGGCTCGCTTATGATTCCGCAATGGCTAGTGGTCGATTCCGCGAGCCTAGCGCTCGATTTTACAATGGCCAGCATTCGATTACCCAGTGGCTGGGCAGCATTGATAGAGGTACCAGGCACCAGGAACGCTAAGTATTGCTCTATCCGTAGAATGATATGCGATTTTGTGTTGTTTTAGAACGCTGATCTTGCTCTTACTAACATACTAAAGGTTGTCCATTAATGCCTTACGTCATCGCTGGCAACACATCCAGTTTATCGTGCGTCTTCTCTTCGTTCTTCTTTGACGCAATTCTCTCTCTTTAACGCGACTCTATCTCTCTTTAACGCGGCTCTATCTCTCTTTGACGCGACTCTCTCTCTCTCTCTCTTTGACGCGAATCTCTCGCGATGCCGTTGGAAAATCCTCCGATGAATACTCGATAGCAAAGCTTATGGATCGTCAAAAAATCGGCAATTTTTTTATTTTATATTATTTTATTTTTTTATTTATTTTTTACATATACAAATTGTTACGGCCAGTAAATCAAAGTGTATGGAAAATTCTAAAATTATGTTACTATTTTGAAATTATATATATTTTATATAATCATAGTTTTTATATGACTAAGTTATCACGGGATCAGTGTGTGCGTTATTTCAGTTGTTGTTGTAGAGGCTGTCTTCAGGCAATTTGGTAATTTTATATTACTGAGTTAATTTAAGAAACATTTTAAAAACGATTTAATCGAGTTGAGTTTAATTAACTTACTTTTTGTCCTTTTTGGTGTTTTTATTGACATTAAATATATCTTAAGGTAGATAGAATATTCTTTACTAAAATATTTGTTACTTTACAATTAAAAAGTTACACATTTATGTATTTAATTCGCAAATGCATCACATTATTACATTCTAGCATAATAATCGAATCACCTGCAACGAATATAGGTACAGTTTGTATTAATCACCGTCACAATATTTATTTGCAATTGCACACACGGCGTGTGGCTACATATTGGCCCCACTAAATTGTTTATAGCACGTTTCACTGCTGAACTGAGTACTGTAGCACGTTTTAGTGATAAAGATGGATGATAGGAACGAAAAGAAAATATGTAGCATGCTCCGACTAGCGAAGTTTATTTATCGGCCTTTCAGCAGGTGTATCGACTACAATAATAACAGTGTAACAGGGCAGAGTGCAAGTGTGTTTCGAAACCTACCGCCTATGAACCACTAACTTGGCAAACTACATAAAGTTCGAGGTATAGGTTTGAAATGTACTTGCACTGTTTTTTAGTATGCAGTGGCATTAACTTTTCTTACTTTTTTTTCTATTTAATCCGTGATAAGACAACAATTGTTGGCGTCAGCATCAATGCCAATAATAAGGCCGAATATTATAAAGTTACAATTTCCTTGGACATGCTTGACTATTTTCTTATCGTGGATTGCAAGTAATGTGTGCAGCCCCACAGTATTGCGATGTAAGAAGCCAGACTAAGGCGTGCATATTGTTTTATTATACAATATTTAGTTCTAATCAACGCTACTTATCGTGTTCCGCCGCACGCGCATGGCAATACTGACCAGAGTGCAATTTATTAATAATAAATACGCTGCCGAGAGGCATTTGTAGTTGTGCTCCGCGCTCGTTTCTCTTGAAACAGTGTTACATTAATGCGTAACATAAATAAAATATAACAACCGGCGAGCGTATTTCAATGTGAAATAACTGAAAATCAATTTAAAAAGCAGAAAATCTGAAAGCCGACTCCCTATCGCTTACACCGGATTCGCATGTAGACGGGAATTTTGTTTTTTGACTCACCTACGTGATGAGAGTAAATTTTTTACAAAGTTACATTTTGATGAATTGATTGAAAACTGAAGCATCCAGCTTCACTTCTCAAAATGATGATATTATTTTTTGCAGTTGGTAATATTGTTTTACTGTTAATTTAGTGTCAGTAGTGTAGTGTCAATACATAGGTATATAATGGATTTAATGCGGTGTCATTTAATAAGTTCAATTTAATTAACTAGGAGAATTTCAAATGACATACCATAACTCATATTTTCCGTAATTTTCATCGGAATTCAGTTGACCTAAACTTACATTGCATTCGTTTCGCTAAACAGTTCGACTTACCCGTTTATACGGAGAAAGTCATTCGAAATTCTCCAAAAAATTAAAACTCTCAAATTGCATTACACAAACGGCACTAACCTGTGGAGCGAAACCCAGAAAAGACAATTTACGCTTGTTCCCGCTCATTTTCGTACGCGAGCGGAATCGCGGGGCGCCGTGCGTGTAGCGCCCTCGGCGGCCGCAATTATACTGGCACGCGCAGAACGGATAACAAATCTGCGCGGGCGCAGCCTGTGGTCCATGCGCACTCAGAACTCACCTTAGAAAAACCATCAGATTAGTTTTGCTTTGAGAGAATTAGCTCTTCGTATAAGTACTTTGTATTTGCAAATAGCGATAATAGAAAACCACAAAAAGTGCAGCACTATCGTTACTAATATTATTAGGCATTCTTACTGCACTAATTAATCTTAAAATGGTTATGTAAATAAAATTTGCTTCTTTTTGGAAATTAAAATGGAGTAAGTAAAATATGCTCGGTTTTTTTTAGCTAGTTTACATCTTGGAGTTGATGGTGCCATTTTTTAAGTAAAAAATACCTAAGTTGATATTCATTGACTATCTCCTAATAAAAGTGGATTCAGTAAAACAATAGGTAAATCTATCTCTAGTCAGAATTCAGTTAGTATTTTTACGGTGATATCAGAGTTAAATTATTGTGTATTGGCGCCAGTTGAAGATAATTCTTTGAAATGTTTTAAATTGTCTTAACTTTTACGGAGGAAATTATTTTCAGGCCCACCATATCGAAATTATTTTTATTGAAACGGTCAAATAAGATATTCCATAAAATAAAATAAAAGGTACGATGCGGAACGAGCAGCAGCGTGCCTGTTATACGACCTCATAATATACTGCGATTTACATGTCCCGACCCGAAACTTAACACGTCTGCCTAAACCGCTGCCTATACTGCGTCTACTTCCTTTTACTCTGGTCTGCAGAACATAAATGAAAGAAGCCACTACAAGTTTTCATTACAGCAATCCGAAGTCTTCTTCAAGTAGGTACCGTACTTTCTTAAATTTTTTAAACAATACCGACTTCCTCTAGGCTAAGCTCTGGATTAGAGGGCAATAAGCGGTCGAGGACGGCGCGCTTACACAGGAGCCTTTGACATCGGGTTTATATGCACTGGTTTTATTAAAGAAGGAAACCGTAGTTTTTCAATAACCCTCGGGGTCATCTAGCTAGGCTTTCAATAATGGAAAAAATGAGGGAACGACAGCTGATGAATATTGGTCGCGTACACAAGCGTTAGTCAGAGGAGCTCGCTGCCGTATAAACATAGCGCGTTTTGCCTGCGATTGAGTAAACTAAGCAATGTTTGCTCAGGCCGATCATTGGATGTTTGTACGAAATATATTACGGCGAACGCCTTTAAGGCGGACTGTCACCACAATCCGTATGATTATATAGATACATAGCTACCCCTATACTGCTATAATATACCTATTGTCTGTACTTAAAATCTTCAGCCCGGAATATTTTAAGAGCTACTAAAAACTTTATTTGCAGTAACATAACTTCGCGTATCCATCATCATTACATGCTGTTTAGAGCTAGTCTAGTGCGGATTTGTAGCAAACTTTACCTTTAGCATGCTTAAACATGAGATTGGAATGAAAATATTTTCGGTCACCTTCCACGTCTGACCCTTGCCAACGTCGCTTACGTGCCTAATAGGATATAAATCACGCTCGCTAATGCTTTATTAAACTCCAACTTTTACCCTGACCACTTGTAAATCTAAAGGACAGCTTTTAATTATACAGCGGTGCCATGCAATAATTCCTTCAATGGCCGTTGGCTTGCCGTCGTAATTCCATTGCAAAACCTCCGTTGCAGAGCTTAACGGCACTATTATTTATCTGTTAACAGAACACCAATAGCAGCACTCCAGTGAAAAATCCATTATGGGAGTTGAATATTAATTTATTCACACTCAAGTTTCCATTTATTCCACGAGACCCTTTCAGCTGCACATTGAACAATTTTAATGCTTTACCGTATTTCGTAATAAAATTCCACGTTGAAATTGATTTAAAGTGATGAATCAATAATTCTATATTACTTCGTAAACATACTTACATAGACAAGCAAGTGAAGCAATGTCAGATCTATGATTACTAATAATATTTTCACATCGCTATTTATTTCACCACCACCAAATACAATTTGGAAAAAACCCTCATTGTTATTGTAGGTACCTAGTAATCTGATTTTTTTATAAAGTTAATAATAATAATCAGGTGCATCCATTGAGGGCTAAGTATAATGGCCTTAATGATGTAAATATAGAGGAAGTGCAAAAAATGTTTCCTTGGAATGTAGTGAACCTGAACATCTGCTAATCAGTCTGATCTAGTGGTAGTATAAAGAACAACTCATCACTCAATAGTTATCTGTCCTTTCTTAGAGTACCTATTCATAAACGCGCCGATAGATAACAGTCGATTACCCTTTACATAACTTTAACGCATCAATTAATAGGTAGGTATCGGGGATTTGATGACTTCAGAAACTGGGAATGACTATGCGATAATATTAGGTACAATTAGTCGACTTTTACGACACCAATGGGATGAGGTCGGCCCATTCTACGTTATTTGTTCGCTCCCAGGCCAGCATAGAAGACTAAAGGCATACCTATGGGACTTGCTTTAAATAAATTTTAAATGGAATATTTATTTATCTATTAATTTAATATATTAAGGACCTGTTTCACAATCGACAAGTTCTAAGAAGCTTATTTCGCAGATCATTTGAACTCTATATGTCAATTGAACTGCAAAGTAAGCAATTGAATGTGTCAATTCTACAGTATTCTTAGGAATAAAGTTGAACTCCAAATTTCAACTTTATCAGAGAGACTAAGTTCAGCAGCATATGCGGTAAAAAAATAAGGCTATTATCTGATGTTGAATCAGCCCGGCTTATTAGCCCGGTTTATTTTAGTTACTTTGTATAGCATGTATAGCTCTTTTTAAGTAAGCTATACGACATTACAATAGTGTAATGTCGTATAGCTTACTTCTTTGGGGCACAGCTGCAGATATTCAGGATATATTAATTTTACAAAAAAGAGCTATACATGCTATATACCAATTAAAAGCTCGCGATTCACTTAGAAGTCTGTTTAAAGATATTAATATCCTCACTCTTGCTTCACAATACATATACGATTGCATTCTTTATGTCTATAAATACTTAAATACATTTGCTAAAATTAGTTATATTTATAAACACAACACTAGAAATAAAAATAAACTTGCCTTTACTAGATTCAGATTGCACAAGGTTGCTAATTCTTTTATGGGGAAATGTATACTTTTATAAGATACCAGGATCTTTGACTGAACTACCTCAACACAAATTTAAGCCTTATGTAAAAAAAGTACTAACGGCAAAAGGATACTATAAAATTCAGGACTATCTAGATGACAAAGATGTTTGGAATAAATAACTTTTATTTTTATTTATACAATCGATTATGATCGAACAATGATTAATATGCTGTTCTGTCTGTAATGAAGGATGTTGATAGCTTCAGAAATTGTGACTCTAATTATTACTTGACGTTAAAGCTATTGACATCTTTTATGAAATTTTCATTGAATTTAGATTATACATTATATATTATATGTAACTAAGGGAGGAAAATACCCGACTGAATTTCTTGCCCGTTCTTCTCAGAACAGGGCCTCCCGGTAGCTTACGAACGGATGGCGTAGATTTTTCGCTAGATATTGAAAACTTGTGTGTCCGTATAGGTAGGTTTGGGGGTTGGGGGGTTGACTGGTAGTGCGCGGCATGTTTCGGTTTATGTGAGCAGCGAGTTGTGGGATTGTATTTGGTGCATAATTTACAATGTACCTGCAATGTCATAACTCGTGGTCGACAATGGTGGGTTTCTCTACAGCCTACTTGCGTGCGGTTCTGCTAGCGGAGCGTTGGGCTTAGTATTGAACGCGTCGGGGTCGGCGCTTCGTTGCGGATCGGAGCGTGGGTGGGTTTGGGAGACCTATCATTACAGACTGAGGCATGCTGCACACTCCCCTATTTTTTCTTGGACACACGGGTTTTCGGTATCTAGAGTCTTGGCGATTCATAAGTGTATTGTAATCATACCAGATATGAATAAATGAATTTTGACTTGACTTGACTTGAAAGCTACTTCGAACTTACTAATTGTCGATTGTGAAACAGGCCCTTACTGCCGCACTCAGAGACGAGTGTCAAAAACTGAGAATTCAAAATTCGTTGCTATTCTTTCCGGGTCTATGGTCACGATTTCAATGAATTTTTTTGACACTAAGTACTCATTAAAGTTAATTGACGTCTCTGAGTGCGGCAGTAAGACTTACTAATATAAGAGTGCGGCAGTAATACTTACTTACCTAATGTAAAAAAATTCAATTAAATCTAGACCATAGACCGAGCAAGAACAGTGAAGCCATTTTTTGACATTAAGTACTCTTTAACGTTATTTGACGTCTCTGAGTGCGGCAGTTAGATAATAATGTTTCCGTGTGTGAAACGCAAGTCAACACGTATTAGACGTCGCTAAATTTGCAACAGTTAACGCCAGCCAAGAAAGTATATATGCCGCACGTGGCTATATATGGCCTATGCCACCCATATTCTTCCATCCACCAGGCTGTGGCCCAGTAGAGGCAACACTATCCATCCGATGAGCTTTTCAACTTACCTCGGCAATGCAGGGTAGCTGGACCCGTCCATGGCCAGGTGTAAAACCTCGAACTTTCCGACGATAATTCATTTATTACGCCAATGTCCACAACACATACACATGCTCCAATACGCACTAAATTATTTTAGCTATGAGAGTAACTAATCGCGATGCCCTACATTTTCAGTAACAGTAATAAACTTATTATAGTAAAACGTGCGCATTGTTTTATTACAATGGAGTAAGTGGCTACGCGTCGTGTTAGCTACTACTTCGAAGTATAAAATTTTACTAAATCAATAATAATAACGCAGTGTGCTTCATTCCGCTTCATATGGCAGGCTCATAGTGCATATTTTAAAGCAGTAAGTTGGTTACTTATTTTTCAATACCCAGTTTAGTAATGGGAGCGCCATGTCTGTCAAAGTAGAGAATTCGTTGCCCCCTTTTGATGACGTCAGTCTTTTAAACCTTTTTAATAGGTGCTCAGGTCGATTTTCATTTGTTTTTATAGCAACTATTGCAACTGGTTCCATTTTGTCACAATCTACTAATATACTAATCTACTAGTTATTATTTTAAACATTTCAAAGACGGTTTGCTAAATTACAAAGAAAAGATAAATCACAAATGTTTCGTAGTATATTATATTTTTGACCATATATTTTTGTAATGCAAATTATCCTCCACAATTTTAAACAAAAAGCCGATTCTATTATGGTTAATTATTTTATAATCTTTTATAAGAGTACAACTGCTGCAGGAGCAACGTTCTAATGTGTTGATAGCCCAGCAATCAACATTGCAATTTAATCGGGTCGATCATATCAAGGCGTACCTATAATGGACCATTTGAATAGACGGTCAATAACCATATTTTACAACGAAATAATTATAGAAATTTGCTACTTAGTTGTTTCTAGTTAGGTACCCAGATAAATAAATAAAATAATTCATTTCAAAAGAACTATTGATGGGAGACTTCGTCCGGAAGAAACCTCAACACGTCTTAATCACTGTATTCAGTCTTTGATACTCATTAATCAACTTCTCGGCAGTCTCATATTCTCATTATTCATTTATCATTTCGTATTGAGCCCTAAAATCGCCGTCAGTTCGTACCTTAATAAAAAAAATGTGCTATAATAGGTTCCCAGGTTCCATTGTTTTCATTCTAACCCAATAGTTTCATTTCCATTGTTAGGTTAGTTTTTTTCTCATAGACCCCTTTCAAAATTTTGCTGGTTCCGGTGGACCCCCTGCAGCTACATTTCTACCTTTTTCCCAAAGTAGATAAAAAATTGAAGATTAGATCTAACTATGGAAATTTGCCACATTATCTGGCTACATTGATAGGTGAAGTCAAGCCAACACTATAGAAACCAGATACATTTTCGTGGACCCCCGGCTTACGAATCGTGAACCCCCATTTTTTGTCACGCCAATGTCTACCCCGTCGAGTCTCCCGTGGACCCCTGGGGGTCCAGCTGGACCACTTAGGGAATCAATGGGTTAGACTATCGACTACATATTTCTTGGCCACTAACCCATTGGATGTGACAGTTGGAAGGGGTTTTAAGCTTTACACAAATTAAAAAAATGTTCTGTAACTGTGTGTATACTTATTACATTTGAAATGTCCGAAGGTCACATTTAATTCATACTTAGCTATTGCACAATTATTAGATTACAAATTATTGTTTCAGTCACATAATAAGCAATTAATGCCGTTTCATATTACACTATTTCAACAAAAATCCTTTACACATACATATTGCTTTTGTTACTAGACCTCTACTTTGTATGAAAATTATTTACGATTAATTTTGTAAACAAATTATAATGAGATTGTACACAGAATACAATTGACAACACCCCCATACTCTCTCGAGGGAACATTCGGGAAATAAATTGTTATAAAAAATGTGTATATTAAGTATGTGTAGTAAGCAATTGAATACCCCAAGTTGCATATTAGAATACAATGGGTCGGTTAGTAACTGAGTATTAGTTTATTAGTAGTTTTCGATTATTCTAACTATTTTTATTTTCTTTCTCGCATTTTAGCATCCTCATCATCAGTTGAGAGAGAGTTACAAACCTATCGATTTTCAGCAATTCATATCACAGGTACTCTACCGTTGTAGTATAAAGTACTGAAGCTGATGACCCATGTAGCTAGTTCCCATTTTCCCAGCTGATTTCACATTTTGCTATTGGTATGATGTTATGGTGCTAGCTACACTAATCACTTACTGTTGAAATTTAGTTATGCGCACATTTTGTATGTACACAGGTGTTTCATACTATCAGCGTTCTGCCTTCGGACATTTAATGTTCTTATTATTAATTATATTAAAGTAGTGTGCATTTTTTAAAACTCACTACCCACCTTAATTGTGTATAATGTGTGAAAAACCCCTGTGACAGTTTTAGACTAAGGGCCTGTTTCACAATCGAAAAGTAAGTTCGAAGTAGCTTACTTTGCAGATCAATTGACATATATTTCATATTACAACTGTCAAATGATCTGCGAAGTAAGCTACTTAGAACTTACTTGTCGATTGTGAAATAGGCCCTAAGCAAACTAAGCAGACTCTTCTTCTAAATCTATTTACATTCGTGAAAAGCCTTTCGGGGAAAGACGGGAAATGCCCGTTATTATTAAGAGAATACTGAACATATTTTTATTTTAACGACAGCAAAAGATTATTAGGTGATGGTAATCGCATAATCTTTTTTCCTATGGTAGAATTGTTATGGCAATAATTTTACATGTTATAATATTTAATAATAGGGGTTAAAGTATGAAATTGCCGTTTTATTGTAATAGGTTTTTTGAATTGACATAGAATCTTCATGGTTGGAAGTTTTCGAATGAGACTTTTTTCACATGGTTCCTAGAGAACCTCATATTCTTTTTAACAAAAATGTGAAACATTTGAATATCTACTTTCAATTGTTTTTGTTATTCAATTTATACAAGAAAGATGGGTAATGCCAAAATTCGAGTGATTTTTGAATACGAGTTCTGGCGCGTAAGTAATGCGGCAAAAACAGCCTGCAATATCAATGTTGCGTTTGGTGAGGGGTCTGCTAATGAACGCACCGTGTGATTTTGGTTTAAATGCTTTCGTGATGGAAACTTCGACTTGAAGAACAAGCCACGAGGAAGACCGCCCACACAGGTGAATAACGATGAATTAAGAGAGATGGTGGAAGACGATCCTAGTCAAACTACCCAGGAATTAGCGGCATGGTTAAACGTTACCTTACCCACAATATTGACTCATTTGCGTCAAATCAATAAAATAAAAAAATACGAAGGCACCCATTGTGCCTCATGATTTGACTGATCTGCAGAAAGAAACGCGTGTTGAAACTTGTGTTGCCTTGTTGAATCGGTACAGAAATTAAGGAATATTGAATTGTGACATGTGATGAAAAGTGGATTCTTTATGAGAACCGTAAAAGATAAATGCAATGACTGACCCCAGGTCAAACGCAAGAAGTTTTCTTCCCAGGAGGCAGTACAAAATGCTTTCACACAGTTTGTGCAGTCTAGGTCCTCAGAGTTCTATTGCAAAGGCATAAATGACCTTCCTATTAGATGGCAGCAATGTATTAATAATAATGGTAACCATTTTGCTTAAATAAATTTGTTATAAACTAAAACATAAATAATTTAGATGTTCAGTAAAAAACGGCAATTTCATACTTTAACCCCTAATATATTCATAATCTTCGAGTATCAGCCCGCCCTTGTCCTTTATTATTTTTTTTTTTTTTGACGGAGTGGAATGCATTTACGCACCGTATCGGCCGCTAGCTAGACGGCCGACGTGTGTGGGACTCGCCCGACTCAAGATCGAGTCGGGAATACGCCACTAAACCACTCCGGTGTCCCTCCAGCCCTTCTGGCGGGGAGAGTCTGGGGTCTGCCGCGAGGCAATTCACCAGTCTCTCCCCAGGGCCTCCCGACTTACGCCGGGGTCAGCGCCGAGGAGGGGATGTCCGGAACACTGGACATCCCCCCAGACGGGGTGGCCTGTGCAATGCACACACGGGGGCTAACCCGAGTGTGCAGGCCACTCATGTCTAAGGAGGATGAACATGAGCTCGCCTCCTTCGGCCCGTTCGCCTACGCCGGAGGGGAGCGGCTAAAGCATCCTCTTCCCGCTCCCTCTCCACTGCCTCCTTCTGCAACATGACAGCCCCGCAGAAGGAGGCGGCAGCCTCCCAGATCCTCACACTCCCAACCATGAATCTGACCAGTGTCGGAAGCGAGAGGTGACCCCCGCCTAGCGCCGCGCGAAGTTCGCGGCGCTCAGGTCGCCAGGCCGGGCACACGCAGAGTGTGTGCTCGGCCGTTTCATCCGGAGCGTCGCAGTGGTGACACCGCGACGACTCTTCCCGACGGGCGACCTTGTGCAGGTAGTGACCGAAGCACCCATGTCCGGTCAGCACCTGCACTAGGCGGTAGGTGAGGCTGCCGTGCCGGCGCCCAACCCACTCCTCCAACACCGGACGGATGGCTTCTACCGTCCGGTGGCCGGCACGCGGGACAAGAAGTGCCTCTGCCCACTGGCCAAAGACGCGTCTTTTGGCCAGCGTCCGCACCCGTCTCACTTCCTCGAGAACGGGGCGTTCCCCCGCTCTCTTGCCGCGACCCGCACTTGATGCACCTGGGCCAGAACCAGGGCATCAAGTTCCCACGGAGGCATGCCTGATAGGACGCAGGCAGCCTTGTGTCCAACCGTGCGGTACGCCCGCACGGTCCGGGTCGCAATGGCCCTCTGCGGCTGTCGCAAAAGGGCCTTCGTGCGGGGGGAGAGGCAGTCCGCCCAGACGGGGGCTCCGTAGAGAGCCATAGCCCGCCCTTGTCCTATACGAAATTAAGGTATGTGGTATGTTACAACGAGACTTCACAGTTGCACTTATACAGTATGTCGTTGGAACTAATTCGGTAACGTAATAATATCGCGGCTTTATCGTGCTGCGTAATATTAGTAAATGCAAAATGTAAAAATTAAAAGTTATGTACCCATTCTAAAGAACAATAAATGAACAACCATCCATCGCGAGTTCTCGCAATCCCCTGTGATCTCATATTTATCTAAAACTAACAAACATTTCCAGAGCAAGCCATGTTTTCTTCCCCAATCCACTTACGCGAAAATGCTTAGTAAAGTGCGGCATTAAATATAAGTAGGGTTTTATATAAAAGATTCTCAGTATTGCAGTTTTAAATCATTTTGTAAGCTATAGATTGCTTATTTAAGCTTTATAAAATATCAATGTTGCACGAGTTCTTCTGCTAAAATCCAACTCGAATGCAGCGTTACAAGCAGCTCGCACGGTACAAATCCTCTTAAAAACTTCAGAGCTTGGCTCAGTACACAGGTAGCACATCGCTTCGTGAATCAAGAACTGGTAATATTATACGTGTGTGATTTCTACACAAAATATTACATTAAGCTCTTCGTCCTGAATTGTGTGCGGAACGAGTTTACAGCAGAATACAATAATCTTTCTTTGAAACTTTTGTTGCTTGCTCTGCAAAGTCAAGAGAAAATCGCTTCTAGAAAACCCTCTCTAGCAATCTTCAAGGAAACTAAGCTTCTATTGAATTGCTTGTGATCTACGAACAAATTATTAGTTCTATCCAATAGTTTATTACTCGAAATAAATTATGGATAGGTACTGATTTCAGTAAAGAAAAAATTATGCTATAAGTTATTATTTTGATTTTATTTGAACATTATAGGTCTGTATAAATGTTATAGAAATTATCACAAAGAAATTTATGGTTAGAACAAGTTTGAAAAATATATTTTTGATGCGGGAATCGAACCCACTTCCTCTGCATTTCAGGCAGATGTCTATACTGCATCAAGACTATAATTTTTCGAACTTTTTCTAACCACATATTTCTTGCTATTAGGTTTGACGGCTAGCTAAACTAATCAATAAAATATTAAAGGGCTGGTGATGATGATGACAAAGAAATATAGGTGAAAAAATGCCTTACAATTAACATTAATAAATATTTATTTAGTTTCGATGATGATTATGTAATGCTTTATTAATATTTATAATGCTTCACAGGTTTCAGAGGAATTAGCCGTAATTAAATCTTTTAGAAATTGGCGGTATTATCGGCATTTAAAGTCAAGTGCACTAAAATAAGAAACACAAAAGACTAAACGTATCTTTAAAACTATTTCAGAGTACAGAAGAGGCTGGAGAAATAATAAAACCACTTTCCCGGTAGTTCGAACGTGGGGAATTTAATCTATATTCAGTTACCGACGTAACAGTATTCAAGCATTTTCAGCTCTGCTATTCTCTAGGGTCAGTCGAGTCGGTTAATCGATATCGAACATAATTACCACCATACATATATGGTAGCACCATACATAATTGAGAAAACTGCTAAAGTTGTGAAATGGAAGGCAATGAGAGATTTATTGTCACTATTGTACTTATTGTTAATATTAAAAGACACGCTAAAAAAGATATTAAAACATTAACCAAAACTTAGATACACTGAATAATAGATATGACATTAAAATATTAAAACATTCCAATAAATTTAAATGAATTTGTATGCTAAAATATGTTCCATATAAGAACTGGATATTATACATAGAAAGAATCAAAATAAAATATATATTATTCAATATTGGCCAATTAGGCGTAAGAAGAGCACCGAGTCTCTAACACAAGGATTTTATACGTCGTCCTCGTTGTAAAGTATTATTACAAATATTGTGTATTATTACAATTATGGCCCCACAAAATGAGATGAAAGATGAATATAAGGAATGCTGTGTGGTGATGGCACAACAGATATTTTTTTATTTTTTTTATTTCCAAAAACACTTGTTAGCTTACAGACATACATCCAACACGCCCACAAGGTCAAGTAGCACATTTTAAATAAAAAATAATAAACCATAAGCAAAATTAACTATACAGCAGAATCAGACCAGAACACAACAAAAACATATCTAGCATTAATAAGTCAAACAGATATTTATGACATCTTAATAATTAATAAAAATAGAATAATTAAACAATCATGTCCAATTTTGAATAAAATCTAGTAGAAAATTGTTTATACACATGTCCATAATTTTAAATGTCATCCAAAATACAAATAATAAAAATGGAATAATTATACAATCAATGTCAAACTTTGTCAAAAAAATATTTATACACAAGTCAATAATTTTTAATAATTTTAAATGTCATTCTAAATACCCTGAAAACGGGTCACAAGATGTCTCAAACGATCTGCAAATATGTCAATATCATCGTGCTGTGTGAGTACGTCACCATCAGTAACGCGTGGTTCGTTGGCGCGTGAGCCGCTCGCACAGTGCGCTTTTGAGGTCGGACCTCGTGAGGCTATCGTACCTGCTTCATCTCGCTGTAGGTACCTGGGTACACGGATTCCAATTCTATCTAATACAGAAGGACTATCAATCTCATGATGCATTACCGACAAATAATGCTTAATCCCTGCCATAATCCGCCTCAGTTTAAGGGTTTCAAAATCCACCATACCCAACACAAACATGGAAGGATATAAGTACGGGTAGTAACCGTATCTATACCTGTAAAGCCACCTAGCGAATTAACGTTGGACCCGTTCTATCATTAACGCATATTTTTCCTCGTAAGGTTGCCAGGCAACCGCTGCTCGCCACCTATTACATGGGACCTAACTTAATTGATGAAAAGTGTGTGTTAATTCACTTCTGCCTACCCCTTCGGGGATATATGCGCGATTTATGTATGTGTATGTATGTATCTAAGGAAGAAGATGATGAGAGATAGGGTTTAATAATTAAAAATTGAACAGAAATAGACTGCGGGCAAAATTAATGGGAATAAAATATGAAGGAAACGGAAAAGGAGGACGCTTCCCTTTGACTCGTCTAATGATAGAATGGACAGTAATTAAGTACACTGTATTATAATATTATAAAAAATACTAAACAAGAATATAAATGTTTTTCAGTAAGTTACTTCTAAATGAGATGTCTTGTCTAGAATTATACACAATATTTATTAGGGTGCATATTTTTTAACATAATTGCTCATCGACATAGTAAACAGATTAATAGGTATGTAAATGATCGTTGACAGCTTTTTTAGACAGTTTTCATTAAAACTCGGCTCGAAATATAAGGCCCTCCCTAAATATAACTCTGTCACATTCTTCAGAAACTAAACAACAATTATTAAATATGCCTTGAAGGAGATATTGACTAGGGTAGCATTAACTGGAGGCTCCGCCGTGCTAATTTTAATGCGATCGAAATCAACTGACCCGTATGAGATATGTATAGTAAGGTATCCTACATTGTTTATTGAATCAGTCTCCGCAGCACACGCTATTAGCATAGTTACAGGGGCTAGTGGAAATAGTATTAAATTGTTGTGGAGCATATCAAATATTACCTACTTCAAAATATATTCTTCTTGCCCGTTCTTCTCAGAACAAGGCCTCCTGGTAGTTTACGGAAGGCAAAGAATTTGACGTTACATACATACATACATAAATCACGCCTATATCCCCGAAGGGGTAGGCAGAGGTGAACCAGCACCCACGCTTTGCCAATTTTGTCAGGTCCCATGTAATAGGTGGCGAGCCTATTGCCATTTATCGGGCACAAAAGTCGCAGTATATTGCTGGGTGGTAGGTATAACAGGAACGCTGCTGCCCATTCCTCATCACTGTTTTATCCTTAGTCGCCTTGTACGACACCCACGGGAGAGATTTGGGGTGGTGACAATTGTATTCTACTCTGCCGTCACCACACGGCTATATTATATATAATTTGACGTTATATATTGGAAATCGTTTTTCTTAGACACACACGTTTCCAATGTTTAACGACATTTATTTGACAATTTATGAGTGTATGTAATGACACCTTATATGAATAAACCTGATTTTTATTTAATTTTATATTTTATTCTTGGTTCATTATAATTTTTATTCTACCATTACCCGATTAATATCGCCCAATGGACCACGACGCCTGCGAATTTTAGTAGTTGTCTCTCTTACAAGTTAGTGTTTGCTATTATATCTATGACAGGCGTTAGGAAGACTTAACTTGAAGATATTGTAATTTAATGAAGACTTTAACAATACCCATAATGCGAATATTTTTAGTTAATAAATGACAAGTATAGTGGTTATATAGTATATTGTATATAAGTTGTATTGTTAAATAAGGCGCTTAACACTGACTGTCCATGAATTATGAACTTATTAAGGTACTTATATAAAATTAAGGTTATTTATTTATTCTTCTTCCCTGTTCCCTTCCCTGTTCCCAGTCTATCTGGGGTCGACGCAGTATGTTTCCTTTTCCATTCATATCAGTCAGACGTCATTAAGCCATCCACACCCTTTTGATTCATATCATGAGGTTATTTATTTATATTGACAATATTTTAAAACTAGTAGGTACAGTCAACGGCACTTCAGACTACCCAAAACTGTCAAATTTCTTCAATCGATTGTCAACCTTAACGTGGTAATAATAGAGCACAAAATCGATTGAGAAATTTTGCCTCTTTGTGGTAGTCTGACGTACGTTCACTGTACTTAAGAATCCCGAAGAATTGCAGACCTTAAGCTGCGAGGAAGACGAACGGCTATTGGGGCGGAAATATCCTCGAATGGCGGGCGCGCACCGGGAGACTCAGCGTTGGTAGGCAACAAGGCGGCCTGACCACAATCTGGTGAAGATCGCGGGATGCCGCTGGATATGAATGGCTCAGGACCGATCTGTTTGGAGATCCTTGGGATTTTCCGAGACGAATGTGACTGTTAAATATTAATTCGGCGTCTTTCGAAACATATTATTTTAATACACAAATTCTATCTGTAGATGTGCTGTGTGTTTGTTTATTCTACTCTGCCGTCACCACACGTCACCACACCACCCCAAATCTCTCCCGTGGGTGTCGTACAAGGCGACTAAGGATAAATCAGTGATGAGGAATGGGCAGCAGCGTACTGCAACTTTTGTGCCCGATAAATGGCAATAGGCTCGCCACTTTTAGCACGGGACTTAACATAATTGGCGAAATGCAATGCATGAAATGGGGTGCTAGTTCACCTCTACCTACCTCTTCGGGGATATAGGAGTGATTTATGTATGTATGTATCTGTAGATGAGATGATAGAAAACGCCTCATCCTCCATGCTCGACCATAGAACCTTACTGTTTTAAGAAATAATTTGCGGAAGCAGTTTTCTTAAAAGCTACGCCTGATGTATCAGATCAGCATTCATTCTATTGTACTCCTTCCATATAGGAGTACAATAGAATGTGCCTTTAATATTCTGTGAAAATGTTGTAAGGGTTATAGGGTTTCTATTGCCAATATTTTAATTTTCAGTCGATTCTTTCTGAATTTGCTTGTACTGTTCCCAAAGTAGGTATCTACTGTCTTTCATTATAGGTTGGGGAAAAAGTTTCTTCGCATTATTTAAGAAAATTCAAAACATTTTTTAATATAGTTTATTTACATTTAACTAAAGTATGTAGGTACCATTTTGTTCGATAACTTTTTGCCATCTTGTAGGTAGGGACATGATCCCATTGCTATAGAAATTTAGGGACTTCTGGTCAAAATACCGCGACAAGTGGTTTTGGCAGTCCTCTCGTGATGTTAACCTGACACTGCCTAAAGAATTCTGAAGAGACCGAAACAGGTGGAAATCTGAAGGTGCAAGGTCAGGACTATACAGCGGATGCATTAACACCTCCCAGCCAAACTCTCTTAATTTTTGCTGAGTGGCTAAAGATGTGTGAGGTCTAGCGTTATCATGATGAAAAACCACACCCCTTCTGTTGATTAATTCCGGCCGCTTTCTCTTAACTTCTTGCTTTAATCTCATCAGTTGTTCGCAGTAGAGTTCAGAATCGATGGTCCTGCCTGGTGGTAACAGCTCATAATGAATAATGCCCTTCCAATCCCACCACACACACAGCATCAGCTTGTTGCGAGTTAACCCGGGTTTCGCCACAGTCTGTGAAGCCTGACCGGCCTTTGACCACGACCTTTTTCGCACGTTCTTGTCGTACGTGATCCACTTTTCATCACCAGTTATCAGCTTCTTCAAAAATGGTTCGGTTTCATTACGTCGTAATAAAGAATCACAAATGAGTACACGGTTCATTAGGATTCTTTCAGTGAGCTCGTGAGGTTGTCCCAAATGTCGAGCTTTTTTGTGTACCCAGTTTTTTTCAAATGCGCCAAAACTGTTTTGTGGTCAATTCCCAGTTCTTCAGCTACGTCGTAACTACTGACATGCCGATCTTGCTCCACTTTTTCAAAAATGGCATCCATTTTATCTGTAATAGGGCGACCAGAGCGACGTGCATCTTTGACATCAAAATTTCCGGATTGAAAACGCTTAAACCAAATTTGTGCTACTCTCACAGACACTGCACTAGGTCCATAAACATCGCAAATTTTTTTCGCGGCTTGTGTTGCATTTTTACCTTTTTTGTAGTAAAATTTTAAAATGTATCGAATTTCTTTATTAGATTCACTCATCTTGGCGGTACGAAAAACAAATGAAAATCACACATTTTCCTAATATGAATTTGGAATTATGTTCTTTAAAATTTAAACTTTCAATACAAATAGTATAGCCAAAGAGATTTTATTACAAGTTTATACATACTATAAACTAAAGACTTTTTCCTCAACCTAATATTTAGGTTTAGTGAAAAACTTAAAAAGATCTCGACTATTGGACTTGCTGCTGCTGTGTTGACCATTTGAGTATATTTTCGCTTCGAGAAAACGGAAGGGGAAGGGCTAGGCGGATATTTCTTAATAGTTCATCATCATCATTACCAGCCCTTTTAGTGTCCCCACTGCAGGGGCACGGGCCTTCCCTATGGATGGAAGAATATAGGGAGATTGGGCCAAAACCCAGTCTCCCTTGGTTGTGTGCGGGTCAGTGGGTTTTAACGACTGCAGATGCAGCCAGGATCACCGGTTTAACGTGCCTTCCGAAGCACGGAGGAACTCGAGATAATAAATTTTTGGTCTCCCATCCTATGACCGGCCTTAGCGAACTTGCTTAGTTTACGCAATCGCAAGTCAAGCGCGCTATACCACTGCGCTAACGAACTCCTCGCTTTGATAATAGTTAGATGTATATAAAATAGGTATATTAAAAAAAAGGGCCAGGTCAAAAATACCTACCTGAAAGTGCTAAGTGAAAGCAAAGTGTAAAGAAGTGATCTCTGCCTAAAGTGGGCCAGTGGGAGAAATGCGTGAAATATATATTAAAAGTGATAACTAATATAATAAATAAATACCTAAAAAAATAAAAATTCAACGTAATAATGTACTGAATACTGTACAAGCAAGCTTGAAGCACTTAGCAAATTCCTAGCATGGGTTTGCTTTCAAATACATTTACTAATTAATAATCCTTTACACCGCTACGTATTTTTGCAGCACGAATTGTGACAAACGTGCTGTTGAATAGGTACAACCTGCTCACTAATGCTTATAAATAAAGGTTAACGCTCATTAGACCCGCCCCGCACCCGAATAGTGGCCCTAGCCAAATGGCCAATCTAATCGAACGCATAGAAAACAACTGTATGAAACTGACGTATTACAGGGAAAACAAAACGTCAGTTTCATGTTTTTTGTATTCTATGCGTTCCAATAGAAAAGCCTAGACCCTCTGCACCGCCTCGCACGTCGGCATTCACTTGTTTACGTCTGGCGGTCAACGGGTGTACGCCGTGGGTTCAACTAGTGGACTTACTGCCGCACTCAGAGACGTCAAATAACGTTAATGAGTACTTAACGTCAAAAAATGACAATTCAAAACTAGTCGCTATTCTTGCCGGGTCTATGGGCTAGATTTGAATGAAAATTTTTGACATTAAATACTCATTAAATTGACGCCTCTGAGTGCGGAGTCACTAAAATCCTAGAATAAATTATATTTTTGAACTATTTGATTTTAATTTTAACATTATATAAATGTTAGAAAAATTGTCTTGGGTGGCCGAGCGGTCAGGCACCTGCCCGGATAGCAGCGGACGCGGGTTCGATTCCCGCCTCAAGATCATAATTTTTCGAAATTCTTTTTCTAACCACCAAAATCTTTGTACTATATTTTTGAACTTCATGGATAAGTCTTTCTTTATCTATTTCGAAAGCAAACACGATACCTCCGACACGTTAGTAAGAAAGCCTGAAAATGAAGCTTCACCTTGCATTTTCCTCACGTAAATGCCTCGCAGGCCGTGCGCGGTCTTTTAGTGTCCGCGCGTGATGGACGCCTTACGGAAGCAATCCGGAGGCGTTACGGAGTTGATGTCGTGAGTGCACTTCCATTTAAAGAATACTAATCGCGCGAGTCGGTGCTGATCGGGTGGCGGATGGGTCTAATGAGAGTTAACCTTTAGTCTTCTTAATTTAAAAGGGATTTGCGGAAAAATTACGAATGCAATTACAGGACACAAATCCCTGTGCGCTTATTATAAGATTTTTAATTGAATAACGCTTTAAACTCGCGATGTAGCACTAAAGGATCGATAACAAATGAAATAACTATGTAGGTATACCTACTAGTAGACAGGTTCATTAAAGCACAAGCAAGCAGCGTAATCATTGTCAACGCAAATGGAAGCTAATCAGTTGCCTTTAAGGGCCGGGATAAAGGAAAGTGGTTCCTGCATTCCTAGCGTCACCTACCGCTGTCGTCAGCCACTACAAACTTTTATATTGAGCCTTATTTAAATGCGACTAAGTTCCATCAAGTTTAAAAATGAGTAGGTACAGCAATTACAAAAGTTGCTTTAGCTTTTAAGATTATTCGAAGCCGCCCCGCGATTACGAAATGGCTCTCAGTAATAGTGGCGCCGTGTGGTGATGGCAGAGCAGAATACAAATTGTAGTCACCAATATCACCATCCCATACACATGATAACCCTTGGTCACCTTGGCACTATGTACTATTTTATTCATATCATCCATCAGGCCTGAAAGGTGCTAGTGTTTTTTTAACACTCACACTTATAATCTATTCTACCATGTGAATAGAGTGATTGAGATGACAACATTCCAATCCATACTCCTCGAGGTTTTCGCTTTAGATTTTACAGTCGGCAGCTTGCCTGGCACCAACCCTCTTTTTCATAGATATCTACATAATTATTATTGGAAATATTTTCATCGCAAAGGGCTCATAACAAAAGATTTACCTTACATTCCATATCGAAAGTGCAAAGAAAGTCAGTAGACTACATTGTACAAAACTATTTCTTTATTTATACATAACAGATTACTAATTCCGTTCACAGTCACAGCCAATCGCTTGATGCCATAAAAGAAGAAGCCAAATTCAGCTGATGGCAGAATTACAGCTAAATAAGTAAGCCGACGGGAAAGTTATTTCCTGTCTAATAGAAAATTGTTCTAGAAATAAATACTGCGTCGGCACGTAGTCAGCATAAGGACTCGGCTGTAGGCGACGCTTCTTTGTAAGTCTTCAGTTTGTTTTTATATCTACGCCCGCACCTGTCGCGGCATTTAAGGACTCCTAGGCATGAGTTTAGACCGTGTTTAATCAAGTTCTCTTTACATAAGTATACAACTACCCACAGAAAAGACAAAAGAGGAGTTCTATGGGTAGTTTTATTGTTATGTGGAACCACTTGTCGATATTCAGTTGTTCCCCTGACAAAGATCGTGCTTGTCTCATTTACATAATTAATTCAACTACAAGGAAGACGAAAAAACCAACATTTTTGTTTCCTGTTAATAAGTAGGTATAAATCGTTCAATCATTGACCCCTTTGATGTCCTGTCATGTCCTCAATATCGGTAAAGTTCTTCCCTATGATGAAATTGACGGATTGCTAGATAATGGCTGCAGATCTATGCAGCCGGGACACAAAACATTATTACAAAGATTTTGGTGGTTAGAAAATGAATATCGAAAAATTATGGTCTTGAGGCGGGAATCGAACCCGCGTCCGCTGCTATCCGGGCAGGTGCCTGACCGCTCGGCCACCCAAGACACTAATTAACTTGCCGAAATTCTTCTAACCTTTACACTTCACGTTGTAAGCCAACGGGTACCCTCGCAATGTAGAAATAAATTTCAAACATTCCAAAGCAGATATTTTTACAAATACCGTGCGTTCGGTTAAGCTTGGGTTTGCTTTATAAGCTACTCGATTTTAATTTCTTCTTAACTTACTTAAGTTAATTAGTGTCTTGTGTGGCCGAGCGGTCAGGCACCTGCCCGGATAGCAGCGGACGCGGGTTCTATTCCCGCCTCAAGACCATAATTTTTCGAAATTCTTTTTCTAACCACCAAAATCTTTGTCCTAATTTTTCTAACATTTATATAATGTTAAAATTAAAATCGAGTAGTTTATAAAGCAACCCCAAGCTTAACCGAACGCACGGTATTTGTAAAAATATCTGCTTTGGAATGTTTGAAATTTATTTCTACATTGCGAGGGTACCCGTTGGCTAACAACGTGAAGTGTAAAGGTTAGAAGAATTTCGGCAAGTTAATTAGTGTCTTGGGTGGCCGAGCGGTCAGGCACCTGCCCGGATAGCAGCGGACGCGGGTTCGATTCCCGCCTCAAGACCATAATTTTTCGAAATTCTTTTTCTAACCACCAAAATCTTTGACCTAATTTTTCTAACATTTATATAATGTTAAAATTAAAATCGAGTAGTTTATAAAGCAAACCCAAGGTTAACCGAACGCACGGTATTTGTAAAAATATCTGCTTTGGAATGTTTGAAATTTATTTCTACATTGCGAGGGTACCCGTTGGCTTACAACGTGAAGTGTAAAGGTTAGAAGAATTTTGGCAAGTTAATTAGTGTCTTGGGTGGCCGAGCGGTCAGGCACCTGCCCGGATAGCAGCGGACGCGGGTTGGATTCCCGCCTCAAGACCATAATTTTTCGAAATTCTTTTTCTAACCACCAAAATCTTTGTACTAATTTTTCTAACATTTATATAATGTTAAAATTAAAATCGAGTAGTTTACAAAACATTATTTTTTATGATTGATAGTAGACTCGTTTACACAATATTCTAGAGTAGGTACATAGTGTTTTCATCCTTTTAACGTTTAGTGACATCTTTATTTGTGTAGGAATAAAAACTAAATGATACATAATCGGTAGTTTGTATAGTTTTATTTAATATATCATTTTATTAGTTCATATTAAATTAGTCCCATCATTAAAATACAATATGAAACTCTTTGTTCGCTTCTACCCATTGTGTACTCTACCAAGTAATATCACCTTTCATTTGCTGAATGAAAGGCAGAGTTAGCATCAGTTTTAAAGACTAACTTCAGTTCGTGTTTTATAATAAGGTGGATCGTGTCTACGTCATAGAGCTTCAATAAAGTTTCCGGCGATGTAAGCTTCCACGAACCTTACAGCGTAGGGTAAACGTAAAGTTTTGCCTAGCTCACAAAGTGCGATAGACAGTTCCATATCTGTTTTAGAGAGGAATTGCATGTTGAACTTTAAGATGGAGCGCCATCAGGGAACAAAGTTTTTAGCTGCTCGTCTGCATAAAGGAATGCCAGTTGGCTATGTACATTTTCCGAGATCTCTTCAAAGAACTGTTTATAGAACTCTAGTCCCGTGAGTGCTAAACTGTAGATTGTAACTGACAAACAGTGAATATCTTTATTTAAATACTTAAAGGGAAACCTAGAAAATCTATACTAATATTATAAAGTTGAAGAGTTTGTTTGTTTGGTTGGTTGGTTGGTTGAACGCGCTAATATCAGAAACTACTGGTTCAAATTGAAAAATAGTTTTTGTGTTGGATAGTCCATTTATTGAGGAAGGTTATATAACAACCGACATTAACGAGAGCGAAACCGCGGGCGTCCACTAGTATTTAATAAAACCACTTGCATCTACAATGATGGCAGAATTGTGAAAGTGTATTTATTTTCTATTGTATCAGAGAGATAGATGATTTCGGGACATTTTCACATTTTTCGGTTCACTTGGATAACATTGTGTAACAGCAATAATGATTGTGCGTATTGTTAGTTCAAGGATGTGTGAGATATATACATACATTTTTGTGCACGTGCATGTGTTGACGGCAGAGCAATCCACTCATGTGATACAATTGCCACCACCGCAATATCTATGTGTACAATTTTCCATCCGATAAATATTTTCAATTGCAAATTGACAAGAGGCAATTGCAAGCTCCTAATTACTTGCCTTTTTTACAGTCTTCCGATAATTTACGATTGGAACATTATTCATATGCCAGCTTTTTTGTATTTTGTCACAAAAGAATATAATAATAAAATTATCTCGCCTATATGCAAGGAAAAAGTATCAAAGCGAAATCCGTCTGATGTGACATGACCCTAAGCCTCTACAGGCATTAGACAATAAAACGCCGATTATGTTATTACTATATTTGCTGCCATCAACCTGTATAATACAGGACATATTGACTGTAATTATACTGATCTATTACTGTAAAACATAGACCTTTCTTCATGTCATTATTAAGTGTAATAATGACGTGTTACAACACTGTGTCCCAGGACCTGTGTTATATCATACATACACAAATCACGCCTATATATCCCCGAAGGGGTAGGCAGAGGTGAATTAACACCCACGTTTCGCCAATTATGTTCCGTCCCATGTTACTACATGAGTGCCACCTACTGGTGGCGCCCCTATTGCCATCTATCGGGCACGATAATCGCAGTATATTATTGCTAGGTGGTACAAATGTAATGCTGCTGATGCCCATTACTCATCTGCCTTAACCCTTAGTCGCCTTGTACGACACCCGCGGGGGTGTTTTGGGGTGGTGACAATTGTATTCTGCTCTGCCGTCGTGTGGTGTCTATAGGCAGTCCCACTTATTAAACCCCACTTGCTTCAGATATATCACTGAGAAAAAAACAGGAATACGTAGGAATATCTAAATTGAGGATATACATTATTCTATTTAATCACAAGCTAGCCAGCCTGGCGTAACATCAAACGACAAAACAGCTTGCTTTTACGCTACAGAAATCTTTTGAAACAGTTTGCATTTCCTTTTCCGAATAAAAATGCCAAAGGACTCCCTGATATTATTTTTACATTTATAATAGTGTAAAGAATTTTTAAATGACTGTCTTGTACTCTCTCCCACCATCGTTGGTTTATAATTATGTTTTTGTACGGCAAGTAAGACTTGAGACTTTAATAAACTTGATGAAACTAATCTCAACTAATCACTTGAGATCAGATGAGTCCATAAGAGAAGACAATCTAGTTCAGTATTAACCTTACGGTCTTTTAGCCCTACCATTAGTCTATTGGAATTCATATCATCATCATCACCAGTCCCCACTGCTGGGGCACGGGCCTTCCCTATGGATGGCAGAATATAGGGAGATTAGACAATAAACCACCACATAGGCCCAGTGCGGGTTGGTGGGTATTAAAGACTGCATTATGCAGCCGGGACCAACGGCTTAACGTGCCTTCCGAAGCACGGAGGAGCCCGAGATAATAAATTTTTTGTCACTCATCCAATGACCGGCCTTAGAGAACATTGCTTAGTTTACGCAATCGCAGGCCAGGCGCGCTATGAGCTAAAGAGCTCCTGGGCAACGAGCAAGTGCATCGAGTGAATAACGTAGGTATCAGCACCCAAGAGAGTGGATGGGACCATTTCGACCCTGGCGTGGCCTAGCGGCATTCTAGTACTAATTAAAGTGTGCACTCTAACGGTGCTGACGTCGAGTCACATAGGTACACATTATTCTGATCACTTTTTTCATACAAAGTTGAAACTTCTGGTTAGGTAGACCTGTGGCCGTACCATGAAGTATTAATACGATCCAAACGCGGGTGACAAAACGGGACACCTCTTTACTCGGCTTATAGCGTTGTCTTACTACAATGGGAATCGAGTTCCACTCCATAAAACGCAGGTTTACGGTGCACAGCATCTAGACGGTCCACAAGTGTCCTATATAAGTATGTAAATTAATTCGTTAGAAGGTACACATTATCATTAGCCTAAACACCGAAGTGAATCAAATTAAACTTTATAATATGTGCATATTAGAGTTTGTCATTCATGCATAATGCATATTTGGTGGATTGAGGATGATTGTTCTTCGGTATACCTAAGTGAAAACTCAGGTTCGAATATAAACTGTACTATTTCAACACGTTGTAAATTATATACATAGGGCTTTAATTAGGATCAATTACCAAAGTACAGTTTGGTCGACTTTGTAGGTATATTGTTGATGTTCCGGTATCAATTTTGTAGTGTTGTTGCGAACCTTTTACGAATCTTACGACTAGTGAACCTTGGGATTTAAATTCTAAATGTTCAGACGAATGATCAATCAAGCAGAGAATTATATATTTTTCAACACCATTGCTCGTAAATTGACTCTTATTACACCGTTTTAAGGTTCATATTGCAGCATATTATGCACGAGTGCATAATATATTACGTACTAGTGCGTAATGGTATATTTTTAATGCTTTATTTTTGTTAGATTCTCCCTATACAGCCATTTCTTTAGTATATTTAGTCTGTATTCGTGTGTGTGCAATGAATAAAAATGAAATTAATTTTACGTTAAATTAGGGATGCTACACATTTGAACGCATCTAGGGAGTGCTCGGTGCGAATTTAATGGTAACAGGGTTGATGATGGCGACTGATGAGGTGGTGAAAACCACTAAACAATTCTCAACAACAGACACATCACGAGACTTATTTTCAATAATTGCCTACGGCGATAAACAATATAAAGATTTAGACAATACAACAATACAATAGTGCATTTGATGAGAAAGGCAATGAGGATTTCCGTGGTCGATCTACCGCGTCAGTCTCCATCAATAGGCTGTTAATGTAAATCTATCGCCAAATTCTCCCAAAATGCATTAAAACGTGATACATCCGCGTTTTAATGCGATTAATACTGAAGAAAGTAGACTACATCAGATGAGGCTGTATGTGCTGATTCCCTTTGCCGTCCCTAGTAATAAGGAGAATTAAAAAAGAACAACCGTTGCCGGGTGGTGACGGCAGAGTAGAATACAATATATAATAATAGTCATCACCCCAAATCCCTCCCGTGGGTGTCGTACAAGGCGACAAAGAATAAATCAATTATGAGGAATGGGCAGCAGCGTTCCTCTTATACCATCTAGCAATAGCAATGTCCTGCGACTTTTGTGCCCGATAAATGGCAATAGGCTCGCCACATATTAAATGGGATATAGGCGTGATTTATGTATATAAAAAAGAACAAAAACCAAACTTGTAGGCGCCATTTTCCGTAATTATTTGGTAAAGCTAATAACAATACAAGTTTATTTCCTCGCAATTGTGTTGAAAAACGTCGTATGCAACTCGTATGCATTGATCATTACACACGAGGCATTATTGCAAGCGCGAGCCGCAGGCGAGCGCGGTAAGGAACCAACGTAGCATACTCGTAGCATAATGTACTATTCTTACACATCTACTTATATGCGAGAGAAAAATATAATAATAACATGTTACAGTATGTGTATCAATAATAGGATGTCAATGGAATGTGCTGCAAAAACCAAGCGGTGTCCTATTAGAAAACTTAGCCATTCATTAAGAAAGTGAAACTTAAATTAGTTTCCCAAAATTAATCGCTTACGTAAACCTAAAGGGCGCATCTTAGGAATCTGATCAATTATTTCATGTATAATCAGCCTAATTCAAACAGTTACCCTTCATTGCACCTAACTGTAATCGATTATGCCTTACATAATATTTTTAACGCAAACTGATTTTATTTCAAGATGGCTCTCGCATTAAAGTCGTTTCCGGTCGGTTCTGTATGTTTTCTGTTATAAAGAGTCATTTACAACATTTAACTCTCAAGCAACGTATAATTACTTTGCTTGAGGGTTAAATAAGTTAAGTTGACTACAATTTGATTTTGAAAAATAGTTGTTAAGTTATAACAAAATAAAACAGCATTAATCCGATTTTACTGCATTTAACGATGGGACCGCAGAGATTTACCTCCGAGTACAGAAACGCTAATCAAAATTTGAGACCTGCTTAACATTTAATTATTGTCAAAGTTGACGTTTTTCCATACAAATTCTGACAGGTACTGTCCACTTAACTTGATAAGCAGTTCCCAAAATTTGAGTAGCGTTTCTGTATTCGGGGATTAGCCAGATTATGTATACAATACGGTATTATTAACTTTTGAGGCATTTGCCACAATAATAGTTTATACTTATACTATTGCTTGTACGTACAATACTTTTTACATTACGACGGCTACTATAATTGCTGGCAACCGTATCTAATTAAAATACTGATCTGATACGAACGACTAACTCATGATACCAGCCATAAGTTACATGATACTATAAAGAAAAATAATTACTTTCGGAAATATTAGAGAATAAATTAATGCCTATATTTTTGGTATTATAAAGGTAAAATTTTTAACTGTACAATAAAATTAGATTTATGATGAATTATAAAAATGTTAATTGAATCAACAAATTCAACGTTTTGCATATTTACGTCATAAAGGCACAACGCCACTGATTTCCATATTGCTATTTTTAATATTCACAGTTAAATAATTAAAAAATTTACTACATATGGAATTTTGGCCGTGAAAAAATGCGGCAAAAAATTGTGGATAGGTGTATATTTTGTTTATGCGCATACATATTACAATTTAAATAAATAACTTAGGTAAACCAGAATATTCTTCGTGTATTATGTTCCTTATAAATAGTCAAGAAGGATATCAAAATTAATTCATCGAAAACTTGTCTATTCAAGACAAGATAGATCAGGAAAGATACACTGTTTCAATGTAAGCTAGGTTTATTCATAAATTATGTCCTGTTTGATAAATTTTAATCATCTTTATATCCAAACAGGAAGTCTTTTCAGCGGATTCAACAGAAATTATTACGGAGTTTGATGGATATCAACAGAAATTATTATGAGAATTGAGGTAAAATTAAACAGAATGATTTTTAAAACACAGCTATAAATCCTCATAACTAACTTTAGAAATAGCCGTGTGGTAATATACATAAATAAATCACGCCTATATTCCCAAAGGTAAGCAGAGGAAAAAAGTAGGCAGAGGTGAATTAACTCCCACGGTTCGCCAATTATATTAGGTCCGCCCGTGTAATAAGTAGCGAACTTATTGCCATTTATCGGGCACACAATTCGAAGTACACTGCTAGGTGATATAAGAGAAACGCTGCCGCCCATCGAATCACTATTTTGTCCTTAGTCGCCTTGTACGATCCCCACGGGAGTGATTTGGGGTGGTGACAATTGTATTCTTCTCTGCCGTCATCACACGGCTTCACGGCGTGTGAAGTAACAGCGGAGCACAATACTATTTTCATCATCACCGATCTCTCTCGGGGATGTCGTACGTTCCTCTTAATTAAACAACTTCGCAATATGCTGCGATTTACTTGACCGATAGACGGCACTGTAGGCTCGCCCCTATTACATGGGATCTAACTTAGTGGATATTCATTCAGCTCTGCCTAGTCCTCCAGGAATGAATAGGCGTGATTTGTTTAATGTATAGCGTAGGAGCTCGCTAGCGCAGTGGCACATCGCGCTTGGCCTGCGATTGCGTAAACTAAGCAATGCCGCTAAAGCCGGTCATTGGATGGGTGACCAAAAATGTATTATCTTGAGTTCCTCCGTGCTTTGGAAGGCACGTTAAGCCGGTGTTCCCGGCTGCATCTGCAGTCGTTAATACCCACCAAACCGTACTGGGCCACCGTGGTGGGTTATGGCCCAATCTCCCTATATTATTCCATCCATAGGGAAGGACCGTGCCCTAGCAGTGGGGACATTAAAGGGCTGGTAATGATGATAATGATGTTTAATGTATTACGCATAAAATGACAACAAATTAAGAATACATATTATTATAAGTTCAAATTTTTACGAGCCTTTTTTACGAGGCTCACAGTACCATCTCTAGTGTAAGCAAAGAGTGTTTTGTAATTACTAAATCCAAAATCAATTACGTTTAGAAAGTGTTTGCTGAAGTAATAATTTTATGTTCAACTATGAAATTGGATTTTTCTGGACGGCCGAGTTGCCGGTTAAGTGGAGCGATCGCTACTCAGCACAACAACCGAAAATTTGTAGAACTTAATGGTATCAAATATCCCGTAGCGTATTTAAATATCAGCCCTTTCCAACATTCAATAGTGGACATAGGCCTTCCTTATGGATGGAAGAATCTAGGGAGAGTGGGTCATATTATACATACCAAGCGGGTAGGCTTTAACAATGCAGATAAACCGGAATCAAAAATCTATTACGCATTTGCAAAGCGGGGTGTTCTAGCCACTACGTCGTAGGCATAGGCATCGTCGATATAAAGAATGGTTGATTTTAAAATATAGGATTTCCCTGTATTACTTACGTCTTATTATGGGACATAACATTATTGGCGAAATGTGGGTTTTAATACACCTCTGTCTACCCATTCTGTGGTGTACAGGTTTGATTTATGTATACTGTATGATTTTAAAAGGACGATATTTTGCTACATTATGAACTATTTACTATTTTTATTTAAAATTAATAAAGTTAGTTGCCTTTTAGCTTTTATATACATTTAAGTTTATGGTTTCTCCGTTTCCACAGGAAAGTAAAAAAATACATTTTAATTTTATTTGTGTATTTATTTATTAACTAGAACTATCGGTGTGTGCGCTCGATGTACCCGAGGAAGTCCTGCCGCCGCCATAATATTAAGACGAACTACAATGAAGCCTACATAAAGAATACGATGGACCTTTACGAATTATAAAGAACCTATGAATAACGAACCTTTCTTTTCCTAATTTTGGAAGGTTTCATGGTTATTCACAAAAAAATCATAAAAACTAACTACCAAATACCACTAGACTAATAAAAAACACTTTATTTTGCTAAAACGCACAAGAAATCTTGAATATTTTATTCCGTATTAAGTTATTACTTACAAACAATAGTTTCTAAAAATAAGACATCAACGCATTCTATCTCAATATGTATAAAAACATCTCCATACAACAAGCACGCCTACGAGACCATCAAATTTCTCTATATAGTTTTTAATCTTAAATTGTTTGGCATAAAGGTTAAAATAATGCTAGTGAAAAAATAACAGTTTGTTTGTTTGACGGGCAGCCTATCTGTACTTAATCTTGCAAACAATAACGAATCGAAATCTTTATCTATTAAGTTGTTAAATTGGCATCAACTAGGACAATGATTGTGTCCACAACAGTCACCTGTCAGCGGATTTGGAATGACGTATCATAGTTTGGTCGGCGGCTAATAATTACGATTCATTGTTGCCTACTAACCTATAAAGAAAAGATAGTCATCATATTCAAACCACGCGCCGGGATCGCGAGAAATCCGTTGTTGGGCGCGCGAAAGCTCCGGGGGGAAGTGGGGGCGGGGAGAGGTTCTACCTGATGCGCGGGAGCACCTGTTGGATGCACTGCCTCCAGTCGATAGGCAACTGCCGCGTGCGCACCTCGCGCGATGACACCGCTCTGTCGCGTTCAACCGTCGCGAGTGTCGTAATAAAAGACGTTCTCAGTGTAACTTTACAATGGATGTGTATAATATTTGTTTTCTCGTCCTCCTCTTGCAAGGTACGTTTAATAAATAATTATTTATTTATTAATAAATGAACAAAAAACACAGTCTCAAGGGAAAATTATGGAATACCTACATGAACTAAATCAATACCTACCTGCGAATTTTATTATTTAATTATTGTAATAAACGTGACAATTCACCCATGCATTTCGTTTTGTTGTGTGAACGCAACACGTTTGCAATAATTACAATCTTGGCTGATGAGAAAGTCAAATAATTTCTCGTCGCATCTTTTCCCAGCGGGCGGCTGTTATCTAGGTCAGTGACGATGATGTTTTTTGTTGAGTTTCCATGACAATCGACTCCGAGACCCATATATTGGGGTATAAATACAATGTACTGCCTGGGAGGTGTGGCCATCCCATCAATACACCAATTTTGTTCACCAATGAAACTAGGTGTGTTTACCATAATGCCAGATTTCAAATGCGTTCTGTAATGAATTGATAATAACAATTGGAGTTAAAATTTAATCAAAATAGATATAGTTAGAACGAAATTGATTTCAACTCGTTCCCGTGTCTTTAATTAAAGTTAACCATAAAAAATCAATTAACTTTAATAGAAATACACAATAATTTATAATGTTTATTGCACAAGCCAAGATTACAATGGGATTAGCCGTTAATTTAATAGGGCTCTCACACAGATAGCGGATAGGTTAAGTTGATGTTTGTTGCATTCAGTCGTTTGTCAAGGCGATGACGAAACGAACACGCGTCAGTTGTCTATGAGCGCCACATGGAATTGGAAGCCGCTGATAAACTGCCAATGCTTTGCACAAATGACTGTTTTGTATTCTAGTTTTGTGAACTAATAAACATAAAATCTATCTTGTAAAAAGAAAAATGTTGGAAGTCGACCCTCCTGGATAGAACCTTGCCCTTTTTCGAATTCTGGTAAAAAGCAGGACTGTTCCATAAGAAATCTTACAGGCAAATTTCAAAATTATAAAAAGGCAAAACATCGATAATTAGTTTGATATTATCAATTACGCTAGACTGACCCCAATTAAGATTAAATGGCAAGGTAAAAATGTTATTATAAATCTAGATTTAAGGCCCGGTCTAGACCGGGCCTTTAAACAAATACTTACGAAAGATTTGAGCTGGACAAATTTTTAAGTACCTATTGTTTTTTACACAACACGCACGTTGTGACTGTAAATTAAAGATACCGCCAATAATATCATTAACACATGGCAAGTAACTGTGGGTTATTGGGAGAATAAATGCGTTAAACTGTATTTACCCTTTACCTGGAAGTTCATCTATCAGAGACGCAATCAAACCATCGAATCCCTTATTAATCATATCATTCATCGCACCGGAAAGAATATAATACATAGAAAAGAATTATAGAATTGAAAATTGGTAGAAAGTGCTTGTGGCGTTTACTGATCAACACATTACGTTTTAGAATACCGTTACAAGAACTTGCTACACAACGCCAGTTGCGTATTTTTAGGGGAAATTCTCCCCCTCCGTCAGCAGGAAGCCAAAGAATGTCGCTTCCGGTGACGTCACATACATGTCACACTTTTTTAGCATGACACTAGTTTCTTTACAATAATTTACTTTGGAAGATATGAATGAAGACCTGACTTTACTTGACCCCGTAATAAGTAAGCCGATTTCAATTGCTTTGGTCTACCCGTCACTCTCATTATTCTCAATGAGTGAAAGAGTCGGGTAGACCAAAGCAACTGAAATCGGCTTACATAATACGAAAAGTTACAGTCATTTCTATTGGACCTGTGGTCCCACTAGATCCTTTCTGTTTATTACCACTGCGACTTCATCATTACAAACTTGTGTCGGCTTTGTTTTTAAGAAATTATTCAATCATAAACTTGCGTAACGTGTGTTTGATGATCTCAGAACGATAATGAACCATTTAAAAATAAATCTTGTAAGGCCTTTTCCCCTGAAATGGGAATATTAAAGGGCTGGATGATTATTAGTTTTTATGATTCTGGTTTAGTTAGCCATTTGATTATACTATTTTGTGCTTATAAAAACACATGGTTTGAAGTTTATGAATGTATGATGTATGTCACGAGATAAATTTCAAAACGACAAAAAGTGGTATACCAACGTATGTTTTAGTCATTTTCATATTCAAATTCAAATCTATCGACGAGTAGGTATAAAATTATAATAAAATTATAATATATAAGAAAATATCATAATATCATCATCTATACTTATACATCAAATTTGACAACCTGCTTTGTCGACTCGAATTGAAAAATAATCGAATAAACTCTCTTCAAACCAGATTGGGGCGAGTTAGATTTTATTGTGATTAGTTTATAATTATAATAATAAACATTAATGCATCATATTATTGGTGTTACAATTATGTCTCAAAGCAAGTACCTACCTATTGATAGCAATATGAACACTTCCAGGGTGTTATAACCTTACCAACGTAAACATTAGATTATATATATTTACCTACACATGGTGCAGGTAATCCCATGTATAGTACATATAGCCATCAACAGAGAATTATTACCACCCCTCTATAATAGCAGTCAAGATTACTCTGACCGCCGGAGGAATGTGTTTTTTGTGAAGATATCACGACTTAAACTCGCATGCCTTGCCCATTACGAATGGACAAAAAACGGAGCACATGTTGTAAGGGATAGTGACAGATAATGGATGCTTTCGGCGTATATCCTGGTCTGAAAAGGTGACATTACCGTATTTTGATAAATGGCAGGACGCAAACCCAAAAGCTTAAAAGAATACCGTCCGTTCGTTTTTTGATTGATCTAGTTTCATAACACGGCTTCATCCGTACGTTGTACCGGATGCATTTGTGAGTTATATCTTACAATAACAATAGCGTTAATAATATTGATATCGACTCAAATACTTGCTCTAAAGGAGAGACTGATGAACGGAGAAAGTGACTCTGATGAAAACATTTCAATCTATACCCAATCAAATTAGCCGGCCACCTTGCTATTGGTAGTTTGCCTCCACCATTCGGATGCCCCAAAGTTATTTCCCTTAGGTCCGAGTTCACCAACACGTAAACAGTCGATTATTATTTAACCGGTTCTTTTTGACATTGTCAAAAACTGCGGGTTTAAAACCCATCGTTTGATTTACGTGTACCTATTTAAGGTTTGTAAAAGCCGACTAAAGCCCGAGTGTACCTACATCAACTTTTGATTCGGACCGTGTTTAATAATATTGTCTGTTTAGTTCGAATAGTAAATATTATGTTAACTCACACTAACATTACATTTTGGAACACAATACACACACAGCATAACAAACACAACACTCAAACACAACATAATTAAGGAACACAGCATTATATTGATTATGATTATGAATACTTTCAGTTTCCCTATATTTTCATGTTTTACGTAAAAATATAATTTTTGAACAATTATATTATTTTAAATATAATATCATTGCCGTATAAGCCGTGTGGTGACGGCAGAGTAGAATACAATTGTCACCACCCCAAATCTCTCTCGTGGGTGTCGTACAAGGCGACTGAGGATAAATCAGCGATGAGGAATGGGTAGCAGCGTTCCTCTTATATCACCTTGCAAAAGTACTGCGACTTTTGTGCCCGATAAACGGCAATAGGCTCGCCACCTATTACATGGGACCTAACATGATTGGCGAAACGTGGGTGCTAGTTCACCTCTGCCTACCCCTTCGGGGATATAGGCGTGACTTATGTATGTATGTATCATTGTTTTTGAAGTAAACTTTTTGAACGTTTTTTAACTCAAACTAATCAGTATCGATTACAGAGTCCTTTACGTTAGCATTTGGCTCATATTATAGTGTTAATGACTCAAAACTAATTATTTTTCTAAGATTCTCAGTCATTTTGTGCTTTGTGTGTAAGAAAATAGTTGTTCGTTGCTAAAGATTTACTTTCACAATGCCGTGACATTGAACTCTCGACCAACCTTTAGTGTGTTCGCGAAAGTTCTGTAATATTTCTCTCTGGCAAATTCTTGAACCTACAATCAGCAAAGATTAAACTTTGTTGTCGGGTTGACTGTACTTAAGTATTGTTTCCGCAGCACACAACATGCATATTTACATAAATAATAAATCAAACCCGAAGAGTATTTTTATACACTAGATTTTATATTGAGTTCATACATTGCAAGTCTACACTATTTATTGATAAAAGATAATCCCGACATTTTAGACATATTATTAATAAATAATAAATTTCAAATCAGCATATTTTACTTATTTTAATTTGAGTACAAAAAACACCATGCATTTCTTAAGCTGACATAACCTAAAAACTCAAAATGACACATTCCATCTGTGACACTCAAAGTCTCAAAACATCCGTAACCATTTTGGTACCGAAAATCCTTTCGTTGAATCATATATTACGCTCCAAACTTTCACGTTTATTGGAATCAAAATTTCCCTCTAGAACATAGAAAGTGTGTGAATCACCTTAGCATGCGCGGTAAAGTGATTCAAAGATGTTTATCGACCTAAATATTGCGTAGGCGCTTCCCTTAGAAATCAGCGGTTTTGCATTGTGACGAAATCGGCCAGTTTCGTATTTGGCCCTGTATTGTTGGCACACAGAGTGCGAGGTCTTCGGGGAGGAAGCCGAGAGGACGCTATTTCCGATGCTGTTACGGCTATTACACCAACTCGTTCATTCTCACATATCGCCAATCAGATAGTACCAAAGTAAAAAGAAGACTGAATATTATAAAAAAGTAAAAATAATTATTATTTTTTATATAATTTTACGACTTTACATACTTATTTAAATAATAAGATATAAATTAAATACATTTATGAAATCTTCTTCCTGCCACTTTCCCTGTACATACAATAATTGTTAATTATAGGTAGGTACTTTTAAAATACGCTGCGTTCCGGGTCTGGCCGCGAGGTGACGGCAGCAGAGCCGAATCTCTCTCGCGGGCGTGTCATACAAGGCGGCCAAGTATTACGATAGCGATGAGTGCCTGATGGGCAGCAGCGTTCCTCTTATATTAGCTAGCAATATAGGTACTACGATTTACGAGCCGGATACATGGCAATAGGTTAGCCCCTTATAATATGGGACCAAACATAATAAGCGAAACGTGTGTTTCGCCAATTAAGTTAGGTCCCTCTGCCTAACCTTTAAAAGGATAAATGGGCGTTATTTATGTGTGTATGTATGTTACACTCATACTGAATTTAACTATGGTAATATTTGCCGTGTGGTGACGGCAGAGTAGAATACAATTGTCACCACCCCAAATCTCTCCCGTGGGTGTCGTAAAAGGCGACTAAGGATAAATCAGTGATGAGGAATGGGCAGCAGCGTTCCTCTTAAACCACCTAGCAATGTACTGCGACTTTTGTGCCCGATAAATGGCAATAGGCTCGCCACCTATTACATGGGACCTAACATAATTGGCGAAACGCGGGTGCGTTATGTATGTGTGTGTATGTAATATTTCAAAGTATCCTCTTTTCCATTTACAATTACAAGTTTCCACTTGTAGGTACAACACCCGCGGCACCCAATCGACAGCAATTTAGACAAGTGGTCAATCTATTCGAACAAATAAAATACAAATGTAAA
Source organism: Cataclysta lemnata (assembly GCA_963931975.1). NCBI lineage: Eukaryota > Metazoa > Arthropoda > Insecta > Lepidoptera > Crambidae > Cataclysta > Cataclysta lemnata. The sequence continues at coordinate 10,101,599 of OZ008338.1, read as the reverse complement.
TTTTTGATAGCTTCTTACATTTGACACGACATTTTTTACCATGTTGTTTGCGCTGTAATACCTACGTCACTTCCATAATTTTCTACACGTTTTGTCATGTCTGTAAATATGTAATACGTCACTGAGGAGCTCGCTAGCGCAGTAGCATAGCGCGCTGCGATTGCGTAAACTAAGCAATGTTCGCTAAGGCCGGTCATTGGATGGGTGACCAAAAATTTATTATCTCATGTTCCTCCGTGCTTCGGAAGGCACGTCAAGCCGGTGGTCCTGGCTGCATCTGCAGTCGTCAACACCCACCAACCCGCACTGGGCCAGCGTAGTGGGTTATGGCCCAATCTCCCTATATACATCCATCCATAGGGAAGTCCCGTGCCCCAGCAGTGGGGACATTAAAAGGGCTGAAGATGATGGTGATGAATACGTCACTTTCATACATTTGTAATAATTAGCCACTTGTTTAATATGAACAATTTATCCCAGCTAAACAGCAGAAAAATCTCTTATTACTCGACCAAACTGACCGAAAACTATAAAACTCCAAAACGCTCTAATTACATAACATTTCGTTGTTGAATTATCCATTGTATAAGTGACGTGTCAATAAAAGTGTGACACACTCACACCTACCATTTTAATTATGAAAATAAACGAAACTGTTATGCACTAGTAAACTCTAATCGATAGGATCGATCACTAACTGCACTATAATGTAAGTTTTCATGTTACTTCAGGCTCTGAATTTAATGTTGCAATAAAGTAAGTAATTATAATTTAACGATAATTTTACTATCGTATTGGCTCCAGTCGTCCCATGATTATCTAAACATGACACAATTAAGAATCATATTATGATGTAATATTTAAGAATCATTATAATAATTTAATGTTGCTTCTATTCTTCTTCTCCCTGCCCTGCTCTCAGTCAATCTAGGGTTGGAGCAGTATTTTTCCTCTTCTATTCATATTCCCTTCCACTTCCTTTTGATTCATATCATCCATCACACCGTAAAGGTGCTAGTGATGAATGAATGAATCTCCCATAGTCGACTTTTACGACACCCATGGGATGAGTCGGGGCTGGCACATTCTACGTTATTATTTCGCACCCATGCCAGCATATTAAACCCCTTCAGACCTGAATTAAATATCAAAGATGTAAAAAAAAATTGATGTTTTTTTTTAACTCATTTGAGACCAGTGAATGATTCTATGTAGAAAAAAATAATTTTTCAATTTTATTTTTTGGGAAAAATTTATGGCCATTGACATGGACATCGGGTTTAAAGAGTTGATTTTCTAAATATTTGATTCTAATTATTGATTCTATTTAGACGTTAAATAGGAGAATTGTTTACATTCGGCATTAGATAAAACCCAACAGTACAATTGGTGTTTTAGTTGCATGTCCACTCACATGGACGTCGGGTCTGAAGGGGTTAATTGAAATTCCTGGTACACCACCAAGTAATACTGCAATTTTTGCGGTAGATAGCTTAAACCTAAAGCTGCGTTACGCTTGCACTTTTTTGTCGGCAAGCTTCATTTATTATTCAATCGGTGGATTGCATATTTATTCCTATATGTTACAAAGATAAAGCTTATTTTCACATAGAACACTGCACGGTGGTTACGTGTGCACATTTTAGAGAAACATTTTAAAATAAGCTTTGTGCAATTAACATAGGACTCACCATTGCAATTACCTTTGCGAGTTGGATCCACGCGCGTGTAAATTGGGTAAGTCTGAACGCGGCATAAGGGACCTAAATTGTGACCTAATGTGAAATATCTAGCGTTGACTTATGTGTATGCATCTAGGTAAGTCATGTACGTACCTGTATTGACAAAATCCTTGTACAAAAAATAAAGAAAACAAAGAATACAATTATCTTGATATGACACACGAGGCTGCCGACGCGTGGGACATGATGGAGCATTCATTCTCCCGATAGTCTTATATCCAAGCTGCTTAGCTAAACGCCTTGATTAACATCTCTAGAGGCTCGTGTTAGGTGACTGAAGCAATGGTCGGGAACAAATTGCATTTTTGGACTTAGTCCTTATTGTGAAGCAGTGATTTGCCCTGGGGCATTATAACTATTGAAAGCTCATCCTTCTTGAAGACGAAGAAACTCGAGAATAATAATTACATTTTTGATTTCCCACCTGACATTTGTTTTGAGGGAGCTCGCTAGCGCATTCGCATAGCGTGCTTGGCCTGCGATTGCGTAAACTAAGCAATCTTCGCTAAGGCCGGTCATTGTATGGGTGACCAAAAATATATTTTCTCGAATTCCTCCGTGCTTCGAAAGGCATGTTAAGCCTTTAGTCCGGCTGCACATCTGCGGTCGTTAATACCTACCAACCCGCACTGGGCCGGCGTGTTAAGTTATGGCCCAATCTCCATATATTCTTCCATCCATAGGGAAGGCCCGTGCCCCAGCAGTGGGGACATTAAAGGGCTGATGATGATTTGTTTTGAGCCTTTGTAACTGTTTCATTGGAGCACCGCCATGTATTAAAAAAATGAATTCTGTATTTTTTCTAGATTCTGAATAAATTTTTTGGTCCTCAGAGACTTATACTTATGACCGTACCTTCCTCTGTCCGTATCCAATTATCTTACGTAAGTGCGCTTTAGACAAAAAGGTGATTTTTTTTTTCACTATGTCATAAGGAAAGACAATAATTAACGACCGCGCTCACCTGACGGTAACTGCCATCTCAGATAGAAATTCACTCTGACAATGGACTGGGCTACAAATACCGTGTCTCGAACGCAAGAAAGTCATGTGAAACATCGGCGAGGCTTGCCGTAACTTTATGGCTTAATCCACGACTAGAAAATGAGATTTAAGTCTAATCTTATGGCAAAACATTTATCACGTGACGCAACCTGTATACTGACTTACTATAGTTTATCACGCTTAGTCTGGGATACTCGCAAGCTACTTCTTCGCAGTAAAAGTAACGCCAGTTAGCACGAGTGAAAGTTGACTAATACGCGGCTCTAATTAGACAGATTTTGTAATATCACACGCAGAAATTTATATTTTGCCAAAACGCACATTGAACTTGAAGCAACAGATAAAATATTCACTTCAATGGAGGACACTGTACACACAGTTTTGTGTAGGAATGTGACAATGTGTAAGACATTGAAATAATTTAACAAAAACCTCTAGACAGATTAAGGTTCCAACAAAAAAATACCAACCGTAAGCTTACTAGTCTACGAAGTATTTTTCTCATATTATGGAAACTTTTAAATAATCTAATTAATTGTCTCTGTTTTAGACCCGCCTTGCAATCCTTAGGAATAAAATTTGGTGCTGCATTGAGTGACCTATTATCTAAATCAATTTACATAATATTATAATGTAAATAAAACAGTGAAGTACCCATAGTCAAATATAATTACCAAAATTAAAAAATTATAAATAATTACCTAATTTGCCAAAGTAATAAATTCCCAAAATAGATATTATGCGTCGCGTCATATTTATGGTTTCTGTTCAAAAATTCTGATTTGAATTCTCACTTTCGAAACCACATTCATAAAGGCCCGTGCTCATTTACTTCGATCTGCTAATATTCTAAAACTAAATAAATATTATCAATAAAAAGATTTCAATCTCATTAGCTAATATAATAATAAATAAATAAATAATATACTGAACGTACAGAAAATAGCCGGCTCAGTAATGAAAAGTCGTTTTTCAAACAATCGTCACTTTTTGTTTAAAGGACTTACTCTTTGGGTATGCCATCCAAGATGTTAACTGTGCAATATATTTTTCCATGTTTTCCCTTTTAAGACACAGATATTACATTTTATACGCACCCCAGTGCATCGACTAAAGCGAAGAATAAAGCATTTCGTTGAGAAAATACGATTTCTGCTTTATTACAGGAAAAGCCAATATTAATGTAGCTCTTGCTATGTAAGCTAAGCACAGAGTCAACAGTATCCAACTCAGTTTATTCTTAATGCCAGTGAACATCGTTATAACTTCTACAGGCTCCCACTGCAGCCATTATAACAAGAGATAATTTTTGTTAATTACAATGCTGATGGTGTCCCATAATATAAAATACAAAAATAAAAATGTGTAAGTGTAGGCAAATAAAATTTAACTTCCTTAAAGTCTCTTATGGTTTTGATTTTCTTAAAAGAATGAGTTATGTTCTTAGGTTTCATTTTTAACCGACGAAAAACCTGAGGAGGTTACTCACCTTGCACCCGTATGGAGTATAAATGGATATCCAAAACCTCTACATTTTTCTAATGGATCTACCAAAAAAATACAATTCCGATGTCTTCAGTTTCGCAATATTTGTTCTGTCGTGTCGTAATTAGGTATTGCCTAATACTTACACTAAGGTAAGTCAGTATATATTTTTACAACTTTAGTCCTTTTGACGGTCATTCAATGGGCTTAATGGTGGGCATTGTGACCGTTATACAACGCCGCAAAGAAAATTTCACTTTCCGACGTAGGAGTCATGTCGCACCGTTCTTTAGCGGTTTTCTCACAGCCCCTTGAATGGAAGTGCACGTTGATATCATAAAAAGAAAGTGACAGCCAAAAACAGTGCTGCCAATCGCGCTTAAATTAATGCCGACCTTTTCTTGATAGCGTTGCCTTTTTATCGACGAAGTTTTAGTATTATTGGACGTATATGTTTCTCTTCTTCCATAGTACCGTTTGTATAGATCTGAGCAGGTAGGAATAACGGACCAAACACGACTAATACTTAGCTTCGAAATTTACTGTACCCTTACCTTACTCCGACAACTTATAACTTTGTCTTCAATTGGTAATATTTATGAGTACTGAATTCGATTGATGATTTCGTAATCATAATTAAGACTTGATCAATTTAAAATTTCGGGTCCTTGGTGATCACTAAAATTTTGGAGACCGAACCATTTATATAGAGAAACATCTTCACAATTGTCGGGGTAAAGTACTTCATTGTATTGAACTTCGAAGTTTAGTTTTACAGTGAGTTGACCCAAAACATCACACATTAGTGTGACTTTTTTGCGTAAGGTAAAATCTGCAGTAGGATGCAACTGTATAGGTATGTGGACTAAGGACACAGTTCCCTACTATTCACTAAAAATCCTCTTCGGGCATCCACAGACTGCTACCTCTTATCATCTCCACCAGTGTTTGCTTGCCTAAACAAGTACTACACTGGTAATTGTATTTTTTTTTAATCATCCCAGTACCTACATAATATAATTTGTTCTTGAAATTAGAATCATGTTATTTATTTAACATAAATAAAAATTAATTTGCCGATACGCAAACATGGAAGATGCGTGACACCTACAACCCGAAGATAACTACGTGTTTTGATGTTTTATCTTCCAAATTTATTACTAGATAAACAAATTTGTATACAACCGAAGAATTTACTTGTCCCGTCGATAAGTTAATGGCAACTATAAACAAGCATAATGTGCAAAGGCAGCAGAACAGTCATTAATATCCGACAAACGCGTTAACTTGATCACTGTCCCACATATCGAACTGGTTCAGCACACGCAGAGAAAATACCGATTACAGAACAGCAGCGGCAATCCATTATGATACTCTTAACAATATTCGAAATGCCTTCTCCAATCGTTCACGTTCAGACATACATTTTGGTGAAGTCAAGTATTTTTATAACATCACACGCATATTACACACCTATACAAAATCTAATAACATCTTGTGTCACTGGGCGGTAAATTATATTATAATAATATAATCATGCCTATTTTATTTCCTAAGCGGTAGGCAGAGATGTAAGCAGGCAATATTCTTAGTCTTACCGCTATTGGCGACATCGCGATATTGGCAGGTTGATCCGTCATGAAATACCATCGAGTCGAGCCATTACGGACGAGTCGTTCATTTAAATAAAGTAATGTCTACACTAATCAGTTTTAACCTCATCTGACATCTAGCTAGAGCATACAATCGGTCGGTTGATACCGATCCGGGCAGGGGCTAATGTTATTGGCTAACACAGAAATTTGTTCTCTAGACATGGTTGTTTATGTAATATGTTACAAATATTTATATAAATTATTATACATACATAAATCACGCCTATATCCCCGAAGGGGTAGGCAGAGGTGAACTAGCACCCATGTTTCGCCAATTATGTTAGGTCCCATGTAATAGGTGGCGAGCCTATTGCCATATATCGGGCACAAAAGTCGCAGTACATTGCTATTACTAGGTGGTATTAGAGGAACGCTGCTGCCCATTCCTCATCATCGATTTATCCTTAGTCGCCTTGTACGACACCCACGGGAGAGATTTGAGGTGGTGACAATTGTATTCTACTCTGCCGTCACACCACACGGCATTAAAATTATTATTAATTCAATAAAAATATCCGCCGTCTAGTGTCCCTAACACAGGTGCTTGCCTATGCTTGTGCTAGCTAGATGATAGATGTGAGTGTAAAAAATATTTATTTACGTCTATTTATTTTGATTTATATAAGAAACGAGCAGCACCGTTCCTGTGGCGTCACTCTGGAAGTTTATTTCGTTCGATCGAGTCTTTGCGTCTTTGTCGCTCTTATTTTAACACGAAGTGGCGTGAGAAAGACGGATAGATGTGAGTTCGTTCGTTCGGAGTTTCAGAGTAGGCCCCCTGGTATAGTTCCACAAGTAATGCTGCGATTAACGTTAAGCTCGCCCCCTATTGCATGGGACTTAAAACAATATGCGAAATGTGGTTTTGTAATACACTGTAGTTTGACCAATGAGATACATTACAATGCACGCAAAAGCTAAAGCTTTGGTCTCCTGATCGTAACGCACAACGTTGCGGTATACGGTATGAGGCGTTCGGACACAATCATCGTATCAAAAACTATTGTTCCGTCGCAGAATGTGTTTGCGGCAAACAGCAAACGCCGCATACCGTATACCGCAGCGTTGTGCGTTACGATACTTACGATCAAGAGACTTGTAACAGACCTCCTTGTCAACAGTTGACATTTCAGTTTTGATAAGTATTTTAATGACATGTAACGAGAGATAGAAAATATACGTATTGAGTGGAAGTCGTAATATTTATTTAAAATATCAAAAATAATATTTTGTGGCCTCGCGCTACAAATGGAGAGATGTAGTGTATTGACACTAAGGTTTTACTATGTTTCTATTTAGAACGTACTTATGACAGTCAACAAGTGTCACGTCAGTCGGAATAAATGGCTGCTCCAGAGATGTTGTGTTATTTACTGCGGGTGGTGTAACAGACCTCCTTGTCAACAGTTGACATTTCAGTTTTGATAAGTATTTTAATGACATGTAACGAGAGATAGAAAATATACGTATTGAGTGGAAGTCGTAATATTTATTTAAAATATCAAAAATAATATTTTGTGGCCTCGCGCTACAGACTAAAGCTTAAGAAAGATGCAATGTATAATAGTGAAGTTACAAATTAAAGCAAACGCGTGTGTACTTTGCTTAACGAATTCGCGGATATGCCGCGTGCCTTGCATTACATCGCCGCGGCCGCGCCTGCTGACCCGGTTGCGGGCGAACCGACTGCGCGCTGGACGTATAACGGTGAGAGAATGCCGCTGTTAGGCCGTGAATACACTTTACAGTCCCGTTATCAATTAATATTTCAGATATTAACCTTATTCGCTGTTATCAGGGTTCGTAGTCGTCTTTAACCTTCTTCGAGCTGCTTGCTAAACGTTTGATTAGCCATAAATTAAATTAATATGTATGCATGCACATTACATTCCTGCATGCCTCCGCACTTGTACCTACTAGGTTAGGCTTATCAGGTTATCAGGATACGAGAACATCATTAGAGATTGGCATCTGTTAAATTTACGTAGACGCATTATAATTGCTTGGTAATGATAGATTACGCTCTCGTTTTCTAACCATGAAAAGTTACAAATTTTTGAAAATTTTATTGTTCATTCTATGTAAAAATAATTCTGAATATTTGGAAAACCTTAATCAATGCAAAATAACACCAACAAAATTTAGTTTGTGGCTAATTCTTCAAAATTCAATCTGTTATCTTATTATAACTTAGTCACAATTTGGACTAAATGAAATATATAAAAAACAATTATGTCATTTAATAATTTATGAATAACACTTATGCCGAAAAATGACTCGCCGAAAGCCTATAGTAGTGTATAATTATTATTTTTCCAACTCACCTGGATGGGAACTTAATAGGTATATATTTTGATACTGAAAAGTTTAACTACAACTAACAAAAATTACGTAAAATCAGAATTGTAATGTTTTATAAATTGCTAGGTGTTACTTGAGTTGTTCTAATATAAAAAAAGCACACTTAAGAAATTACAGCTTATCTTGGGTTGTCATTGAAGAAAATCTGGTATATAGTGTGGAAAAAAAAGAGTGGGCCCTGGAGGAAAAGTACCTTAAATCTTTAAAATAGCTCAATTTACTGAAAGGAATCATTCCTTTATTTTTCAAAAGAAACATAACTTCATTCACAGAATTCTCTTAAAGCTTACCCGAACCGAAAATCGAACCTACTAAAAATAAAAATAACTTAACACTCGCGACTTTATTTTTCTAATCGATGCAGTCGTTATTAACGATAATTTTTCACTCAGAAACATGATATTAATTATTAAAATAATGGCGTATCTAGTGTAATTCATGTTTAATAGATGCAAGAATTTAGCCCTTCAGTGGTATGGTGAATTCGGATACCTTTCACAATACCACTGAATGGCTAAATTGTAATCGTTGCAATTTAAAATGTATCATGCTTCTAATATATTTAATTGCACTTGATACGCCATTATTTTAATAATTAATTAATATAACAAAATACTTATTACGAAATGGTAGCAAAACAATAAAAACAAAATCGATCTAAATTACCAGATGTTCGTTCGAATTTCAAAATTGACTTAAATGCTACACCGTGAACAAATTAAACTTACCGTTTTCAAACATAGAGTTTTTGAGTTTAGTTAAAGAACTCTATGTTTGAAAATAAAAAATATAGCTAGCTATGTGACGAGGAGCGCTGAGACGTCGTAATAATTTTATCAAAATTATTCTATATTTGTTATTTACTTATTTTATATAATTTTTTATGAAATATTTTTACTATATTAAATTAAATTATTAATATGTACGTATAACGTTACAAATTCCAACTACCAACAGAAATCACGAGCAACAATAATAAAAAAAGGTTTGATTTGATTCGAGAGTAAAATAAATGTTAGATTTCATAGTATTTTTTTTCTAAGACCCCATTTTCTGAGTGAAAAATTATCGTTAACATCGACTGCATCGATTAGTAAAATAAAATCGCGAGTGTTATTTTTTTTATTTTTAGTAGGTTCGATTCTCGGTTCGGATAAGTTTTTTGAGAATTCTGAGAATGCAGATATGTTTCTTTTTAAAAATAAAGGAATGTTTCCTTTCAGTAAATTGAGCTATTTTAAAGATTTAAGGTACTTTTCCTCCAGTACCCACTCTTTCTTTCCACACTGGTAGGCCTTGCTCGCAGCCATCTTGAGGTCCATGTTTAGACATGACTGTAGGTACATGACCGGGCAATTACCACCCACATGCAAGGACCAGTGTCGGCGCGGGCGCAACATATTTACCTAATTCCAAGTTAACAGTACCGCACTGACTCGTTCCATGCACCGACACGGCGACAGATCGATCTGAGTCAGATGACGTAACAGCGAGAAAGCTGCATTAGCAAGAGCCAAGCTCTTATAACGATGGATTAAAGACCAAAATACACTATTGTGCTTCTAGAGATTATATATGAGCTTCCTTCCGAGTTCTTATTTCTGTATAGATACTAATAGTAACAGGTGCGTGCGCGCAGCTAACTTAATCTTGCACAGCGTTTGATTGACTATGGTTTATAATTCATGTAATTGGAGTCGTTAATACTGAATCAGTAATTGGATATTACTAACGGTAGTTGTTGTAATATAAGTAGTGTTTCTGTCTACTTCTTTTCATGACAAGTTCAATAACGAATTACTATAATCTGGCGTTTGTTTTGTGGCAACTAATGAGTATTTTTATTAGTTAGCCACATACATAGGGCCTGTTTCACAATCAACAAGTAAGTTCAAAGTAGCTTACTTCGCAGATCATTTGACAGTTGTAATATGAAATATATGTCAATTGAACTGCAAAGTAAGCTACTTCGAACTTACTTGTCGATTGTAAAACAGCCCCATAATATATTATTCTCATTACTTAATTATCACTTACTTTTTGGTTAAGATATCGATTATCGATTAATTTAGACTAACCACAAAAAGATTAACCACAAAATTTAGAATTTTTCTGAGAATTCTCCTACTTGAATGTTCTAAATAGTTTTTCTTTAGTTAAAATATCTCTCTTATAAATCGACCAAACAACCGGTCAATATGAAACTCGCAAATGACTAATGCCCTGCTGCCAACACTATGAGCGGAGGTTTTGTTTACGAGGCGTAGGCTTGACATATTGTGTGTAAAACTGTCCAAAACTTTCTTAAACAATATCCAATACAGTAGAATGATTATAACAAGTTGAATATATAGTGACTCATATCTCTTGAAAGTGCATGGGTCTTAATAATTCACCTCTGCCATTCCCTTCGGGGATATAGGCGTGATTTATGTATGTATGTCATTTTTCTTCAGGAGCAAGTGGATACACCAGGGGCGGTAATCATAGATAATAGGTACACTTATAGCCGGGCGCGCCCAATCTTCATTTTGTTTCATTAGCAAAATAAAATATTTCTACCATTTAACAGTAAAAAAAAATAAAAAAAATAGATTTTATTCTATTTAAAATGCCGTGTGGTGACGGCAGATCAGAATACCATTGTCACCACCCCTAAGCGAATAAAGAAAAAAGGGATGAGGAATGGGCAGCAACCTAGCATACTGCGACCTCCTAACTAATACATGGACCTTTAGCATGATTGGCAAAATGTGGGTGGATTATCTATGTATTTAGGTACCTATTCCATAAAAAAAAACCCTAGGAAATCGTAACAATTTACACGTAAATAGTAGGTATGTACCAATTCCCAGTAAGTCATACTAATTGTACTTAGACAAAAACATAGTAATCTTAGTATTCATACATTAAATAACAATAGACCTTGGGCGTAAAATTATCATATTTCTAATGAGAACAATGATATATTATGTTTATTCGTGTTGACGAAGCGTGAAGATTACACACACGATTGTATTCTTTTAAGCTTATAGTCAGGCAGGTGTATTCAATCGAAGACCCGGGGCATGATTTTGCTAATTTTAACTGGAGATAGTTAATTTTATTTTATTTTATGATCTTAGGATAGCTTACAGCTTTTTGTACATAGTTAACAAGTATATATCTATGAGCCATAAAGCAGCTACCACATATAAAATTGCCACACAAGCTCTCACGATGAAACTAGTTAAACAGAAATCCAACAGAGATCCAATCCAAATGAAGTAAGTAGTTTTGCAATTTTATCATAACATAATTTCTGTTTTGGGCAACTATAAATTTATTTTTGAAATTGTTCCTTTTTGTTTAACTACTTTCAACTTCAGTCTCAGATATTTGAAAAATATACGTACATATATAAAATCACGCCTATATCCCCGAAGGGGTAGGCAGATGTCAATTGAAAAATATTGCTGCTTAATATGTTTATAAGCATTAATTGTAATAAAATTGTAATGTGATTAAGCAATAGGTACTATTTGAACACTATAAAAAACACGATAGTCACGTTAACATTAGGAGACAGAATCAGTGCCCTGTCGAGTTGCCGTAGCGGACACTGCTACCGCGATGGCGAGCGAACAGTTAGAATACAAATGGTAACTCGTTTGTCGTGTCTATTGCGTTTTTGCTTGTTTCAATTTAGGCCGTACGCATTCTTTAACTGTTGTTTTAGTGACAGAGTGAGTTTGCATCTAAATCTAGCACATGCATTAGACTAGACCCTATCTACACCATATCTCAACAGAATTGACCATCTCAGCTGTGTGGCGACGGCAGAGAATGCGCGTGTCGTAGGTACAAGGTGACTTAGGGTTTAGATAGCCCTTATGGAAACATTGGTGTTAATTCACCTCCGCCTACCCCTTTGGGGACACATCGGCGTGGTCTAAAGCCGATAATTGGTTGGATGACCTAAAATAATCCATCTCGAGTACTTCCGTGCCACGGCAAGCATAAGTCGTCGGTCGCAGCTGCTTAATGCAGTCGTTTTTTCCCACATAATATCCGCACTGGGTCATCGTGGTGGGTTTATGGCCAATTCTCCCTATATTCTTCCATCCATAAGGAAGGGCTGCACTGGGCACATTAAAGGGCTGATGATGATGATGATAGTGATTATTGTAGAAATAAAAGAAACACGTGGCCGCGTGGTGACGGCAGAGTAGAATACAATTGTCACCACCCCAAACCTCTCCCGTGGGTGTCGTAGAAGGCGACAAAGGATAAATCAGTGATGAGGAATGGGCAGCAGCATTCCTCTTAGACCTACCACCTAGCAAGGTACTGCGACTTTTGTGCCCGATAAATGGCAATAGGCTCGCCACCTATTACATGGGACCTGGCCTAATTGGCCAGGCGTGGGTGCTGGTTCGCCTCTGCCTGCCCCTTCGGGGATATTGGCGTGAATTATGTATGTATGTATGTATGTAAAAGAAACAGAGAGACTAATCGGTAATCATTGGGATGCACCAGTCTCTTTCAGACCACGCCATAATAGGTATTTATTAGTGAGAGTTATGGCTAGATCCGAAACAGTCCGGATTAAGCCCATTGGATTGTAATGAAAATCGGCATGTGTAGGTATCTAGTTCAGCGTTCAATCGTCTCTACTAATTTAATTCAGGGACAGCTGTTAACTACTATTCCGAACTGTTTAATTCTGAGCGACGGCCCTAACATGGAATTCTATTGAATGGAACATCAAGTGCACTTGGCATTCCGTGTGTGAGTTTCGATGCTCACTGTCCGCCTACCTTTGATCCAAATCTGCTCATTTGTGTGGCATATTTATATGTATACACCCTATCTATACTTATATTATAAAGCTAAGAGTTTGTTTGTATGGTTAAACGCGTTAAGCTCAGGAACTACTGACTCAAATAGAAAATTTTTTTTTTTGTGTTGGATAGTCCATTTATCGAGGAAGGTTATAGGCTATACAATAAGCGACATTAACGCGAGCGAAGCCGCTGGCGTCCACTAGTATTTCCTAATTTCGGCATTTAAAGAAGCCACAGCCTAACCTCATCACAATAAATTGTTAACGTAAACTAACGTAATGTGGACATAAGAAAACAGCCGGACTAAAAGTCACCAATACCATCGAAAAGAAACCATTCCATTGTTGAACATTAATTTGTCCGCCTTTGATACTTTGTATCTTCCGTTTTTTTATACATATTACGTAACTGACTATTCAAAAACGTTTCCTTTGTTCATGGAGGTTTTCTCGCCTTTATTCAGACGGACAGACTAAACGGTACTTGCAAATTTCAGACACGGCACTTTCCAATACATAGAATCACTAAATGGAACTTATTACGTAAACGTATGATACCTACTGTAGAAATAAAGCTGGAATAAAATTTATAACTAAAAGAAGCTTTTTATTAAAAATAATATACATACATAAATCACGCCTATATCCCCAAAGGGGTAGGCAGAGTTGAACTAGCACCCACGGTTCGCCAATTATGTTAGGTCCCATGTAATAGGCGAGCCTATTGCCATTTATCGGGCACAAAAGTCGCAATACATTGCGGTTGTATAAGAGGAACGCGGAATTCCTCATCACTAATTTATCCTAAGTCGCCTTGTACGAACGCGCACGCGAGAGATTTAAGTAATAAATTATTTGATTTTTTATGATTTCGATTGCGATCCAATAAGCAGGCTACGCCATGCGCCTCAGATCGCAGGTCATCGGAGCAATGCTCGCAGATGATTTTCTTTCAATAAAGAGTTATTTCTTGTTAGTAAATCTGCTGCTTGCGCAGGCGCAGGTCACCACGCTTTCGTGGCGGCCGTAATGGCTGCTTCTTGCGGCGCGGCCGCCAGTAAATGCTGCTATTATATTGTTTTCTGCGACGGAGGCAACCGGGTATCGGTAACCATTGAGAACTGTAAGTAATATTTCTGTTCGACACATGTTTCGGACAGTTAACCTTTGAAATGAAGAGTCGCATGCATTCTGATCCCGTTGTAGGCGAATTATAGGTACTGTAAATATAATGATCTGGGCAAGACAAACAGCCGACTGCATAAAATAACAGAACGCCGTTCCTGGCAGATGATATTCCGCTTGAATTTCCCGATTGGATTTCCCGGTTTTACTGAAAATTAACACCATGTCATTGTGGCTTTTAGTAACGAAAAGGGACCGTGACGTATTCGGTTAAAATTTATTTTGAATTTAATCAATGAATAACTAATCATCATGCATAGCAGCCCGAACAGCATCTTGAGCACCCATGCTATGAAGTGTTATACATACTTTACAAACAGAGAGTAAAAAACATCCCAACATCTAAAAGTTCAAATTTTGTAATGAAATGAAACAAAACATAGGGACATGCGTTGTTTATTTATAAGTACTATAAACATCTTAAGTAGTAGATAATTTACATTTATAATCGATAAGTTAATGCGCGCGTTCCTCTACCCATTTTATTCTATCGTCAACTATATTCAAAAGTCTACTAATGACCACCACAATACTACTATACCTCTGCCCCCGTATTCATCTAACTAGAATTACTCTCATAACACATGTTCTCGAGTGGGTGTCTATCAAAATACAATGCACACACGCACACCTCACTTCCGAAGTAGTAAAGCAATTGTCATTCGGGTGTAATTTCAAAGAGATGACAAAACGAAAATGGCTTCCCAGACAGCGGAAACAATGGCACAACATTCACTTTTCTTGGGAATACGCCGCGACCCCGATGACCGGCGCGCGCGCAGGCTTGAGATCGAAACGCTCTCGGATGTGAAACTGATACGATCGGCATAACCCAATGGGAATACACTCATCAACATTATCTGAGGAATTTTTATTGACTTCACTTTATGTTTCATTGTATCGGCGATCATTCTAAAAATACTGAAGATTTCTATGCAATTTATTCAGTAATAAGACCATAATATTAAGTAAGTCATTGAAAAAATGCAAATAATATTTCAGTATAAGAATAGAGGCTTGGAAATATCCTTAGATATTGTTGGTAACTGCCGCACTCAGAGACGTCAATTAACGATAATGAGTACTGAATGTCAAAAAATGACAATTGAAATATAGTCCCTATTCTTGTCAGGTCTTTGGTCTAAATTTAAATAAAAATTTTTGACATTAAGTACTCATTAAAGTTATTTGACGTCTCTGAGTGCGGCAGTTAGTGTACAACGGAAAAAGTTCGACAGTTTCCTGTGTAAACTGACGTATTTCATACTTACGACTTTTTCAAGTTAGTAAGTTAGATAAATTATTATTGTTAAAATTAAATATTATGGTATTTTAACCATACTCAAAACATGGTATTTTGGTATGTACAATATTTTAACTATTATATTTTTATATTTTTTGTCTATCTTCTAATATACAGAACAGAAGTGCTTAAGCTGTTTAGTTACGGTTGTTGTGAGTGTAAGCATCTATTATTATTTTTTTTAATTATTTACTTCTTATTACATTTCATGTTCAAATCAAACGCCATCTTTATAATCCTGCTTGCATCTTTCCTAACAACCGGAATGTACCCGTCGGAGAAACTATTCCTTGACTGTAAAAATCCACGCTCTTTTGTTATGTCTGCTAGTATCAGCCAATGGTACGTTATAAAAGAGAATGCAATGGCAATCAATCCACACCGTTCGTCGGCAGTTCGAGTCCGGTCCGCTTGGAACGGTAACACCCTCAATGAGTATCCAGAGCTACCACAGAAAGCTGTATTTACTGCATACGTCAGTTAAGTTTTACTCGTCGGCATTTCACCATTACACAACAAACGTATTACAGTCACGCCTTGCAACCTTTGTAACTCGCACTTACAATCATTATGAATAGAATGAATTTGAAAAGTAATATATGATTTATGCAGAATTCCAAAGCTTTTGTTTATGTACGCCACAAAGATAACAAGGACTCTATTGTAAGCGTCACTGGAGCAATGTGAATATCGTGTTTATTGGTCTTGTTCAGAGACACGACGCGAACTTCGCCTATTTCGGCGCAAGACCGTGATATCAATGTCTCGCTTTCGCCTGCGCAAACGATCTGCAGATCGTATAGATCATGGATCATTACGAATTTGGTGTGTTTCACGGGTAGGACCAGATTACGCGATTGGCCATACCGCACCGTCAGTCACGACTTTCGAACTGGTGTAAAACCGTTTAGAGTTTAATGGAAATGCTTCGTCAACAAGTGGATCTATTCCAACACTTCCTATATCAATGATGAATAAAAGGCTTCAGTACATACCGGTTTTGAAATAGCTGTACCTACTGTCCACCAAGCGTAAAGCAAAAATATGTCTTACCTATTCGCATATTAGTACCCTATTGATTAGTTTCGTTGGGCTTCAGCTTTTTAAAAATTATATTCGAGTTGTGTCTATAAATAATCTATTCCTTCTTACTATTTATTGCAATCTATCGTATTATACTGGCCATCGAATTATTCCATATTGTTCGTTCGCAACATTCAACCGTGAGGCGCTCACGCTTTCTTCAATCAATCTTAATTCATCATACTGACAGTGACAGTCACGCTTTTTTTTACAAGAACATAATCCGAGTTGAGTATTACATCATGAGAAGAACCGTTAAAACCATATCCACGAAGAACAAAACAGAAGCGGCTGCGCACAGGCAGACCTTGATATGAATTTGTCTGCGAACTGGTATCCCCAGCGCCCCCAGAAGCTCAGCTACCACTCTGGTTAGATTACCGGCTCTTTTCCACCGGTGGTAGATAACACCCGCGTTGATTCCTAGCCACAAAGCTCCGGAACTACATATGTAGATCTGAGAAATAAAATAAAAGATCTAAAAGTCATACAGAAAGCTGTATTTACTGCATAAGTCACAATATACAATTTCAAATATGTAAACCAAATTTAACTCGCGTATATTTTGTCTTATTACGTATATGAGTATTTAGGTCAGACATGGTCGCGGGGAGACTGATTCTCCTCGTGTTGACAATGCCAAACACTGTATATTTAGGTGTTTGGCATTGGTACTATTAAACCCACCATTTTGATCACTTTACATCGGCCATGGAGCCTTCATAGGGAGGGTCGATTTCCCGGTTACCATACCAAACGTATAAGTGAAGTGCACGTGCAAATGTCAGAGATACAGGCACCAATAAATCTATGATATTCTATGTAGCCGCATGCAGTAAAAACTGTAAAAAAAAAAAAAAAAATAACAGATTGCACACTTCTCCAATCTACCCGATAACGGCTACGCAAATACCATCCCCACTGGCAAATATTTACGGTTCACTGGACGGTGGAAACAGAACTGAATCAAAGGCTAGATGGGCAATCGGCTTACATATAAATCGTCACAATTCCAATACAATTCCAATAATTGAAGAACGCTTTCACTGCATGATGTTGCTTGCAAAATTAAAAGTTCGAATAGTGTTAACGTGATATGTTGATTAGTAAGATAACAAAAGTGATAAGACCTACTCTATAGTAGGTAATTAGTTGGATATATGCAAATTAGATAGTACATGTTAATCAAATTACGGCATACCCGGCAATACATTGTATATTCGAAATATAAAATATGCAGTACGACTTATTTTTGACATAAGTACAAGCGCAAAGATTTTGGTGTTAGAAAAAGAATTTCGAAAAAATTATAGTCTTGATGCGGGAATCGAACCCGCGTCCGCTGCTATCCGGACAGGTGCCTGACCGCTCGATTCCCACATCAAGATAATTATTCGAGATTCACCATAATTATTCGAAATTCTTTTTCTAACCACCAAAATATTTGTACTATTTTTTCTGACATTTATATAATGTTTAAATTATAATCGAATAGTTTATAAGTACAAGCGTTTTAAATTTCGCCTTGCCTATTATATATTTATGAAGTCTTTATCGCGCGATAAAGACCTACTTATATACGTCAAAAGGTCTTATGTCCCTGATTACGCCGATTAATAAAATTGCCTAAATGCAGCTACTGAATGCACATTAATACATTAACTTTAAATAAAACAGCGTAAAATATTGTTTTTTTTACCTGAAAAGCATTCAGTCCTTCAAGCCCCATGCCAACATGGAGAGCCAAGCCCAAAACCGCCACGCTGTACGTGACCAACAGCCCCCCCGACACCGACTGCTCCCATCGGAAAACCCGCACCGACTTAACGTGGAACGTTAGAGCCACGACCAGCAACACCAAGATTATCAACTGCAAAACTAACAAAGGACCCTGGATACTCTTTTTGTCTAACAACATTGACATAGGTACTTATACCGCGCATAAATCATAAATCATCAATGCCGTAGGTTTCCCCGTAAGCGTCTTTTTTGTAGACTAATTAAGTTTATTTAAAAGTTATACCGCAATCCCAGAAATAGCTTAAAATGTAATTGGAAAGTGGAAACAATACTGAGCAAAGAGAATACAACTGACCACACGTTAACCAGTGACATTGACAGTTTTCACAGAGTAAACATGTTTTTTTTTTAATTGACTTAACGTTCCTGGGAACAAGTCCTTTAGGAACTTTCTTTGTATACTTTCGTTTACTTTCTTAATTTTGAATGAATGATAAATGAATGAATGAAAATAATGTATCAAATGGATGAATGATATTAATGCATGAAATGAATTTCACATTAAAATATGGGTGAAACATATTTTAACGCATCTAGGGAGTGCTTGGCGCGAGTCAAATGGTAACAGAGTTCATGACGGTGACCGATGAGGTGGTGAAAACCACTATAAAATTCTCAACGTCAAACACGGCACAACACTTTTATTTCAATGATTCTTCATAATTGAACATCAACACGGATCCTTATGCATCAAAATAACACCACTTTTACTACACAAAATCCACTCTGAAACAATTTATGAATGATTGAAATAAAAATTTGACTGACGCCATTGAAAGCCCGCCAAGCACTCCCAGAGCAAACATGGAGCAAACGAAAACCTAGATTATGTATAATAAAATTGACTTGTTGCGTTTTGTTCTATATCGAAAACTATGAAAGGAACAGTAGCTTCTTCGAAATAATAGTTATAGCAATATTTAATATCAACACAGTCAACGTAACATCAGCAAAAATCAGTCGTTCCATTGGAGAATCTATCTTTGATAAAGCTTAGGGACCGGCGGCCCCTGTACTGTCAGATGTAAACATTATTCGTATTGTAAATACTCTATTCTTAGTTTCTCGATTGGGGAGCAGCTGTAAAAATATTATGTTGTGATTAAAGTGAATGTCTTATGATAACAGTGGGTGTAACAATTTTATTTTCTCTCTACTGACATAATCTGTATGTCTGTACATAAATGAGCTGGAAAGAACGAGGTTTCGGCAATGAAGACGAAACAATCGAAACCTGATCGAACGGGGCAAGATCCAAGGGGCGAATCGAGCTGTAACCATATTTCCGTTACTATTAGCTAACGACCCGCGCTGACTTTACACAGGGGTGTAATTAGATTTCATTTATACAAATATAATATATAGACCTTCCGTGATAAATTATAAAACTGATGGGGAAAACCTAATCAAAATCCGTTGCGTTGTTTAGAGATTTTTTTATTTATTTTTATTTATTTATTCATGTAGCTTAAATTAATTCATCATTCGTGGGAGTCTGGTACCTATGTAGGTTCGTAGACCCGTGTTACAGGTCACCATGCCCCCCCATTCTGATAGACTTTGCTAAGCAATTTCACATACAATGTTGATATGTAATCCACAATTTACACGAGCATGCTATCGTGTACAAAAAATGAAAATATATAAAAATAAGAATAAAAACATACAGAGCGGAATGCGACTTCGTAGATAATTTTTGACTTGAATTTGAAAAACAAAAACTTAAAAGTCCGTTGTATTAAACAGCCACTCATTTGTTCCCAGGATATGCGTCGGCCACGTGTCGATTTCCCGGTGCGCCTGCGCACTGCATAGTCAACTTCTCCAACAAGGAGCTGACCGAGGGAACGGTCGCCACTTACGCTTGTGAGCGGGGCTTCGAGCTGCTTGGCCCGGCGAGGAGGGCTTGCGGACCCAATGGCAAATGGACCCCGGAAGGAATTCCGTTTTGCGGTAAGTTCAAGTTTGAACCTAAACTAATCTGTAATAAGATAGATACATACATAAATCACGCCGATATCTCCGAGGGGGTAGGCAGAGGTGAGTTAGCACCTACGTTTTGCCAATTATCTTAGGTGCCATGTAATAGGTGACAAGCCTATTGCCATTTATCGGACACGAAAGTCGCAGTACATTGCTAGGTGGTATAAGAGGAATGCTGCTGCCTATCATTGTTTTATGCTTAGTCGCCTTATACGACACCCACGGGAGAGATGGGGGTGGTGACACTTGTATTCTGCTCTGCCGTCACCACACAGCTTTTATTATTATGGCATTATTTTGATAAGATGGTGGTAGCTAGCCAGGCGGACTTTAAAGAAGTCCTACGACCAACCAAACCAAGTACAAATTTGTACCCCCCTGGAGATCGAACCTCTGAATCTAAATTCCGGTGGGCGAACCAAAATATTGTGCGGTTAAAATATTGTCTTGCCGGTCATTTCCGGTATTATGCAAATTCAAAACACATGTGTAACTGTAGGTAGGTATATTTATTGTTTTCTATCACTATCACATGGCGTGAGTGCGTCCATTTCGGACATCGGAACGAGTATTTTGGGAAGTGCCATTAATCTGTGCCGGAGTCGGACATGACTGTGTCGGGTGGCATTATGTACCCGTCCCGTGACACTGATCAATTCATCGTATTAATATGACTCAAGTTTCCGTTTACTAAAAAGGCGACGCACCTACCTAAATAGCCGCAGTGAAAAGCGAAATATGAAAATTTCACCAATTTCCACATGTTTTCATCGACGACGATGTTCGAAATATGGAATTTTTGGAAAATTTTCAAGAATTTTCACAATTTCATTGTCATCTATGTTGTTTAAATAATTATTATTGCAAATACTGCAATTGTTATTGCTAATGTAAGGACCTGACTCTAATAACAAAGAGACATACATACATACATAAATCACGCCTATATCTCCGAAGGGGTAGGCAGAGGTGAACCAGCACCCACGCTTCGCCAAATATGTCAAGTCCCAAGTAATAGGTGGCGAGCCCATTGCCACCTATCGGGCACAAAGTCGCAGTACATTGTTAGCCTAGGTGGTATAAGAGGAACGCTGCTGCCCATTCCTAATCATATTCAGATTTATCCTTAGTCGCCTTGTACGACACCCACGGGATAGATTTGGGTTGGTGACAATTATATTCTACTCTGCCGTCACCACGCGGCTGGAACAAAAAGACAATAACTTTAATTTCTACTTAATGTACACAAGCAACCTAATACCTAACGTAAGAATCATTTAATTTTTATTATCCAAACATTCATCGGAATTCCTCTACTATAATAGCATTACGAACATCAAAATCTACGTGCACAACAATGATAGCTATTGCACTCAGCCTTCGGTTGTGTTAACTAAGCAATGTTCGCTAAGGTCGGTCACTAAACTTGGATTACCAATTATGCTAAACTATGTATTTTTTTTCTTTGTGCTTCGTAATATTACCTCCAGCTGCTTTTGCCCGGCTAGCATGACCACTGGAACACGATATGTTATAGCCATTTATCGCTATGAACTGTCAAAATCTTTGACATGACATCTATGCTATCATATCGTGTTTCGGTGGCTCGGAGTATAACCCTGAGTTCGGTGGTCATGCTAGCCGGGCTGCAGTCGTCAGTGCCTATATATCAACCAGAATTGTCTGTGGTAAGCACGTACTCCCTATATTCTTCCTCCTGTATGTATAGGGGCCTTGTAGTGACGTCAGAGTGGTATAATAATAGTCACCGCCCCCAATCTCTCCCGCGAGTGTCGTACAAAGCGACTGGCTTAAGACATCAATAAGTAATAGGCGGCAGCGTTCCTCTTATATCACCTAGCAATATACATGTTTCAAATTACGTATTACTAAACATAATAGGCGAAACGTGGATGCTTATTCACCTCTATCTCCCATCGGGGAGAAAAAGGCATTATTTATGTAGGTACCTATATTACGTCAGACGGCAGCCATACCCAACAGTGGGGATAATGAGACCGCCAATGCACGCGCAATCATCTCTACACAATTCATTTTAATCCCTCATGAGGCTTAAGGAAATGCTCTAGAGTTTTTTTGTTAAAAATACTACAATACAACTTGCACTTCGTTTTTTGAGGAAAATTCTATATTCCACACTGGAGCAAGAGCTTGCTTTCATTAGAAAATGCTTCCACACAGTACCTACTCGGCACCGGGAAATTGCCGACAAAAAGACAAACCGCTGCGCACGCGACGGCTCTGACCGACTTTTACTTTCTTTGAGAAAACTATTCACACGTTTTGAATGCGACGGAGGCGGCCGTCTCGCACCGCTCTCTCGAGATCTCTCTGGGTGCCCTTCGGCCTTATCAGATGAACTCCACTTCATGATATAAAGGGTTACCTACCAATACATCACTTACAAGCATACATGCATAGAGGAGCTCGCTAGCGCAGAGGCATAGCCAGTATCCATAACACAAGTGTATAAGTCTCTTACTTTGGGCTAGATTATAGGAGTGAGCGCATGTAATATTTATTGCTATTTAAAAAATATACTTTAAAGAATGTATAGTTGATGTTCTAGAATTTCCAGGAAAACACAGTAAAGCACTTAAGTGTACACACACGCTCGAATCGTTTGTGCCTACTCAGCGGTACAACGCCCGGCTCGCCGACAAAGGACGGCTGCTTTGTAATCGGAAATCGACTAATAATACAAAACACCGCCCTCTCTCGTATGGGCCTTGGGACAAACTAAGACACATACATAAATCATGCCTATATCCCCGAAGGGGTAAAAAACACCCACGTTTCGCCAAATGTTAGGCCCCATGTAATAGGGGGCTAGCCTATTGCCATGTATCGGGTACGTAAATCGCTGTATATTGCTGTTGCCTATTGCTGATCGCTGTCTTTACCCTTAGTGACCTTGTACGACACCTTATATTTTTAAATATTTCAGAACTAGCGATGAAGTTATGTTGACATACTTATATAACTTTAGCGCCCTTCTCTTTACCGCAAATTATTTGCACCTCCATTGGCAAATGCAACCGAAAATACGCTCAGTGCATTTCGCGCGCATCTCTCACTAAATAATTGACATGCAACGCACTGAAACTGACGTAATCATTACGTGCAACGCATATTCAAACCCGTATCCTACATAAGTACCTATCGTGTCTGACACACTTTTAAGTATTCTAAGTTGGCCTAAATTATAATTATATAGTCTATATTTACCGAATTTTATGTTTTAAGACGTTGATTTTTTGTTATAGTTTGATTGTATCATAAATCCTTACAGCTAGAACTAACCTAGGACAATCTCCAGGTTAGGGCCTTAATAGTAATTTTTTTTATCGAAATATTTGTTTGACGAGTCGTACCGATTGTAGGAGCATGAAATAAGGGTGTAAGAATATAAGAGGAAAATAAACAGAAATTAAAGAACGGAATCATTTGATTTGGTAAGGACACGGTAAGGACATGTTATGAGAGGAAACGAAATATATTTCATAAATATTGAAGGGTGGAGAGGGGGAGTAAGACCGCAGAAAATATAGATGAATTGCGTGACGAATGGCAAGAATATGAATGGATCGAATGAGGAGATGACCGCTAACAAAATGGAATGAAAGAAAAAACATACCGACGCCAAAATTTGAAATGAGACCACGGCAAGAGGACGATGAACCAATGAATGGCCCTTGTGAACATTGGTTACCTTACGTAAGCGCAAGTCGAACGTGCTCGACATAATGTTATTGGGCTTCTCACTGTCGTCACCATTTCTTATGTCCTAACGGCTGGGACAGAGGCACTGTATGGAAGAATATAGCGAGAGTGGGCGATAACCCACGTCGCGTCGTGTGTGTGTTTGTGTGTGTATTGGTGCCTACTGCTACTGCCGCAGTATCAGTGAGCACCAATGGGTTATCAACGGCTTAACAGAACGAAGCACGGAACGAACTCTAGAAAATATATGCCTGACCTGACCGACATATCAAATATCCGACCTTACCGAACATAGCTTAGTTATAGCAATCTCAGGCCGAGCGCCCTAGCCACTGCGCCATCGGACCCGTCAACTTAGAATTTTAAGCAAATTTCGTCATTATTCGTCGTCCAAAAAGTTCAAAATATTAATATTTCTCATAACTCACACCTATCACATTAACTATACTATGCAACTAAAGCAGTTGTGTCATAAAACTTTATCTGCCGCACTCAGAGACGTCAAATAACGTTAATGAGTACTTAACGTCAAAAAATGACAATTCAAAACTAGTCTCTATTCTTGCCGGGTCTATAGTCTTGATTTGAATGAAAATTTTTGACATTAAATACTCATTAAAGTTAATTGACGTCTCTGAGTGCGGCAGTATGACGGACAAATACAGACAAATAGTACTCGAGAACAAATTCAAACATTCTTAAATTACTCTAGTTATTCAAGGGTATCACACACGCACCATAAATACATTTCAGAGAGAGATTGATTGAATTGTAATGTGGCTATGCAATAAATGCAAACAATGTATCGGGTACATAGAAGAGCTACGTAACATTCATAACTGTTTACAATCAAATTCGTAACTGTATTTAAACACACAGTGGTTTAATTAGTATACATACATAGATTACGATCTCCCGATATTATGCAAATTAATTGTAGGAGCATTATTACCTACATAGCGGTTTGCGTTCTTATAATTGTAAGACTGTGTATTTATTATTCTACGCGCTGCATTTTTAATATATTGGTTTACAGAAGTCCAGATACCATATAACACACCTATCATCTAGCCCAAAGTAAGTAGCCTAAGCACTTGTGTTATGGATACTAGATGACGGACATATTTTTAATATAATTATGTATATAAATGTCGAAAATATACTACATAAACATATACACAACCATGACTCAGAAACAAACATTTGTGGTCATCACAAAGTTTGCCCCTACCAGGATTCGAACCCGGGACCTCTTGGCCAATACCCAGCAATCTGAGCATTCGACCAAAGCGGCCGTCATATACATACATACATACTTAATTCACGCCTATATCCCCGAGGGGCAGAGGTGAACGAGCACCCATGCTTCGCCAATTATGCTATGTCCCATGTAATAGGTGGCGAGCCTATTGCCATTCGAAGTACTTTGCTAGGTGGTAGATATAAGAGGAACACTGCTGCTCATTCCTCATCACTGATTTATCCTTAGTCGCCTTGTACGACACCCACGGAAGAGATTTGCGGTGGTGACAATTGTATTCTACTCTGCCGTCAAATGTCAATAGGTACAATCTTTAATCCAGGTCCTTCTAATACAGAAATATCACAAAAAACACACGGAATATCAATTACCCTAATCAGATTAATAATCAGAATTTGTCACTCTCTCTGTTCATCGGTAAAGACCGATGAACAGCCTCTCTG
Source organism: Cataclysta lemnata (assembly GCA_963931975.1). Lineage (NCBI taxonomy): Eukaryota > Metazoa > Arthropoda > Insecta > Lepidoptera > Crambidae > Cataclysta > Cataclysta lemnata. Next base: position 10,075,724 of record OZ008338.1, on the reverse strand, counting down.
TTCATGGGTCTCTTACTTTATTTCCACCACTTTTTAAAACATTTATTCATTACCCTTTCTGGTCTAATGGATGATATAAATCAAAAAGGGTGCATTGATGACGTCTGACGGATGTAAAATAATATGGAATTGAAACATACTGCACCGATAAACTGGGAACAGGGTTTTTTTTCAATATCATATAGCTCTGTTTCAAGATGGTAGCCTGTAATAATTTAATGAATGCATATTGCCAGTGATGACAAAGGGTCTTGAAAGAAGGTTCAAAATCGCACAAGGGAAGGCAGGGAAAGGGCTACCTATGCCGGGCTCTCTACACGATCGAATCAGAAATAAAAATATCCGTAGGAGACTGAAAGTCACCGACTGCCCGATGAATTGAAACCTTAGGAGTAAGTAGGCAGGGTACATTGTTACGTTGCAATATTGCACTATTTAGATTTCCTAAAAAAAATATTTATGCCGTGTGGTGATGGCAGAGCAGAATACAATTGTCACCACCCCCATTTCTCCCGTGGGTGTCGTACAAGGCGACTAAGGGTAAATCAGCGATGAGTAATGGGCAGCAGCATTTCTCTCATACCACCTAGCAATATACTGCGATTTATGTGCCCGATGTAAGGCAATAAGGTCGCCACTTATTACATGGGACCTAAATTAATTCGCATAAAGTGGGTGTTAATTCACCTCTGCCTACTCCTTCAGGGGTAAATGCGTGATTTGTGGATCATTAATGTGTAATATTAACCTTCAAATTCGGCCACTTTACCGAAATGTATGACGACGTAACACTGAGTTATGTATATATGAGTAAACAGAGTTACTTGAAGAGAACGGGCGTGTTTCGACGCTCAGCCGCTTGTAACGGGACTACACGTCGTCCGCTACTATCGACTCTATTTAATTATTCTGTTATTATAATATTATCTAAGCTCACAGTGAAATCACACTGACAGTATCACCTTTTTAATTCAAAATCAAACATTGCATTATTGGTTAGCTGATTTTCGTTTGAAAATTATGTAAATGTTAGAGAAATTATTACAGTAAATTTTTTCTGACACTTTTTCTTCTTTTCTTATATTTTATTTATTATCTTATATTTATTTACCATTTATGATAATGATGGAATTGAAAATGATGACCCTTATTGGAAATAAATAAACGGTTTGTTTATTTATTTTCAATAAGGATCATCATTCTAACCTCGCCGGCTAACCTTGATAATCATCGGATTTGTATTTTTTTATTGACTAATAACACTATTCGATTTTAATTTCAACATTATATAAATGTTAGAAAAATTAGTTCAAAGATTTTGGTGGTTAGAAAATTCTGGAAATATTTTTCTAACCACCAAAATCTTACACCTACTATCTAGGTCAATGTATTATTAATTTATTTATATTAATCCCTGTTTCCCTTAGTAAAGATACTAAGCATGGCTTTACCTACCACATTGATTAATTTTTTATTTACCTTTTGTAGAAGGTGCTTACATTAAGATTCTTTTTTTAGTCACAATATTTTTAAAATCCATGTTTCACATAGGGCCAATTGCCTGTCCCTGTGTCGGAAAACCATCAGTATTATTATTTTACGCGCAAAAGAAACTAACAATGTCGCGTAACCAAAATCATTACAAAGCACTACGGTTTTTTGAGGTCGTGTATCCAAAAGCATTACAAAAAATTACATAAAAAAATATTATTTATTCTAGTTCCAATTTAGTATTCATAGCAAAGACAGGCCAACCTCTGTCGGATCAGTTATTATTTAAATATTTATTGTGATCCTGATCATATTGCTTAAATTGCTAAGCTTGTAGCTAGGAGTGGCATGTTAAGTTGTCCTACCGAGGCCACAATTGACTGTGCGGCCCAGCGGCACAGGTGTCACTGCGCAGATCTGGGTCAACTCTCAGCGGCCGTGGCTTTGGCCCCAGATAGCCTTCCAACAGTTTAATTAACCTATAATCATCATTATTATATCTGTAAATTGGAAATTCTTTTTGGTTTTTTATTGCTTTGAATTTATGTAGGTGTGTAGGTTTGTGTTTAAAATCGATATAAGTTATGCATCGATTTTAAACACAAAAACCACAAATCTCATTGTACACCTACTTATTAATACCTAGGTACATGGAGTGTTGTACTAAATATATTGTTAGAAAATTAAGACTATGTTTAGCAATAAAATAATTATGTTTCACGCTTTTAATAAAGAATCGATATTATTGATTATAGCTTAGACTCATTTAAAAAAAAGAAGAGGGAAACAAAAGATAAACATTTTTTTAATAGTCTCTCTCTTTGTAATATATTTTCTTGCATTTTGTTCAAATAAAAGTCGAAAAAAAATCTGACTGACACCACGAAACGCGCCAAACACTCGGTCCAAACACTCAGTTTTTTTTTTTCAATTTGACAAATATATTTAACTTAATCATAATAATTAACACTCTCTGCCGCACTCAGAGACGTCAAATAACTTTAATGAGTACTTAATATCAAAAATTTTCATTTAAATTTAGACCAAAAAAGGCCTAACAAGAATAGAGACTAGTTTTGAATTGTCATTTTTTGACATTCAGTACTTATTATCGTTAATTGACGTCTCTGAGTGCGGCAGTAAGTCAGTCAGTCATTCTATCTAGCTGTTATTATTCAATGATACTTATTTTGTGCTTCACATAAAATAAATATGACATTAATGTTAATCATGATGAAAGAATAACCATTACAAATGGAGTTCATTGAATACAAATAATCTTTTGATTCATAAAATATCCAGTTATTTAAATTCATTCTTTTACAACGTTATGGGTCTTGTTGTGATAAAATGATAAAATATGGTAGAATATTTTCCATATAATTAAGCCTAAGTATGAAAGGGGATTAAAATAACGACTGATAATTGGCAAAACTAGATCATTAGGCATTTTGGATTTCCAACTACTTACGATGATACGTAAGCGACTATTTAGGAGAATATGATTTATTTTAGTTTTCCTTCATCCGACCGACAGTAGTGTTTCTTGGTGAAAATAAAACACCATTATTTCTATTAAAGTACATACAAGGAAGAAAAACTTGTGTAGAAAAATTCCAAAAACCAAACGCACATAAAATAAAATATTAAACACTGGAAAGCAGAAGTAACTGCTTTAATTTAATTATAGTACTTTGTATAATACATACATAGATTAAGTGTATTTTTCCCTTTTCAACGAGTAGGCAGAGATAAATTGACAACTACCGGCCGTTAGACGGCCGCCTTGGAATGGAATTTAAATGCTTGAATTGGAATGCTCAGATTGCTGGGTAGTGGCCAAGAGGTCCCGGGTTCGAATCCTGGTAGGGGCAAACTTTGTGATGACGACAAATGTTTGTTTTCGTTTCCGAGTCATGGTTGTGTGTATATGTTTATGTAGTATATTTTCAACATTTATATACATAATTATATTAAAAATATGTCCGTCATCTAGTATCCATAACACAAGTGCTTAGGCTACTTACTTTGAGCTAGATGATGATAGGTGTGAGTGTAAAAATATTTATTATAATCAAATAAACGTACAAACTCAAATGTAGATCACATATCTAGCCGTTTAAGTTCTTCGCTATACCTACTGTGTTCAACAAAAACGTACGCCAGACAATAACACCGAAAAATAATGTCAGCTCTTGCTCCATCCAAAGCAAAACATCGAGCCTCATCGAGAGAGCATTGTCACAGAATCAATGAAAGCTACTCTGCGTTTCTCCTTTAAGGTGAACGCACACTTATCCAAGCCGAACGCGCCGAAGTCAACGAATTTAAAAAAATCTTTATATTGAATCTTAACTATGAAACTTTGCACACTTGCCCGTGGCGAATTCGTCCGATTCGTCCGAATCCGTCAGAACTTCAGAAATCCTAGTAGAATTCGGATGACGTCATCGGAATCGATGCGCAGGATGCGGACGAATCTGTCAATTCTGTACTATGTTAGATTCCTTCGGCACGGATAGGTATGCGAGGCATCATAGACTTCGGCGCCTTCGGCTCGGATAAGTGTGCGTTCACCTTTACAAAGACCGAGCACCTGTTCGTTAGCGCTTATAATGGAAGCTTAAATGTCTACAGATTATCTTCAATGCATCCGCGATCGATCACAAGGCGGCTTCAATAGCCGTGTCTGCCGCAGAAGCATCGTCAATTAAAGCCTTTAGAATTTTTGTGTTGACACAACAATCGGCTTTCAGCATGCTTAATCATCTATCAATACGAGACCCTCTCTATATTACTAATCCGCTGTTTTAATGAAATAATTTCTAATCTCTCATTACTCTCATTAGTCTATAAAAATTCTCCCTTTTGAAAAATATTTTTATTTTTTAGTCAGTCAATCTGAGAGATACCTACGAAAAAGTATATAATTTTATACCTAATCAAAATTTTACATTGTATTTTTTAAATTATTTATGTAATTCATAATTACTTATTTCAATTTATACAATTATTCAATAATGTTTGTAATATTTGAATATTTAATTGCGTGTATTTCGATAAAAGCCTGCTCTTTAAACAAAAGCCTCCTTTTAAAAAGTGAACATACTAATTTAATGTTGTTAAAATTATATAAACATTTAATTTATTATATTAATTAAAACACAAAAATACAGGTGGGTGTTCCGCAATTCGTGAACCGACAAAAAAGCGGCCCGACCAATACCAAATTGAGAGCCTCCTACCTATTTCTAATTAAATATAAAAATTGACAGCGACGTTAGTCGGCCTACATAACTTCGACAATACGATATAATATTCTTTGTTAGCCCCATGTACCTATATCAAGCCAAGTGATTGGAATGCTACGTGCGGGCTGAGCCCATTGTCTCCTATATGGCCAAAGGAAAACAATGACCTCATTCATTAAAAAGTTCATACATACATAAATTACGCCTATTTAACCCCTAAGGGGTAGGCAGAACTGAATTAACGCCCACGTCAAAATATTCGATTTTTTTTTTTTTTGTTAACCTATAAGATCCCACTGCTGGGCAAAGGCCTCCCCCGCAGCCCTCCATCTCGAGCGATCCCGAGCCAATCCCGTCCATTATTTTTCTTACTAGTGTAAAATGCTGTAACGACACGCGTGGTGACACACGACAAATATAATACAACTACGTGATACCTACGCGTGGAATCACGTATAGGTATCCCGTAGTTGTATTTTGTAAATTTGTTTTTTCTATTACCAAAATTTTACTGTTTGTTATTTTATTTATAAATTACCTAGTCCTGTTTGCACTGACCTACCTACTTGCTGTGAAATTGTACCAATATAACAAGATAATTCTAAGACGTCGATGATATTTATGTTAATAATACCTAAGTTTAGTTACTATTACATATTGCAGCATCGTGAGCACAGATATATGATATATCTGTGATCGTGAGATATTGAATTCACATTTAATTATCACTGCGCCTTTTCTTATCCAGTGGGTATTCTGAGAATGAACGTCATAGTACCTGGGGTTCCACCCGTGGTAGTAGACCCAACAGCATTCCCTAGGTCAAATAGACGACCATTAAATTTAGTCAATTACTAAAAACGATTTTGAAAAGTATAAAAACAGTAAAGAATTTTCATTGTGGAATACCAGTACATATTATTGTAAATAACAGTTCGAACGTGTTGGACCACTGAAAGTAGTTTAAAATGACATACCTACCTACAACGTGCCCACATGGCGTCCGTAACAATCATTCACAATCGATTGGCGACGTAGATAAGTAATGCAAAAGATAAATTATGCTGCGGTCCACCGGCAACTAGTATCATCTTGTATCGATAGATCGATAGATCAATAACTCGGTCAATGCCGGTGTCATGTGTGGCGCGGCCGGCGCGCGAGCGATGTGGCGGCCCGTTACAAGTGCGGCACACTTCGTCCCGGCCGGCGCCCGCGCCGTTACACTCTAGGGCTGTGCACGCTGTGACGTCACTGAGCATACTGATATTGCATCTTCGTAAATTGCGTGACACTATCTTATGTGTGTTACGCCTATTTACTATATGTATATCGGCCTATGTGCCTACAGAGGTGGATCAGCACTGCACCTACATTTCGCCAGCTATTTTCAGTCTTAAGTCCTATACAAGTAATCTAGGTAAATACCATGTAAATTCGCTCGCTTTATGCCAGCATGGAAGCACCACCATGATCAGTGTCGGAAATAAAAATAGGGTTTAACATAAATAGGTAACACTACAAAATCTTGCTATTCTGCTGAAATCGATTAAAAAAAAACAAAATTACGAAACAAATTTTCTCTAATACGATTTTGTTTATGTACTTGCTTCGGCAGTACATTACTAAAATATACTATAGACATGGCTATATGGACTAGACCCTTTGGCTTCCCTAAAAATACAGGGCGAATTAAAAAAAAACGATATTGTTTTCGTTTGGAAACCCTGAATTGTGCACGCATTCGTCTAGTGGGAAGGAAAAGCAGCCCGCAATCCAGTCCACCTGCGCCTGCGCATACATGTGCGCGGGCGCTCGCGGTCGCACTTGATAGCATATTTATTACATACATACATAAATCACGCCTATATCCCCGAAGGGTTAGACAGAGGTGAAACTAGCACCCACGTTTCGCAAATTATGTTAGGTCACATGTAATATGTAACGAGCCCATTGCCATTTATCGGGCACAAAAGTCGCAGTACATTGCTAGGTGGTACAAGAGGAACGCTGCTGCCCATTCCTCATCACTGTTGTTGGGTAGGCGACAATTGTATTCTACTCTTCCGTCACCACACGGCATGTTTATTGCGGCACACTGAGTACACTTATTATTAACACGTCCAAGTCGTGTATGCCACTCAGTTGTTGGATAATTTGACACATTGTGCACACATTTTACACTTAAATAATAACATGGACCTACCTGTCTCGTTAAATACCGTTCTTATCATATAGTTTTACTCATCAACAAGTATTTTTATCTGGTTTTCATTGAAATAAAAGGAAAACATCTATTGCATAAAAGTTTTAATTTAGGTATACGAAACATACACCAGGATCAAAAACTGTTGCATAACTCACAACTGAGTGATTTAAGTCATCATTGTTGTTTTGGAGCTAACATTACTCCGCGAAGCCACGACCCCTACCATGGTCACTGGTCAGCCATGCTTGTGCCATGTCTGTTAGTGACCTAATGCCACTTCATGCAGTGAACGCGCTTGAGCAAGTTACTTTTCGACCAATGTTTTGAATCACTGATCCTGGTGACAAAAAAGGGACGGGATGATAATATCATCCTTGGAATGACACTCATTTATGAGTAGTTAGATGTTCGTAAATAACATTATATAGCTGTTCCGCTGCCTTCAAGTTTAATACTCTGTAATAATATTTATGCTTCTGACAAATCCGATAGACCGAATCAAATTTTGAAAAAGGCCCCTTTGTTGTGCGTGGTAGAGATACCTACCACGTGAAAATCGGGGAAAAACAGTCATATCTAATATCTTAGTGACAGCAATGAAAATAGTAAAAAAAACTTTAATAAAGATCTAAACCATTGCTATAATAATTAGTAGCGCCGATATTTACTGGATTTTGAGGTCGATGACATTATTACACTGATTCTTAAGCTCCGCGGTGACCTATAGCCGCCAAGGTCACGGAGAAAGTTACTGCAAGCGAGCCACACCAATAAAACTGAGGGATTTAACAGTTAAAATCGTTTGCAACCAGATATCTCTTTACCAATATGTACCTTATAAGAGCACTAATGACCGTGTAAAGAAGGTACCCCAATAGTACCTACATGGAAGACAACTCTTCCTTGAATATTTCACTTCGTGAGCGCAAACAAGAACTTCTAAGAAGTTTATTCAAATTTGCCTATGGTTGCAACTGCTTAAACAATTTATAAATATAACGTGCCATCAGAAGCACGGGGGAACTGGGCGTAATACATGTTTTATCCATTCAATGACCGGCCTTAGCGAACATTGCTTAGTTTACGCAATCGCTAAGCCATTAAGTAGTAAAATAAGAGTAGGTTCGGCATCGGAAATCGGAATCATTGAGGAAATGTTAGCAGCTTATGGTCAAATTATATAAAATACTAGCTGACTCGGCAAACGTTGTTATCCCTTATCACCAGGTTTAAGATACAACGTAGTACTTATTCTCTAAACATACACAAAAAATTTCATAAATAACGGTCCAGCCGTTTCGTCGGAGTTCGATAACAAACAATGTGACACGAGATTTTTGTAAGTATTATATATTATATTCTAGAATAACAGGCCTATTCTATCGCACTATTTTGTATTGTGGAAATTCATTAAGCCAATTTGGAACTTTGGTTATGCAACCCTATTAGACTCAAAGTTATTGAACATGCGAGAAAACGCGGTCTAACTTGTTTTACTTGAGCGCGAGCTGTCGACTGTGAAGCTAGAAAATGGGGTACACGAAAACACTGACATAATCGACGTAATTTATTTGTTTGTGGCGGGTCCTAATATTGTATCAAAAATTGAAGATATACGTACTAAAGCTTAGTTGCTTAGCAACTTCTGTTATTTATCGTAATATAACAAAAATGCCAGGCAACTAAACTTTATTAAGCTTACTTTTAACTGCAGTTAGAATATTAAGACCCGCCGTTAGTAGATAAACACGTTCCACCAAATTAGGGGATAGTTAATATTAATTGTGATGTGATGAATGAGACTTTTTTATTCCATCATCACCTAGCATGGAAGCGAAAAAATAATGCAGAATATTCCAGCCCAACTCGCCCTAAGGGCGTCGTAATAGTGGTATAGTCTCTTCTCAATCACTCTCTTCGATAATCGTTGGGATGAAACGACTTAAGTTTACCGAAAGACCAAACTATATCTCATCCCTAGAAAAGTCCAACATGAATCTTAAATTAAATAATTAATGCATAAATAAATTAAAGAATGTTACAGACCCCTAATCATCACCAACCTTTCAACAATGCGGCACAGGCTTAGTTTAGAAATTGAATATCCTCATGCACTAAGTTATTAGCTGTTTTTTTTAGTTTGATTTTGATGTAACTATTGTTATTAAAAAAAAGTTACAAAAATACCGCAAAGAAAATTAAGAAAACGTTTTCTAACCACAGTTTTCTTCGTATTTGCTGTAGGTATGTCATTTCTTTGGAAAATGCTGACTCTACACATGGGTGTACAGTATCGTGTAGCGGTGCGAGCGATGATGTCCGCACGGCTAACTGTTTGATCCGCACGCCACCGTCACTCCACTAGTCATTATGATATGGACGCCTTACATTCATATACGTGCACTCCACCAGATTTTTTTCCAATTTACATACATCCATACGTAAGTGCCACCTGTATACATTTAGGGCCAGTTTTTTGATGAATAGCTAACTCAACCAATTATTAAAAATTATTACTAATGTTTAAATATCGGACTAATATTTAAACATTAGTAACAATTTTCAACAATTGTTAGAGATAACTATGCATCAAAAAACCGGCCCTTACTGCCGCACTCAGAGACGTCAAATAACGTTAATGAGTACGTAATGTCAAAAACTGATAATTCAAAACTCGTCGCTATTCTTTCCGGGTCTATGGTCTCGATTTCAATGAATTTTTTTGACACTAAGTACTCATTAAAGTAAATTGACGTCTCTGAGTGCGGTAAAATATTCAATGTAAAGTTAAAATTAAAGTGTCAAATAATGTCCATGTAGTATTTTTTATTCATTTAACGTCTGATTGTCTTCTACCTCTTTACACAATCCATCCATCTTTTATTTGGTCTTCCTCTCCTTCTAAGTCCTTCCACGTCCACATCTTTATTAACAATCATGCATACATAAATCACGCCTGTATCCCCGAAGGGGTAGGCAGAGGTGAACTAGCACCCACATTTCGCCAATTATGTTAGGTCCCATGTAATAGGTGGCGAGCCTATTGCCTTTTATCAGGCACATAAGTCGCAGTACTATTGCTAGGTGGTATAAGAGGAACGCTGCTGCCCATTTCTAATCGCTGATTTATCCTTTGTCGCCTTGTACGACACCCACGGGAAAGATTTGGGGTGGTGACAATTGTATTTTACTCTGCCGTCACCATACGTCTGACTGTAACTTCGCCAAATACCGAGATGTTTTCTATATTTTCCGAAAGTTAGTTAACCGCTGAATTATCCACCCACAGGTCGACAGGGATCTGTGTAGCGCTTTCCCGCTTGCGAGTGCAATTTAATCGCGAGCTATAATGTCTTAATAGTGTAGAAGTAAATCTCTTCCGTTTCGCTGTTTACATTTTCCCTTATCTTTGTGATTACGATATTTTATGAAGTGACTTATTTTAGGGCTTCACTACAACGTGAGATATCCATCCATCAAATACAATTTATACTCGAATAAAAATTTATATAAATAAATAATAATTAGGTACTTAGGTATAGCTTTTTTTTCATTGCAAGTATGTAGTGACGGCAGAGCAGAATACTTACAATTGTCATCACCCCCATCTCTCCCGTGGGTGTCGTACAAGGCGCTAAGGGATAAGACAGCGTGCCTCTTATTCCACCTAGCAATGTACTGCCATTTCCGTGCTCGATAAATGGCAATAGGCTCGCCACCTTTTAAATGGAACCTAACCTAATTGGCGAAACATAGGTGTGCGAAAAAAAATGTGAATTCACCTCTGCTTACACCTCCGGGAAAGGCGTGATTTGTATAATGTATTCTGCATTAAATGACAACATAATATTGAGGATACATATAAGTTCAAATGACAAGCACTCTTTTCTTCTCCTTACTTCCCGCCCCTCTAGTACAAGCAAAGAGAGTGTTTTGTAATTAGATACTAAAATACTAAATCCAAAATCAATTACGTTTAGAAATTGTAATACATAAATCACGTATCTGTACAGTTATTTATGTGTATGTATGTTTGCTAATTGTGTAATTTTCCATATTATGCAGTGCTCAACGTGGCGGCCGGGAAGGCGCCGATGCAGGCATCGACCGAGGACGGGGGTGTGCCGCAGCGCGCGCTAGATGGCAGCACAGCGTCGGCCTTCAACGCAGAGACCTGCACGCTGACGAAGCGCGAACGGGTGCCCTGGTGGTACGTCAACCTGCTGGAGCCCTACATGGTGCAGCTTGTGCGACTGGATTTCGGCAAGCCTTGCTGTGGTAAGTAGCTACATGAAACAATATTTTTTTTATTTAAAATCAAATACTACTATTGTGCTCATAAAAATAAACTGCACACCAAATTTTACTAAATGTTCACCAAAGCAGCGATTTTGATGCGTTTTTTAGGTTTTTTGGTTAGGTTTTGATAATCTGGTAATCAATTCAATAAAACCTAATATAAATAAACATTTCGTACATTCAACTAGCACGAAGTAAATAGCACTTTGTTTACAAGATACTAAATGTCGGGCAAATATTGAATAAAATATAATAATTATAAATAAATATTGAAACTATACTAGACAAACAACCATGACTCGGGAACTATAGTCTGTGTGCATTACAAAATTTTCCCCTGCCAAGATTCGTTCCCGGGCCCTGTGACCGACAGCCAGCGATCTGACCATTCGACCAAACCGGTCGTTCCTCCGTGCTTCGGAAAACACGTTCAAGTCCTGGGTAGCATAATACAAGTAGTATCTTTTATAATTCCAAACTTAACTTGTCATATAATGTAACCTTACTTTGTGGTGTTTATTCTCGACAATTTTCTAGAGACTACTTCCTAGAGAGACCTGAACAACAGCTGTAGAAAGTTGCTTATCTTTCAGTAAACTTTAACCTGGTATCTGTGATCTAAAACGGCTACGCATGCGCGGGAGCATGCGCTGCAATAGGTATAATCAAGATACGTTTTGCGCCCCGTTTACCCACTCGCGCGCCACTGCTAACTTGCCAATTAGTCGTGTTTAGTCGACACGTCACAATGAGTGTGCTCCTACGCACTTAAAAGTTACCGGTATAGAAAGAAACAATCGTTATTTTGTTGACAAGTCAAGAATTAGCATTTTTACAAGTCATATCAACAAAATAGGGTATGATTATGTGTATCTGTTATCTGGCAAAATTTCCTTAATAAAAGCAACAAAAACTGTAAGTTTTACTTTTATTCCTCGGTATCTAGTTAATCTAGTGAATTAATTGAAATGTTTTACCCCGAATTACACATAAATTAAACTACTATTATTAATACTTAAACACCATTTATTCTGTTTTAAGTAAAGATATTTATTTGACTTGTAGTATTTTGTTTTTTTAAACCAATGTGATTTCTTAATTAATTTTAACTAGTTACTAAACTAGTACCTTAATAAAGTCAAACAGAAGACCCTTGTCACGTTGGTGAATAGACTTAAAGTGTTAACGCACTTGCGATAATAATATATCACGCTGATATTATGATCCACTGCATCTACGCTCGACTGAACTGCTGTTACTGGGCATGTAAATGCCAACTGTAATATAAATGCATTCAACCGATAAAACTTTCCACAGTGATTTAATCTAAACATCGGATGCATCTCTGTAAATGATATTAAATTATTATCTAAATTATCAATGGTTTTGCGGATAAGCCCCAGCGATCTCAAATGGCTACCCTGTAGTGAAAGTTTTACATTAAAACGAATGAAAGTCTATGTTTCGTCTCTTAACGGTTATAGAAACCGACTCTGCAATAAATACTGTGATTTGTTGTGACAAAGTTACAAAAGATACCACCACCACTGTCAGCATAATAAATTTCTAATATTATTACGTGCATAAATCACGTCTTTGTAGGTATCGCCCAAATGACAGAAGTAGACAGAGGTGTAATAACAACCCAATTATGTTAGGCCACATGTAATGGGTGGTATGTACCCCTATTATATTGAAACCTCCAAAAAGTATATTTAACAACTGTCAACAAATAGTTGGGAAAAAGGTCCGCGGTTCGTAAGAAAGTTTTGATTATGTAGGTATATCATAAAAAAAAAATATTTAGTAGTTTACTTTTGTACAATAAATTACGAATTTCAGTAAGATATTGAGTGAATTCTATAGGAAAACTTTTTAGATACATTGGAGCTACTATTCATGTACTTATTAAGTGTTCTAAAGGTCGTCGAAAGCTTCGAGCAGATTTTCTATTTGCAATATCCGGTAATTAAGACGATTGGCGGTTCGACATGGCGACGGTACCTTAATCTCAAGGTACCTACCCGCAATAAATTTAATTTCCTTGCGCAGGTGCCAACAAGCCGGCGGTGATCGTGGTGCGAGTGGGGAACAATAGGCCGGACCTCGGCACCAATCCGATATGCAACCGCTTCACCGGTTTCCTGGAGGAGGGGCAGCCTCTCTTCCTTCCGTGCAACCCTCCAATGCCAGGGGCGTTTGTGAGCGTGCACCTCGAGGCGTCGGAGCCGAGTCAGCTGTCGATATGCGAGGCGTTCGTGTACACGGACCAAGCGCTGCCAATCGAACGCTGCCCGCAGTTCCGTGATCAGCCGCCTGGCAGCACCGCCACGTACAACGGCAAATGCTACATCTTCTACAACCGCCAGCCGACCAACTTCAGGGACGCGCTTGGGCTGTGCCGGGCAAGGGGCGGCTCCCTGGTCGACGAGAGCAACCCCGCGCTCCAGGGGTTCATCAGCTGGGAGCTCTGGCGGCGGCACCGGTCAGTGGAACTAAGCGTTAACTTGCTAGCGAACACAAAGCCTTGTGAGAAATCTGACACCGAATTCTGTCTTTCAAAAAGGGCATAGCCAAGTGGCTTGTCTATTCGAACGCATAGAAAACAAAAATATGAGAGGTGCTTGGCGGGCTTTCAATGGCATAAAATATACACTAAAGACTTGGCTGTATGGGCTAGACCCTTTGCCTTCCCTAAAATGTAGGGAGAATTTAAAAAAATATATGAAACTGACGTATTGTTTTCTCTGTAATACGTCTGTTAAAGTCTGTTTCCTACTATACGTTCGAGAGATTCACCACTTGGCTAGGGGGCAGGCGCGGTGGAAGTCTATTCTAAGAGTCAATATTCGCCAGAAACTGGGGGCCTACCGCCTAACCCGATTGCTAATGATAGCTTTAAAGCAATGCATTGCTTACGGCTATCAATTTAGCTAGCAACCATCTTGAATGTTTAGGTGGAACGGATTTTCCACCAAATTCCTACAAAATCATTCAGTCATCATTCATTCAAAGTTATCGCTGATAGTTTAGGTAAATTTAGTGCCAAATTACAGCATAAAGTCATAAACTATAGCTTTTGCTTTAGCAATCGAGTTAGGCGCAAGGTTCCCTGATCGGCGATATCGTTTAGGGTCAGAGTTACATGCACACTCAATTATTATTGACGTCATGTCAAATTTTCTCAATAATTTTTGTGCTTTACGTCAATCAAGTTAAGGTTGACAATGTATTGGAGATAATTGACAGTCTTGCATAAGTCTAACGTGCTGTTGAATCTACAATACATATTATCTATCAACGAACGAAAGCATTAAACTGAATGTGATAAGTGATGTTAATTGATATAGGCGGGTAATTAATTTATCATCTGTCTATTAATCCGATCATACAATCAGTTAATGGTGCGCAACACGGACTTCTCATAAGGCTGTCATTAGTTTAAAATTATGTACATACATAAATATACTATGTGACAATTGGCACATGAAGGTGTTAGATGGCTGTATGTAACATGCATGTTGCAACCAAACTAATGTGCTGATGCGAACTTAATGTGACAGTGTAACTGCTTCGTGGCGAATTCGTTATTTTGAATTGAGTTGTAACAACCGAACTGACTTAGTCTTATGCAATATTATTTCATAAGACAAAGGCAAATTATATTTTGGTATATATTTTAGGTTGGTGATAGAAATTATATTATATTTTGATCTCGTTGATAGGCAAGAAGCATTTATTAATAAAACGAAAATTAAAAGAGATGCTGTGTTCTGTAGGTATATGTTGTTTAAAGGTACCTACTTATTCATGTGATGTCACAATATAATATTTTACAAGATAACATGCTACCTTATGAAAAAACGATATTTTATGTGTTATTTGTTCGATGTTTGTCTATATTTTTTAGTGTTCTGATAACTCTTTCTGCAACTTACCAAATGGTTGTTTATTGTACACGTGTAAATACACATTAAAATTTAATAAAATAAATTTAAGGCTTAATATCGTTGTTAATATATCCAGTGACTATACCTGTATGCACTGTACGATAAAAATTAATGATCTTTATGCTTAAGAAAATTCCACTTTGCCTTACCCTACTAAAATGTATGGAAATTTTCTTTCCTTTGATTTGTGGGTTTTCTAGTACTCTAACCTCAGTTGGTCTCAAAGAGTGTTTTAATCCTCTATGAGAATAGGATCGAATGGCATCAAAAAAAATTTGTCAATACTGACGATTTTCTCGCAAATCTGTAAATGTCGATTGTCACCGCTCAAAAAGTTGGGTCAGGTCTCCTAAGACCATTTTCGCGTGGCAGCAAGGGATCTGGCAGCATCTCAACTTTCCACCCTGTATAGATGTCGTTATAGACTATATAACGACATCTACCAATATTCTTTTTATATATCTGCACTGATCTGCAAAGAAAACGGGTCAGTAAAAGACTTCAATTAATTATTCTCAAGTATTAGAGGTAGCTCAGGAAAAAACCCAATATTTTTTATTTATCGTTAACAATTAAAAAAAAATACATATTATACATAATGAAATTTGGGCGATATATAATACGTACTATAAATAAAAAAATTAACAACATATAATTGTTTTAGTGATATAGTGTGCGCCAATAAAAGTGTAACAATAATCAGAGAGTAATATAACGTAAAGCTGCCAAATTATAAATATCTATTACGAGTACAACTCATAAATTGTTATTGCCTCAATTCAAATTATTACCTACTTTTACCTACTATAATATATAATAGCTTGTACGTCTGAGAAAGCTTTCTATAATTTATGTAATATTGTCAACATGCGTGCATTAGTCGCTTAATAATCCTGAGAAATCAGAGTTCATTAACTTTTGAGGGTACAATTAGGCATTAAGTATTGTAGGCTTAATTTTTCTCTATAATTTTCGTAGGTATTTCGATTCATAAAACGGATCTAGTACAAAAGACAGAAACTTCGTTGTCGCTAAAACTTTAAGTATATATCTATCTATTTACATATTATGACAATAATAGGTAATAAATTTTTCTTCCAATTCTTCTTCTCTTTGGAGCAAGAAGCCCCCAATGTATTTATGTAGTGAACTGTTAATGTAGTTTTAGTTTTATTTTATATTGCGTTAAATATGTATATTAAGAAAAAGTGATAAGAAAGTTAAAAGTGATTAAGAAAATGCATTTGGCAGGCATACAATTTTTTTTAATAAAAATAAATACAAATTTAAATATTTTTTAAGTAATAATAAATGACAAATATTAAATAGTTTAACATCTAGATGTCATTCTTGGTCATAGTTATGAACTTTTAGTTTTAGGTCAGTAGAATGGCCGTCAGACTTGCCGTTCTTCAATGAAATCACAGTAATTGTTCGCCGACACGTTGAAAAAAAGCAAAAGAAACATTTTACAAATTCCTAACTTTAATAAGGTATAATGTTAAAATAAAAACATAATTATCATAAATTATTATCATAAATATTAGCGTAGATTATGAAACTACCGCCGATAAAGCATGGACTTGGCAGCGTATAATCAAATAATAGGTACTGTTACATTCTCCTCTCATACCAGAGTGATTTCAAATGGTCTAATATCCGTCAGCTAGTCGGCCGTTCGAAGCCGAGCTGTAATATAGCAAACGTTTTTTATTATGCGTCGGACATAGGAACCGAACCAAACAGTTATAGTAGGTAGGTACATTTATGTTCCAGTATGCAGTAATGCATTGCCTAAAATCACTGAATTAACGTAGCCGGCAGTATGCAGTAATGCATTGCCTAAAATCACTGAATAATTAACGTAGCCTTAGTTATTAGTGCTCCGTGCTTAGTAAAGAGGATTCTAGCCAACCGGTACCATTTATAGCGTATTGGACAATTCATGCTTTATTTGCACTTTATCTTTGTTATTCCTAGCCCTAGCCAAATCGAACACATAGAAAAGAAATGTATGAAACTGACGTATTACTGAGAAAACAATACGTCAGTTTCATTCTTTTGTATTCTATGCGTTTAAATAGATAAGCCACTAACAACTACTGGAATTTAACTCGACAAGAAAAGGGAACATGGTATACTCAAATACAAGACAAAATACCCAGAAAACCCTGGTACTTTAAACTGAAAGATCCATCAAGAATTTTCATAACTACCATAAATAGACTTAGAATGGGACATGGCAGATTTCAAGCACATTTACAGATTAAAATTAGAGTCTAACAATGAATGCAAATACTCTGACTCAGGAAGAGAAGAAAATCTGCAACATTTAATATTAGAGTGTCCTACATTCAGTTTATAAATAATGTTATTGATAGATGGCCTAACAAAGATATTTAAAAATGAAATTCCCTGCCAACTGCCATCTATCTTACAAGAAACAGGAAGTTATAAATATGTATTTGAACATACACGTTTAGAAGTCTGTAAAGAAGAACAAAGTGAATAATTAATAATGACAGGCCAAAATGGAGGAAGCCATGGCCGTAAAACTTATATATAAAAAAATAAAAAAAATAGATAAGCCACTTGGCTAGGCCTTCTCTGTTCCCACTTTATCTGGGTTCGGCGCATACCCTTTCCATTTATATCGGCCAGACTGCATAAGGCTAGCTTATCTCAAAACTATGCCTTTATTCTTATATCTTTACTAATTTTTACTTCTTCTCTTAGCCCTTATTCCACTCTAAGTATGGTCGGCACTACATGTCTTCGTAATCCACTTTCCTCTATAAGACGTGAGACAATCTATATCCATACTTAAGAGAAAAGTTACGTAACTTTCTTACTTCCATTCCTGCTCACCATGTGGTGAGGCAGGCATGTGCCTGTATATACATTTTTGTTCAGCCATCCAATGACCAGCCTTAGCGAACATTGCTTAGTTCACGCAATCGGAGGCCAAGCGCGCTATGCCACTGTGCTAGCTAGCCCCTCTCTCTCCTCTTCCTCTTATATCACTATCAACGTGATTAAAATTGAAAATTACCAAATAGCTTTCTCGAGACTAAAACAGCCAGATTGTATGTTTCATTTTATAAATGTTTCATTCAATCTCGCCGTTTTAGTTCCTCATCAAATCAGCCGACAGCCGGCCGCAGAGCTAAGTCTAAATTGCTCACCATGCACCATTATACTCTCATTATAACACCGGTTGCGAAACCTTATACACATTCCACTCGTGTTCCTTGCAATTTGCGGTGTGAGATATATTATTATTTTAGATGGCTATTATATTCTTTGGTAATACCAAAAGGCGTATCACTGTAGTAAGCTGTCTTCATTAAATAATCAATAATATTATTCTGCCACTATACCTGAATAAGTATAACGCCCAGACACGGAAGATTATCACAGTATCTACCAATTTATTAACTTTCCATAAAGCTTTTGGTTTCCAAGGGCTTAAACTATTTAATGTGTATTTCTAAGAAGTTGTATTCGTTTTAGATTAATTATAAAAAATCACGAAAGGAAATTACATCAGAATGTCGTATCAAATGCAGGGAATCAAATGAAGTTCACAGGTTGGAAAACAGATGGCCGCGACAGTTATGTTGATGTCTTTAATTAATTTATCTTTTCTATTTAATCAGAATGCAACAAGCGTAGGTATTCATTTTACAAAGCGAATGATCACAGCGCCTCCACCTATTTTACTTAAGTACTGTATTTTACATTATGTATAGCAAAAACATATAAATTAGTCATTTTATTATAATTACAAAAAAGCTTAACGGTTCCCCACAAAAGGCTATGAATGTTTCGATGTGGATGTGCCTTTACAGCGATGCTTTTCAATCACGAAGGGAAAACTGTACACTTCCTCTTCCGTCATTCCATTTTCGAAAGAAAGGTTTTCTTTTTTAAAACAATCGCCTGAACTCAGCGAGCGACTAACATTCCTGACCTTGGACTTTTTTTTTAATCTTGTAAATGTAACTGCGTTGTACCTGTATCAAAAGAATACCTATAGTTCTAGACCATAGACCCGGCAAGAATAGCGACTAGTTTGGAATTGTCATTTTTTGACGTTTAGTACTCATTAACGTTATTCGACGTCTCTGAGTGCGGCAGTTAGACTAGATTGTAAAGACTATCCGGAACAAGATTTTTTGTTTCTTATTGTTAAGAAATTAAAAAAAAATGATGTTGCGTTGTTGGACAAATATTGACTACTTATATAACGCTTTATTCAATGCAGAAAATTATGTAACGCATCAGGACATGACTTTTCGATTTTTTTTACATACACGCTGTCATGCTCATTTGTTTCGATGGGGCGAACGAAGACGAATTAACACCAAGTTTCGCCAATTATGTTAGGTCCCATGTCATAGGTACATGGTAATAGATCCCACGTGTCAGGATGTAAATTTTTCTGACGTATTTTCTAACGACAACGGTCCCAATATTCTATCTACAGTTAAAAGTAAGCTTACTAAAGTTTAAGTTGCCTGGCATTTTTGTTATAATACGATAAATAACAGAAGTTGCTAAGCTGCTAAGCAGTAGTAGGTAAGGTACCTACGTCTATCTTCAACTGTTGAAAGAATATTGGGACCCGCCCTTAATCTGTCTACCATTAACAAAATATTAAAAAAAAAAACAAATGAACATCTGTCTAGCATTAACAAAACATTAAAAAAAAACAAATGAACAATACAAAAGTGAAAAGAATTGACGATCGTAATATATTGTGCAGCAGCGACAGCAGCAGCCAGTACTGGATGGGGGCGGTGCGGGATCCCGACGACCCGCCCAACTGGAAGTGGGTGAGCGGGAATGACGTCACGGTGTCGTTCTGGAACGCGCCCGGCGGTACTGAGGACTGTGCGCGCTTCGACGGCAGCAAGGGCTGGCTGTGGGCCGACACCGACTGCCAAGCGAGACTCAACTACATCTGCCAGCATCGTAAGTTCTCTTTGTCTGTGCGGTCTTACTCAGCAGTAGATTAACACGTTACATAATGATTCATACTTAAGGTAGCAACTTTTAGTTAAGATTGGTTAGACAGAGTAATGCCGTGCTAATCTATTTATAGAGCAGACCGTACCAGCTAGCGTGACTCCAGCCGAATTGAACTGCTAGCGCGAGTTTTTATTTATTTTGCATTGGCGAATTTCCATCTTGATTGTTGACAGTGTTGCTGATGTACGATCTTGTCCCTCAGAGCCCAAAGCGTGCGGTAGACCAGAGCAGCCACCGAACTCTAGCATGTTGGCGGACAACTTCGAAGTCGGCAACTCGGTGCAGTACCTGTGCGACGAAGGCCACCTGCTTGTAGGGCCCACAGTGCGGACATGTCTCGACACCGGCTTCTACGACGAATTCCCACCAGTGTGCAAACGTGAGTGAAGTGATCCACGATTCTCTAAGCATTCGTTTAAGCTTTACGTTTAGCACCGTAACTAATAAAGGATGGCTTTAAAAAGAACGCGATAGTTTTATCACGTTAACTTTGTTGGCGAGAAAACTTGCGTAAAGTCGCTGTCAAACATGAAGATGATTATTGAAACCGTTAATATTATATTCATACATTGAGTGCATTGTCGATACTATTACGTTAACGAGGAATCTTCGTAAAGCGCTTGGGGCACTGTTGTGTGAGCGATCTCATACGGCAGCAGCTTTTCAAGATTGTCATTTCGCAGGGATCGTCTGTGGGTATCCTGCGGACATCCAGCACGGTTCGTACGAGCTGGTGAACGGGACGGTGTCGTACCTGTCGCACGTGCAGTACTCGTGCGACGCCGGTCACGAGATGGTGGGTCGGTCGCGGCTAGTCTGCGACATCGACGAGAGATGGAACGGACCCCCTCCCAGATGCGACGGTGAGCACACGCTACTGCACTATTATAGGACATTATATCCCAACGACAAAACAAAGAATGTCTCAGATCGCAAGTATATGACGATAAATTTGTGATCTGGGGCCTTTTTTTATCGCCCGCGGTAAGATCATAGTTTTAAGGCACCCCCTGGCCAGGAAGTGGGATTTTCCGAACGCGAAAAGTCCACTTTATGGTCAGAGCTTTTTTAGATTTACATGACCAACCCAATAGGAAACCATTAAGTAAACGTGGCATTTTTTTTAAATACTAATCGGAATAGGAACCACAAGAAACTTTAAAAACCCAAAACAGATGTTTTGGTTTACTAAGACCATAATTGCAAAATTATTTCGTTTGGGTTGGACCTCCTATGTTCCTCTAGTACCTATAGGTTTGAAATGGGAAAACGTACCTAACTATTGTATTCGCGTTAGAACTATAATTATATATTCAACCTTTTTCTGACCACAATTTTCTTTGAAATATTTTTTTAAAATAATATATGTTCAAATAAAAATAAAAAATATCAGCAGTCCTTATGTTTTCCAATGATAATATTTTTAGTTCTAATAATAATAAAAACATATTTATAAATAAAAGTAAGTTGGAAATAGTCACCGGTAAGTCCTTTTTACCAAGTGTTTTTACGCTTACCATTCAGCCATATTATCATCTCTACAATCAACACACAACTGAGCACTGAATTCCTTGCATCTCGGAAAACTTTCGTCGACTCAGAAAGGCATCGGGAAGACAGAAGGTAGATGCTATCTGTGAGAGCACAATTAACTTGATATCTCTACACCGTGCGAACTGCTCACAATGACACGGGCTCCCATGTGTGACTGCGAGCTTTCTATGCCTGATGTGGGTCACACGCTTCTGTAATAAAATTGTCTTGCATGATGCAGGGACGCCTTGGTAGGTAATGTGCTTGTTTACACCATAACACAATGTAGGGATTCACTTTCTCCGTGGCTCCTCTCGTTGTATATTTTATAGACGTTTGAGGAGTTCTATGGAGCTCTCTATGGGTATGCTGGTGTTGGTGGTTTTCCTTCCACCATACGTGTGCCCAAGGTGATTATTGGTCTACCGACACCGAGCAATCTCGCTTTATCGATTTTTACGGCACCCCCGGGGTGAGTTAGGGCTGGTACATTCTACGTTATGTTAATATAAAAAAACTTTAAAACAACAAGTATGCAGGAGTTGTCGTGGTAACGGGAAAAATATATGACAACGCGGTTTTATTTCAAAGTGTAGCGTAGGTTTTTTTGCAAATAGTTAAAGGAGGACATTATATTTCTTAATCTTTCTAGACAGCTATGTGTAATGGGCAGCAGCATTCCTCTTGTGGCACCTAGCTATATACTGCGATTTATGTGCCCGATAGATGGCAATAGGCTCGCCACGGGACCTAGTAAAAGTCGGACCTTTTAAAAAGTAGGTTTTTTTGCAAATAGGTATAGGAGGACATTATATTTGCTATAAAGTGTAGTAGGAGGTCGGTTTTTTTGCTAATAGGTTTATGAGAACATTATATTTGTTATATACGTTTATTCTAATTTGTTTGCAGTGGTGCAATGCGAGCCACCCCCTCAGATAGCGAACGGTCGCGCGACGTTGACGCAGAACGCGTCCGTTTTCGGCGCGGTCGCTGAATTCGCGTGCGCGCGCGGCTACCAACTGGTGGGACCACGAAGGGCCTCGTGCCTCGAGACCGGCCTATGGGACAAGTCGGCGCCACACTGTCAGCGTGAGTTGCATGTCCTTTCGAAAACTATCAAAACTTATTATGACCCCGACACATTTTTGAAACGCGACGCGACTCCACGTGTAGACTCAGAACAATGTTCATAGTGTGTTTCTGGGAGCCTAGCCAAGAGGCCAATGAAACTGACGTATTACTGAGAAAACAAAACGTCAGTTTCATACTTTTGTTTTCTATGCGTTCATAGAAAAGCCACTTGAAAACCATACATTTGATTAGACTCAACACGCGTCGCGTTACATCGGGGTTTTAAAAATGTATCTCTGCCATTATCCTTTAATGAGTACAATTACTACCGCACTCGAAGAGGTCAATTAACGTTAATGAGAACTAATTTCAAAAAATAACAATTCAAAACTAGCCGATATTCTTGCTGGATCTATGCTCTAGGTTTGAATGATTCTTTTTTTACACTAAGTACTCATTAAAGTTAGTTGATGTCTCTGAATGCGGCAATTAAACGGTTATAGATTAACAAAACAAATGTTTATTCCATTTAATATTAAACCTTTAAAGGAATAGTAGCTATTTTGTTGTTTGTTTCAAAGTCAAACTTGGTAACGACATCTTTTAAAATTTAATGAAATATAACAACTCGACGGATTTAACTGGCGCATGTATTTATGATGTAAACATATTTGCCTTTCATGTAAATCGTTTTGTTGCAGTCGAGGAGCGCTCGACAACAACAACAACGACGCCACTCCCACCGCCATCTACCACCACCACCTCTACAACGACCACGCCCCCACCACCGACTACACGACACGTGCTCCCCCCTCGCAGACCGTCCCTAAAGCCCTCGTCTCCCACCCCCTTTACAACCTTGGAACGGCGCACCAAGCCCACCACCGAAAGATCCACCACCGAAAGGTACACCACCAGGTTCTACGAGCGCCCGCCGGAGCGGAAAGTCACCGTGGGGGATACATTGGACTCTCCTACGAGTCATGTACCCCACATCATTGTTGCTAGCCACCCCAGGGAAAATCAGGTACGTGATATACTTGTTACAGTTGCTTAACTCCATTGTAACTACAAAATGTACTAAACGTAAAAACTTTCAGTGGGTGACAATGTTCTTTTTTGTTCTCTTCTAATAGTATTCTGCTCTGACGTCATCGGCTTATATCTCTAGATATTAATTAAGATAACTACTACTTATATCACTTGCCGTGTGGTCACGGCAGAGTAGAATACAATTGTCACCACCCCATATCTCTCCCGTGGTTGTCGTACAAGGCGACTAAGGATACATCATTATGAGGAATGGGCAGCAGCGTTCCTCTTATACCACCTAACAATAGCAATGTACTGCGACTTTTGTGCCCGATAAATGGCAATAGGCTTGACACCTATTACATGGGCCCTAACATAATTGGCGAAACGTGGGTGCCAGTTCACCTCTGCCCATATAGGCGTGATTTATGTATGTATGTATGTACGTACTTATATCTGCTTCTAAAGACACTACCAAGCATATTGTTTCATTTTGATTGCCGTCGCCAAAACTCATTTAGTCCACTTCCTACTTCTGTCCAAATATCTGACGCAATAAGATAAGACAACACATGAATGTGTTACTTAAGTTAACTGTATTTTGGGACCAAGACGAATGTTTAAATGTGTAATTGTATGGCAGTACGGGGAAATGTGACAGGCGATTAGTAATTTGACACGCTCCAAACCACGGGTGAAAGTAGTGAACCGAGCACGCGCCGGCACTCTCTCAAGTATGTTCTTAATGACTTGGGAACATTTTTTTTGTAAATAACGTCACACTTTATTGTATGCTGGTAAAGGTGTAGGAATTTCGTTTTTACCTACCTACTACGTGACCAATACCTAACTACCTGCATCCGTAAATAGATGTGTACCTTATTGAACTGTACATTCGCTTTACAGAAGATCATGATCAGCGTAAACAGAGTTCGTATGATGTAACATTGTTTTCTTTGTATTGGCTTCTGAAAATCGCCCTTCACTCCTTTCGCAAAACATCAATTGTAATCTGTCAATTGTTACTGTGATCTTCTTACTCGCTTCTTCTGTGTAAACTATACGTCAAGTCTACCAATTAAATCTAATCAATAAAATCTCGATAATTATTGTCTAATCCTTTCCGCTCGGTAACACTACGCCGTGACCGACTGCTTAACGTGCCTTCTAAAGCACTTGTTCTTCTTGTGCTGCCAATTAATCATCGCTAGGTACCTACTCAAGTCGCCTTATACGACACCCTGGGTGATGACAATAAAATTCTGCTCTGCCGTAACAATAATACAGCACCTTGAATGGTACCACCATTAATTTCTAATATTGCCACAGATTTTGGGGAGCGGCAATAACATCCGGGCGGAGCAGACGCCGCGTGTGAACGTGCCCCAATCGGTGGACGGCGAGCGGCGCGACGGCATGAGCACGCGGAACATAGTGGTCGTCGCGCTCGGCGCGGGCGGGGCGCTCGTGTTCGTCATAGCCATCATCACCACAATGGTCATGATGGTCCGGAGGTAAGGACCCGTCACGCGCTCCAATCATTTCCTAATTTTGATTGAGTTCAATGCTTATTCCACAAATCCCCTGCGAAGATACCCTGCCACCGTAGCATGGGACGTGGACAAAATCTCCTCCCCTGCGAACATAAGATACCCTGCCACCGTAGCACGAGACGTGGACAAAATCTCCCTGGGGAAAAAGAAAATTTTTCCCTCTCGCTCTAACTCCCACCAAGTCGCGCGGCAGAACACTGTCAAGTGGTGGAGAGAGATTTTATCCACGTCCCATGCTAGGCCTGCTGCACAGGGTATTTTTACACTTTTCGAATACAAATCCACGGAATATTGAATTAAATAATCACACTCATTACTTACTCGACAAATCCCCTGGGTAGGGGGTAGGGCCTAGGGGGCCCAGATATTTGTGGAATAAGCTGCCCTTAACAGGTAGGTGAGTCAATATATCAGAGAAGCAGTGAACTATTAGATTAATTAATATTTCGATTAGTCTATGAAGCAGCTCAGAGGTCAACCGCAGAGCAGAAATGCCGCCATTTCGTCCAAATTGCTGCTTTATTTATTAATAGCAAAACATGTTGCGGTGTAAGTGCAATACACGTTTTAAAATTATCCTAGGTTAATAATTAGTGTGTAAAACACTGTTGGAATTTTTTGGTTAGTAGAAATAATTAATAATTTCTGTAGCGGTACAAAGGCATTGCTGCAGTAATTCTTTTTAATAAAAAAAAATATATAGTGTGCACCTCAAATAATGCCAGTTTAACATAATTACATTCAGCTTTAGGGGGACAGGTTAGTTAAAATAAAACAACTGCATTAAATATTACTTCATATTCAAATGTCAAAACATAGGCAAAACCATTTCAGGTAATCATTGCATTGCCTAGACATTTGTGGTGTGACAAAATAAAAATATGTAATTGGTGCGAGAAAAGTACCTTAAAATATAAATGCTCTTACTGCCGCACTCAGAGACGTCAAATAACGTTAATGAGTTCTTAACGTCAAAAAATGACAATTCAAAACTAGTCACTATTCTTGCCGGGTCTATGGTATATTTATCTAGATTTGAATGAACATTTTTGACATTAAATACTCATTAAAGTTAATTGACGTCTCTGAGTGCGGCAGTTAGTTAATTATAAAATCACAAATATTCTAAATAACCCTTATAATTTAATAGGCTTACATAATATTTGTCTAACACCTAATATGTAATACATAGAAATTGACCGCCCTGCTAACAAAACCAAAAGGGCAATGGTATTTTCAATACCGATAGATAAGTATCGGTATTGAAAATACCATTGCATTTGTTCGCAATTTTTTCCAACATTTCGACTCATTAATATATGAGGGTATGTGATGGGAATAACATATAGGTACCTACCTACATTGCACGAGAGATGACAATGGAAAAGAAACTAAAAAACCTAGGGTATCAGTTTTCAAAATCCATATGATGCAACTCAAAATCAGAATCCTCAAGTAGGTACTTACACCTACACAACGGCGCAAAATGCCAGTAAAACCATAACTCATTCAACGTAACTATTGCTTCTACCAGTTAATTAATAATTAAAATTAATTCCTACCTGTTACCTATATGGACATCTTCAAGGCCAGAGTTACGAGGCATGTTCTAGGCGAGCGTGTAGCATCTTAGGCCTCATCACCGTTTTCTATCAGGGGAGAAAACGCGCAGCTTGTCGAGCACTAAAAAAATTATGTTTTCTAAAAATAGAACACACATAGTTAAAACCCGTAGAACCATTTAATTTGTAGGTAATCATCGTTCTCCAACATGCGCAATTGTGGGCGGCACAACCTAATATGCATTAAACTTTTTTTTTAAATAAAAGTCACCACTTCATTTAATTTTTACTTACTGGTTATCCCTTCATGCTATGATAGGTAGTACGCTCAACAGCTCGTCAGGCGACGACAAAATGTCACATTTCATCAATCGACTTCGTCCTTTACCAGCAACAAGTTGAGGTTGAGAATGGATTGAAGAAATTTGACAGTTTTGAGTAGTCTGAAGCGCTGTTGACCGTACATGTAGACAATGTCGGTAAAGTGGTGTTTGTGTTGGCCAAGTTGCGTTGGGTGGCGCGCGGGCGGGTGTGCCGCGCGACCACCTGCGCGCGACCTGCCCTCGCGCTGGTACACGCTGCTCGCGCTGCCGTTCCCCGATCAGCAAGTCGGCCGACGCGAGTTCGCGCGTGCGCACCGACACGCGCACCGCGCGGGACACTTCTCCAACCCGTTATAGCCAGTGCGTTTATATTTCGAGGTACGAGCGGACCCCACTGTGGCTGCCGACGGAGTTAACTCTCGGGGTTTACGCTTCCAAGTTTAGGTCTTCATGGGTCGAACAAATATGGGCCAGAGAAATTACGAAAATGTATCGCCCTGCCCGGCTAACATGACCACCGAAACACGATATGATAATTATCGCGCCATTATCGCGTTGAACTGTAAAAAACAATTTTTGACAGTTCTAAGCGATAAATGGATTTATCATATCGTATTTCGGTGCTCATGCTAGCCGGGTTGATGCGGGAACGAACCCGCGTTCTCCGCAATCCGGACGACTGCCATGCCCTTTCCCGCATCAGGACAATAATTACTTATTTCAGAATTTACAGCCTATTTTTCTTTAGTAGGTAACAACTCTTTTAACTAAAATGTTTAAATAAAAATCTTAAACCTACCTACTTATAATGAGTCATCAAGAAAATTCTTAGGTAGGTACAAAAGCATTGAGTACTTAGAATACTTAACTTGGGATTGATTTTAATATTCATCTATTGTTGTCATTACTTACCTACATTATGTATCATAACCGGATCACAACACCAAATTGTTAGTAATTAGCTCACGTATGAAGGCAGCCACCGTGTCGTACCGCGCCGCATCCGCACTGAAAGCACATCGCCCACTCGCCGCCATTTTGATTCACCACACCGTCACCAAAATGGAGGAAATGCAATTCACGAGGAACATTGTCACAATTGTAAATACAAAGCAAAACAATTGACGGGTCACGTTATTTCATTGTACTTAAGCACTATTTAGACACCACCATACATTTCAAGACACGCACATCAATACGCCATAACGAGGTACCTATATCACGTTGCAGTAATTTATTGTATACACATGTCACACATTCACGATTTGTTGTAATATCTACACAATTTTTATTTTCTATATACTTTAGTTTAAAACTACCCTCTTCTTGAGATAAGTTAAATTTAAATAGTAATGGGGATACCTACCTACCTAGGTATATTACTTAAAATCTTTATTATTAATCTGGAAAAAAAATTATATAAACATTCTGTAACCCCCTCGGTGCGTAACTCATGATCGTGACATAAAAGGACACAATCTTTCGAAAAGTATACTAGACTTACCCGCGTTAGATATATGATAATATGTATATTTTACGAAATATCTTTTCTGGCAGAAATAATAGCCAATAGTTAAAGCTCGATGGCGCAGTGGCTTAGCGCGCTCAACCTGCGATTGCGTAAGCTTAGAAATATTCTTTTAGCACCTCTAGACAAGTGGCCAATCTATTTTTCGAATGGAACGATATACGACGACTAAAACAACAGGGCGACCGTTGTGTCAAATGTAAAAGAAGCTGTCAAAAATTGACATAAGTATCATATTCGCTTAGATAGATCGGCCACAGTCCGCTCAATGGGTGTGTAGTGGGTATATTTATTATCGTGTTCCTCCGTGGTTAGGAAGTCACGCATGATGATGGGGTAAATAAATTATAGTACCTACGCAATTTAGAAAGTATGTAATGAAAGAAAGAAAGTATTGTATTCGAATATTAACATTCGACGTTGAAATGTCCAGCAGGAAACGTCAGGACGGCAAACGATACCGGCACCACGTGTCAGGAGACTGCAACACCGTGGAGTCAGTAGACTCGTCGTCGTCCGAGTCGCGCAGCGGCCTGAACCGGTTCTACCGGCAAGCGTGGGACGAACTCCACGAAGCGGCAGGCGCCCGGCACGCGGGCGGGGGGCGTCGGGAGCGAGAGGCTCCCAAGGACGGCTCTGAGCTGGTAGTCTCCGACGTATACCCCGCTCCCAACAAACGCCGCCACCATCACCACCACCGAGAGCCGCGCCACGATTGGTGCTCGCCGCACCGCTCCCACCACAACCACAAACCCAGGTATTAATCAACACTAAATGAAACGTGTTGAGTTGTTACTTTTAAGTATATACTACCAGGTCAAATGGAAAAAGAGTTAAATGTTTTAGCTATCAATTATATCAATCGATAGGCTTTTAGTCATTTTTTATTTGATCCGATAATGTTATACAATTTTAAAATGTTTAGGTATTTATAATAATGAATGAATGAATATTATTAGATATAATAGTTTACATGATTGTAATTTTTTGTGAATATGTACCTAGGTGTAGTTTAGTGCAAATATAACTTAATATTTTCATTTTGCATCTAAGTTTTGATGTTGTCTATTAAAATAATACCTACCAATTAATGCAACTTTGTATTTTGTCGTTGTATTGCTAGGTCTTGATTTTCATTACTGTAATTATCATCATTATTTTAATACTTATGAAAAAAGAGTATTACATTAAATACGTATATGTATTATTATATATATCTACTTTATAAGATCTAATTTAGGTATGCTAAATATACCAAATAGTTAAGCAAGCTTCTTAATATATTCTAAGTTATTTCATAAAAATAAGTAGAAATTGTATGTTAATGTCACACAATCAATATCGTAATGATTGCAATAAATTGCTCAGTGACCCATCTCTGTAATTGCATACGGATTCAGTATTTTTAGTAAGTTCTTTCTGCTTCAAACTATGATTATCTTGATCTTTTCTTAAATGGTATTTGATTGTAGACCATTGTTTTCACTCTTATACCCATTCATAGTTATGTTTAAGTAATTTAAGCAGCTGAAAATTTATTTGTACATAATTATGCAATGTTTCCTGTAAGATAAGATTGAAGTTAATCATTGTTCACGCTCTATTTTTCCAGGTATATTTTACTATGCATAATATTATTAAATTGAATTGTGATTTACGTAATATTTTATGCGAAATTACTGCTAGGAATTTCTATGAGAGAGAATATTTGATAACTGTAGAGCTTAAACTGAGGTTTGGTGACCACCGTTAAAATGTGAATTATAATTACCGACTATTAGGTAGGTACATGTTATTGATGATAGATAACAGCAGATGAGTACCTATGTATTGAGTAAACATTTATCGGTAACGGATTCGATGCGCTCTGGTACTTGGAAAAACCTTTCGAGTCAGTTTAAAGTTGATTGGAAGGGTTGAGTCGAAACCAAACATTTATGCGCCTCGAACCAGCATACTTAATTAGGAGTTCTATCAAAAATTTTAATTAGACTTATGCTTTATGAAATAAGTTTTTTTGCAATAGATACTAAATAATACGAGTACGGTGATTGCCAGCCGGCAACAGCTACGAAAGCTACGCCCTCTACATAAGGTACAAAGTATTTTTAATCCGCCAGTTATCAGATAAATGTAACTAACAGTACAATTCCAGTCCCGACAGCGACAGGTACTAAGTAATTCGACTAATGCTATAAAGGAACCTATTACGTTTACGAAACAAATTTTATGAATATGTGCCATTTGACAGGCAAAGTGTAAGAAATTCACAGATGTTATGTTTTAATTTATTACTTACGGTTTATAGTTTATAAAGGCGGTTGTCTTTGTACTGTAAAGGCCACGTATCGAACAGAATGCTTTCTATATCGGTTAGGTGAACTCTGAACTGTTTTTTTATGAAAAATTATTTGTTTGAAGATGTTCTTTATTCTTGGATTTAACCAATTACCTACAGCTTACCTACTTATTCATTCTATGTTGATGTGCTCATACAAGTCCTACGGTAATATTTGTAGGCTCAGACATGCTATGAGTTGCTAGGTGAGCCGTGTCAGTACAGGGCATAACCGCACTTGATAAATATTTATCTATGTAAATATATAAATATTATGATTAGGTTGTTTAAGATGCGTTCGTACAGTTCTGCGCATGATAAATTACTGTTAGTATTTAAAATTTACTTCATCGCAGCCGAATAGAAATTATTAATTTACTTTTCGACCAACTGAAGCAAGTTGAAATATATCGCCGTCCTTATGGGACACGAATTATTCTGGACTATATATTTAGTACGATTCCTCTTTATTTGCCAATAAGAAACAAAACGTTTTTTCTTGCAACATGTCTTTTTAAGAGAAAAATTAATTCAAATAAATGTTAAATGCTTGCTGACGTCAGCAAAAGTATCCGGAAGCTGTAAGTAAAAAATAGACTGTTACATTAATTTGCACTCCAAAAAGAAAAGTGATCTAACTCAAAAATGTCATCTCTAAAAAAATATTTAATAGCGGTACCGATTTTTAATATAAGTCTGAATCTAAAAAGCTTATTGTAGCTTTATTATTAGCATACCTTGCATTTATCCATACACAAAGTCCACATATTGCATGCTTTTTGTCCCATCAAAATTTTGTGATATAGGTCACTTTTGTTGAAGGTATTTTAACTCCCAAATTACTGGAAAATGTGAACGAATTTTAGAATGATATAGAATTCAGTTATCGAACGTCCAAATTGTATTTGAATATAATAGAAAATATATAAATTGTGATAATCAGCTGGCTTTTTATTTCATGTCCTTATTGAATAATTAGGTAAGTACCTACAGCAGCGTATCTTCCTCGTATGCGGTTATGCGTTGGTATTAACCGTACCAATTATTATTTATTTAAATATTTATTTATTTAAACTTTATTGTATACACAAAAGTTACAAATGGCGGACTTACTGCCACACTCAGAGACGTCAATTAACTTTAATGAGTATTTAATGTCAAAAATTTTCATTCAAATCTAGATCATAGATGGTAAGAATAGCCACTAGTTTTTGTCATTTTTTGACGTTAAGTACTCATTAACGTTATTTGACGTATCTGAGTGCGGCAGTTAATGCCATTTGTAACTAAATAATGTTTAAATATCAAATTATTGTTTGATATTTATTTATAATAATGTTAGAAAAGTGCAAGGGTTAACTGCCGCACTCAGAGACGACAAATAACGTTAATGAGTACTTAACGTCAAAAAATGACAATTCAAAACTAGTCTCTATTCTCGCCTGGTCTATTTAATATTTTGTCTTGATTTGAATGAAAATGAAAATTTGAAATTAAATTCTCATTAAAGTTAATTGACGTCTCTGAGTGCGGCAGTATAATAGCGATAAATAATGGACCTACAGCCCTTCCTCATCGCTGTCTTAATCAGTTCGTCCTAAATTTGTTTCTGACATTATTTTTTTTTAACTATAATATATTCATTAGGTATATTAACACATTCGTCGTGTAATTTCATGAATAGGTTTCAAACCTTCTATTACTTTATTCTTTGTAATATTTTTTGATATAATGATCATAAATTCAAATAGATATCAAATCATAGGTTACCTCCTCACTAACGTCGGCAGTGGACAATATTATATCGAACACATGTTTCCCACTATATTAATGTGGTATTAGACATCGCATTCTTTTAGAAACAATGAAATTACCTTAAAAAATAGTCTCTAGCTACCTAACGGAGCTGTTATATAGGTACACAGTCTATAAAACCAATATTAAATTAGATAACAACTAAAATTCCCAAAACATTAAATATGAATATCCACATAATGTAAATATTTCTAAGTATGCGAGTTTTAAGCATCAGTTTCAGTATTATAGAACTAACACTGATACATGTTTAATTTTGAAAGGGTTTGACAGTCGTCACTAATTAATAGACGCTAGCGCCTAGGTATGTATGGAAGGTCTATAAAAATTAAACACTTTAGTAATATATTATTATTTTATTAGTTTTTCAATTTATCTACTCATACAAAAAGAGGTACATTGCTTTGTGTAGAACCTTGTATTGGGTTTAATCTCATTTAGTTAATCATTACCTAAATTCACGAAACGTATTCTAGGCTGACTGAATTCTAACAATTAAGTTCAATGTGTAGTATCATAAGGCATTGACCGATTGTCTTGATACATAATTATGAGGATAAGATGGACGAGCGTAACATGTTTGAACTGAGCAGTAGGTACGGTAATAATTTTCGAAATTTCGACGAGTTCGTAGTAAGTATAAAATTATTTTTTGATAACTAATAATCAATATTGTTCACAAACCAAAATATTCACTTTGAGCTGTTAAAAACAACATTAAACTTCACTCGAGACAATCGATGATATGTCTTTCAATACTATATTGGGTTTAATACCTATGACAAAATGTGGATGGACTTTCATAACATTATAGAAAACATTAATAAAATTAAGTTTTAAAAGAATACATTTTTGTATGTCAATACTTTTAGTGATATTAGCGTTTTGTTTAAAAATAAGTATAAAAATAATTATATCAATTACATCTGATTTACAATAGTAAAAGACACAAAGAACCTAAGTCACATAATAAAATATAAAGCTTACACAAGTTTTTGGTGACGTAGACACTGCTATACAAAACTGAAATTAAAATTAACATTCAAATATCTAAATCCGCTATAAGGCTAGTATAGAATTAATTAGCCATACGTTTTTTGGCGCTTGGCTAAGTAATACTATTTACACCATTATTATTCTATTCTCACTCGATAGCAGCCATAATATTAAATAGCAAACACTACCGATGGAGGTGTTCCTTTTAATAGCCAACAAATTAAAACTAAAATTGTACGTAAAGCATAAAACAAAAAAGAGCTAAAATTGTACATAAAATATACATTTATATTATTATTAGTTCTGGTTAAAAATATGCATTCAAATTGGGTCATATAAAAACATGATTGTATTTTAAACCAAGCAATACCATCTGCCACCCATCAAAAGGTCAAAATGTCAGTGACATTGATTTTACCATAACAGTGATTCAATATTAAAGTTCTTGTTCATGCAAATGCCACTAGTATACATGTTTTTAATTATTTCATTACAATTCTTATATTAAAACTAGAAATAAGTTACATTGGTGATAATTAAGTCTTATGAAAATAATTTGTCAGTACAATTATATAAAAATGGCCATGTACAGGCACTACACAAGTTACATTATTATTAGATGATGTTAATGAAGGTCATGTGAGGGTAAAACCAGGATAGCAAAGAATTTTGATACTTATGCACTCTCGTGCGTAACGTAAACTGAACATTATTGCATGAGGCATTAGAAATAAAAAATACTATATATTTTCATAGTGACAACCGCGAGTCACTAAAATAAGATTTTTTTACTCAACACAATATACAGACTATGACCATTCGCGAATTCTCCATGATCCGAAGTAGGATTCATTTAAATTGTTTTTGGCACCCGTGATCTTCGAGTATCACAGTATATTATATTGGTTGTCCAACGTCAACATTCGGTATATAAATATTTTTACAAAATCTCGCCACACGAGTAATTTTATACAATTACCGTGAATATAACCAGCCTTTTCGTTCATGAAAAGGCTGACGACTGTATAAAGTCCCTTATGCCATGGACGCTACTAATACGCAATGTGGTGTTTAATAACTAGGTATAGTACTCTTGTGGCGACTCTAAAATAAATTTTTTTCGTGACTGTTTCTCTTGAGGTCATCTGAACTCCGATAGCTCAATATCAGTCATGTAATGAATAAAATGCAAAGGCAAGTTACAAAACATTGCCAAGTTCACGCGGTAAAGCGTAGATAACAAATGTTTGAGATCAAATTCATCCTTGCTCATTTTACATACAATACTTAAGCCAAGTGAAGCTTTTACAAGTTGACGAGTCCGTTTTAATCCTGCATATACACTACCGTGTCTAATATGTCGACTTTTGGAAGTATACACAATATTGTAACTTGTGGAGCCTTTATCTGGTTAGCAATAAGACTATTACTATAACAAAGCGCATCAACGCCTTCTATATCTGAAAGGCGACGTTCTGAGAACGTGGTACAGCAACTACAGATTGTTTATACTGCACGTCATTTGGAAGACCTTGCCATTATCGCTAATATTGCAAGAATACCCGAAGAAAATAAATGTACAACACTTTGAAGCGCTTCGATTAAATTTAATCATTCGCGTGCACACACATTATAATTTGTATATTTTCAACAATATGCTCCTCTACATATACAAACGGCTACATCCCTACAAGTCGACATACGGACACCCATTTGACTTGGCATCTATAAATATTACACATGTTCTTTCCGCATATAAAAATATACCCATTAATCATACAATTTACAGCCGATATATAGTACAAATATAAATATTTACTCTTTTGGCATATCTAGCACACCGTTTAGCCCACAGCTGGGGTTAGCGTTACATTACTTTGTGACATTGTCCCTACGTATAACATTAATTTAGTGACGTTGGGCAAGTGTCACAGCTAATAATATCTACCTGTGTACCAGCAACGCGCTTTAACACCATTAACTCGTTACACAGACACTACCCAAAATATAAAGCTTAAAATTGTGTGGTAAATAAAATAGTTTAATTAAACCAACACATTGTATTTTTAGTTGCAAGTCACTCACTGTGTTAAAATAAGCTCGCTTTACACACTCAAGTTAAATTTAACTAGAAATACAATGTACATCTCAATTTATTTGTTTCATGAATATAAATTTTGCAGCCAAAAGCCCTACTAAAAAAATATAGAAAATAAAATTATAACGATGGGTTAACTTTATGTAGTCTTAATCATAGAGACCGATCGAAAAAGACTACTAGTTTTTCTCCCCCTTTGGGGGCTAAACTTAATCCAGTCTTTTTCGAGTTCAGTCTTAATATAAAAATAGGGGGCTTTAAGCATGCTACTTTTTACTTACTTTACTATTACTACAATTATTGTACAAATAGCCTACGTACAAAATGTTCATGTTTTTAGTACAAAACCAATATGTAAAATAAAACTATAACATCTCCACCTATCAGTTGTCAATGGAAATCAATCTTTATTATTGACAAATAGAGTTTGTTTTCAATTTACAGAGAAGGCGTGAAGAATTCACGTAAAACAACAAAGCGTCGACACACGAAAACAATTTTTCAACAATCCATAGAAAAATCATTCGATAAATTAAATTACAAATTATTAAAAAGAATTCTAAAGAGACGGAAGCAAATTTTGTACTAATAATAAGGCCGTAATAAGACCGTTTCACATTCATCCAATCTAAGAAGGGCAAAGCGTGATTGACACATCCCAAAAACAGAATTATGTATCTTTCAACTCAAAAAAAAGTCAAACAATAAAATTTAAAAAAGGACAAATACGTAATCATTAATAATTCCATTAATTTATTAGATAATATCATTAAATAATTTTAGACATTACAAAACACTACACATAATCATAGATTGTATGATTATGTATGATACATAAAAAGTAGAGTAATAATAAATATATATGCCTTACATTCATTCACTTATAATGTAAGAATCTAAAGCGCTTGTGATATGAAAACTTAATGACAGTGAAATATACATAGTGTACCAACCATGACGTGAAAACAAATATGCCGTCGTAATGTAGAATGCAATAATTTGGAATAATTAACTATAATTGAATTTAGAAAAATGTACTACTATTAATTATACATTAAAATAAAACAACTCTAACCCGTTTTTTATTCCGCCTATTTATCCTTTAATAGATGTTTCACCCACATATCGCCGAATATGTTTTATCTACAAATAATGGTTACAAACGAAAAATGAACTATGTTATGTTAATGCATTTTTCATTACGGCGACAGAAATGACCGTGATCATCACACAAACGTTTGCCTCTACCAGGATTAGGACTCTGGCCCAGCGATCTGACCATTCGACCAACCTGGTTGTCAACTTTTAAAACATTAAAAACACCCAACAATCGTCAACATATTTCACTCAAACATTTAAAATCTGTAGGCCCGTCACGGGCAGGAGAAGATGCCATTTTTATTGGCCTATGCCGTTTTTTTTTTCTTAAAAAAAAAACAAAGACGATGATGCAAAAAGACTAAGGCCGTATTATGAGCTGTGCTTCAGGTACACAAAGGAAGTCACTTCTACATTTTACTGGCGGTAACTTTCCCACATCTAGCTAGGCAAGTTAAAATACACGTCGTATTTTTTTTCTCAACACCTTAATAATGTGTATGAGAAAATTAGAAAATATCGTTTTCAAGGTTAAGTTTTCTTTTGTAAACAGTTATTGCGAACCAGATATTTCACAATGAGTAATTCCTACAGATAACAACTTACGTGCATTATTTCGGAAACGTGTTTCTAAAGTACTGTTAGGTACTTGTCTAACGAAAGCATTAGACATTCCCAGTTGCCTAATACTTCTAGAAGTCAAATAAGAATAAACAATTGGATTCGTATTTAATTAAAA
Organism: Cataclysta lemnata; assembly: GCA_963931975.1. Classification (NCBI taxonomy): domain Eukaryota; kingdom Metazoa; phylum Arthropoda; class Insecta; order Lepidoptera; family Crambidae; genus Cataclysta; species Cataclysta lemnata. The sequence goes on along the minus strand of OZ008338.1, from coordinate 10,037,804 downwards.
ACTGTCAACAGTTACATTTCGCTACATATTCGATCGAGGATTCGTAGTTTACAAGGTTCCAGAGTGACTCAGTTGCGCTATTCTTGAATGAAGAGCTAACTGTTCAGTCCACCTATGCCGACACCTTGAACGATTTCGGTTTTTGCATGACGCAAAGACGTACTTCACTGAAATACCGCCAGCCTTCGCCTCTTTTGAATTTTCGGAGTGCGGAAGTGTAGTTAGCAGGTAAATTGATCACAGGGCTGCAATATTTCTTAAGATCTTAAGAAATATTGGAGCTCTATGACACATCACTCGTATGCTTTTCTTTTATTGACCCAGACCCTACTTGCGAAAGTTACCATCATAAAACCTTGTTGGTAAACTGCCAGGACAAACCTTAACAAACTTATTTATTTTTAACAATCCTAATTATACTTTATTTACATATACATAAAACAGTCACTATACAAATACAAACAGTTGTTAAAGGTAAATTTCTATTGTTATATAGGTAATTTTAACCTTACTGAGTGGCAATTATCAACGTCCATTACATATTTAATGTATACATCTGTATTTGTTTAGGTCACTGTTTAAATTTCGATAGGTATACAACTATGACATAGTTATAGGCGGCTGACATGAGGCAAAATACGCTCCAACGCCAGGGTTTCAATTGAAATATAAAAATTTCTGTTTAAAACTTCAAAAAAACATTGATTAATTAAATGTAATTAAATAAAATAAATACAATTAAAATAATATATAATCCTCGCAGTCGTTCCAATTAATGTATTTATTTATCTATATCTTATCTATATCAATTTTAATTGATACAACTCTAGAATGGTATGCAGCCTATCAAAGTCGCGTGGTAAACCCTGGCGCTAGGCGCTCTCTTCCTTACCCAGACACACTCTATAATTGACTGACACCGCTAGTAGGAAATCTATGCGAGATCAAAGCACTAACTACTAAATATATATACTCTAGCAAATATACAAAGGCCCATCTACACGAAATCACGTCCTTGCCTGTAGCATGCAATACATTTACAAAGAAGAAGAAATAGTTAAACTATTTGCAAGGTGCGAAATGACTTCGTGGAAATGGGCGTCAACGGTACTATTTATAAACTACAAGAACTAGATTTATAACATCCAATGGAATCGAATCAGAAAGAAATAAGGTTATCAAGACATTAAGTACCAACATGTATAACATCAAATATCAAAATAAAAATACCATTTTGACAGAGAGCAGTGTAAAAAAAAATATATTAGTAAAAATAAAATTCAATAATTGTAAAATAATAATCAACGGTAATAAAAAAAAGTCAAAAATGTAAAAAAATGGGCGTCTTCAAATTAATTGATAAAGTACACCCAGATATTTTCGGATTCATTCCACTGCATCGATTTTATTATAATAGAGCACAGAGCATGTTCACTATAGTGCACTCTGGACGTGCTATTGCACGTATTTTCATTCATAATTTGGCAAAAACGTGTATTCATTAGTTACAGTAATAATAATAAAAATATCCATTTGTACGGATCTCAGACTGTTCAGTGGCTGGGTATAGAACAGGCTTAGCAGTCCTGTTATCAGTACAATTAGTAACTAGTTTGCCATAGTTTACTGCGATGCAAATATTATTCTTGACATAATCTATATACAATGCATCTTGACAGCATTTTTTTCGCCGAAATCAGTACCGTATTACCGTACCCTTATGAATATATACAATTAAAATGTATGTATATCAGTAATACATATCTTAAAATGGCTAATAAATACACAATTCCGCCGTGAGGAGGCAAGTTTCGAAGACTCTTCTACCAGGTTTGTCTGAAAATCTGCTTAGCCGGGAGACATAGGCAATCCGATTACTAATCACACACGCCGCTGCCAGTTGCACTCCGTCTTCTGGGGGGAGGGAAATAAAAAAACGTTTGATTTATACAATAATAATAATTGCTCATTAAAATAGATATAAGGTATGGGAAAATATAATTGATTTAGATTCGTTTTATAGCAAAACTACAGACGACTTAAGTGCATTAATGCATGAATGCGATGACGAGAGAGAGAAACACACAGAAGGGAAAATGGAAAAGGACAACATATTCAGCGGACCACAAATAATAGTGTGAGCAATTATAATACGTAATAATAATTATAAATATTGAGTGTACCTGTATATCTTTTATACTAAACTATATACTGGCATAACCTTAACAAGAATTCACTGTTTGTCAACTGACCTGTCAGCGGCCATAAGCGCTTGGTGAGCCCCACGCTGTGCGGACACCTGTACTAGCTCAGCCACCGTCGCCGCCTGCTGTTCCGCTGGAACACACGACAATTGCAATGCTAAGTCATTTCATTTCTGTTGTAAATATATACGTGCATATAAACAGATAACATGGTGGTAAATGGAGTGGATGGTATTTATTTTTGCGATCAATATAAAGTATTCGAATAAAATTATTATTACATAATATAACACGTTAGACTGGAAATGTGAACAGGGTTAAAAGGACAATGAACGATGTTTAAAGCTAAAAATGCAACGTTACAGATTAATCGCAGAAATGATAGTAACAACATGGCATTAGTCAAAACACTAATGTACAAACAGAGCGCCAAAACACGCGGCGAGTAAAGGCAACATTGCTACGCATTTCAGTTTAGACTTGCTTTTTTGAAGATCCCGCATTTGTAGACCTAATCTACATTAATATTACACCGGAGTAATTACGCGGGTAGCAATGCACAATTACCTTGATGTTTTTAGACACATATTAGGATTAAATGATTTTTATTTGAACATGTTAGAAAAAATATTAATATTATCAATGGAAAAAGCGGTCAAAAATGTCAGAATTCTCACCTGGTGGTAATTTAGTCACGACGGAATAGAGCTTCTTCTGGAACCCTGAATTCCAGAAGGCCTATGTTTGTGCGGCAGTAAGTGTTTGTGTATAAAAATGTATTTTTCACTTCTCATGCTCTGAAAGTGCTTATTTGTGCAGCATATAGGCTGCACAAAATCGAATTTTGTGCTCTAGAGCATTAACGTATCTACTCATAAATGTGTCGATAATAAGGCAAAGAAAATGAGCCATGCAGCCAAAGACAATAAGGAATTCAGAGATAGAATTTGTTATTGTTTAATATTTACTTAAATTTATTTGCCTAATGTGTTTTTTAAGACATAAAAGATATTACAATTTTAATTCAAGCAGGTACGGTAGGTTATTAAATTAATTTAAAAAAATTATTATTTCAAAATTAATTTAATACTTGGCTGTATATGCCTGCAGCCCAAGCCTAGTATCAATGGGAAAAACAATTTCTGTCAGTATTCAAAACTGTACTAATTTTTGTTTGAATTTTAAGAAATGTTATGAGAAATTCTGATTTATTTCCTCGCAATCGAAGTGAAAAGCAGAGTTTCTACCTCGTCCACAAAACCATTTTTATCCTCAACATTACTATCAGCCCTCGCCTTTGGCTCGGGCTGCTAAAAGTCTCGGACAAAAATGATTCGTTTTGTGCACTTGATGGAAAATCTACTATTATTCCACAATAGCGATCGTCAACTGTTTTCAATGGGAGACTGGCGTGTACATCCTTTACGGCCCTGCACTGCAGCCCAGAAAGCTTCTACGTAACTCCAGCCGCGAACAGGAGCCAAATTCAGTACTGACACATGTGAAGAGGAGGGTAGTTTTCAATGGGAGCCTGGCGTATACATGCTTTACGGCCCTGCACTGCAGCCCAGAAAGCTTCTACGTAAATCCAGCCGCGAACAGGAGCCAAATTTAGTACTGACGCATGTGGAGAGGAGGATAGTTTTCAATGGGAGCCTGGCGTATACATCCTTTACGGTCCTGCGCTGCAGCCTAGAAAGATCCTACGTAGATCCAACAGGAGCCAAGTTCAGTATTGACGCATGCGGAGAGAGATCCACCCGCGAACAGGAGCCACGTTGAGTACTGACTATTGACTTATAGGAGGGTACCTGACAGAGGCCTGCTGAGTCGCCGCTCGAGCCGGGCGAGCCGCCGCGCGCTCGGCCCCTCTCGGGCCTCCTCGCGGGCTCGCCTCTGCGCTACCAGCCGCGCCCACCGCGCCTCGAACCACAGCTGCATCGCGTCGCGCTCGTCCTCGTCGCCGGCGCCGACGCAGCTCGGCCCTACGTTAGTCACCACAGGCCTAAGCTCTACTCGCAAGCGCTAAGTTACGAAATAAGTACACAAGTACGCCGCCGGGCTGCATGATCATGTTAAGTTGCTAATCATGTCAGTACATATTATTACTCTGAAGCAAAAATGACATTAATGCGACATGACGGTTTGATGCGAACGTTGGTGCCGTGCATAATGACAAGTGATGTGATGACATAATCAAATATGGTAAGTATGTACAGTTGGCTAAGAAAGTGGTGCACCACTTTTGATTTAGTTTGCTAGTCATCGAAAATTACAACAAGGTGTATACTAGCTGACAACTGTGACAGACGTCAATATCATAAGATAGCAATGTTGTCAGATCATGGTGCAAGCAAAACAAATCTTTAGTGTTCTATAAACTGCATGCGACATTTAATCTTAGCGTGGTAAACCACTTCCTTGGCCGACTGTACACGTTTTCTCAATCATCCAATTCTATTCTATTCAATATCCTATTCTTTCCAATCTACTTGCCAGTACAAATCAGCTATCTAGGCTAGATGTCTAGATCTAGTGTGATGACTATAACTGAATCCGCTCTTAGATAGTTTAGCGAATAACAACACATCTACTGCACTGAAGTAACATTTTAGCGTCTAACAAAACTTCAGATCTAATTACGGGTGCAATAGACAAAACTGCTAGAAACACATTTTGAAACACGACGCGACACGACGTAACGCGACGCGTGTTGAGTCGAATCAAATGTATTGGTTTTCTATGACCAGAAACACACTATGAACATTCGACGCGACGCCGGTTGTTCGGCGTCTAAACGTGGGAGTCGCGTCGCGTTTTAAAAATGTGCCTGGGTCATAAAGAGTGTATTCACCTGGGAGCCGCGCATGGTTGTGACGTCGCTCGACTGGCGGGCAGTAGCCGGTTGGCGGGGGCGGCACAGGCGGAGCCTCCTGCAAAGCCCCAGTAGACTTGTGCGCGGCGGCGCGAGGATTCTCCTGTTTCAAAACGCCACGCTTAACACTCTCTTCTATACTATATTCATTCAACATAAAACCTTATCGACATTACACCTATATTTAAATGAAATAAACTGATTAAACAAATAAAAAATTGACTGTCATTTATAGGCAATTAAGCTGCATGCATTATACGATAGCGCAAGTTCTTTCAAATTGTAAAATCTTATTCTTGCCAAGTTTACTACAGCCGGTAGTAAAATACCGTAGTGTGTTTATTTACATATTATGATACCCAATCATATTAATGATTCATAACAAAAGTATAGAACTAAGTAGCGTATTATATACAAATAACATTATTAATGTATACAAAGTGCAGCGGGACAATTTGAACTAGGCAGCATTGAGTACAACTTTCAGCATTAACGAATGCAGAGCAAATAATTGTGGAGATGCTGACAGCTGACAGGAAAATCAAAGAAAAATACCATGGATACATAAAGTTCATTACTAAATACAATAAAAATAGTGCCAAAAAAAACTTAAATTACTTAAGCAAGGAATAAAATGGGGAATATATAAGTTGAAATATCCCATAGTTGATATTGCCCCGCTGCAACCTAATTACATTTTAATTATTGTAATGGAAGACATTTTTTTAAATGTGACTGTTTGGTAAACAATAAATTGTTATTAAGACATTCACAATCCGTAAAATGTAGCAATAACGATCAATCTACCGATATAGGCTATATTGACTTTGACTATATAAAGACAAAATGGTCCTCGAAATGTGCAATCCCCGCAGCGACTAAAATTCACAATTCTTCGGGCTATGTCGGTGACCTTATTTTTCCTGTGGATCTCATCATTTATGATATGACCATGCTAGAAATACCAATAATGAGGTGCGATTGGTAGGTACAAATGTTGATTAAAGACTTCAGTGCCTTGTCAGCCCCTATTTCAAGCAAAAAAGTTGTCCCAACTATTACTGCAAAAACATGACTGTCCTTGGAATGACAGAGCAATCAGGTGTACTTATTATGATGTGGCTCGAACCTATTTTAGCGTAATGCAATCTTCAATGAGATTCAGTTATATTAACTTCAGAATGACATTACAATTTTTTTCAACCAGTCTTAATGCTCATCTTTCATGAATAATGAGCAATTTGAACTGTCCATAACGCACGCATGCACATTTGGAAGACAACATGTAACAGTACCGACATTCACACCATAGACAATAAGACGATGACATTTTCTATGAGAAACTATTTCCCTGTTGACCTTGGATTTGTATAATTTAATGTAAGTAAACAAATTAAATTGTTCCATACTAAAAGAATACGCAAATAATTGTCGTTAATGTACACAGGTAAAAGTGTCTTCCGAAATTAAAGACACGAGGTTAAAGTACTATAACATTTGAGATCCCAATGAGTCCTACTCAGTCATTAACATGCGGAATTGAGAGGACTAAATAGACACGAAAGGAAATATACTAATTCAACAAAAATTTATATTAAAATCGCTAAATAATAATTGATTATTGTCAGATATTTGAGACATCCATGGTCAACAAATGGAATCGAAAAGTAGCAAGCATTCGTTCGTGCGAGAGCGAGACAACGTACAGTGAGCAGCAAGTGTTGAGCAATATGGCATGCGACTCACGACACAGTACTGAGACATTTGCTTACGTGAGTTGAGACTGCCGGCTCCGATGCCCACTGAAACGAGCAACTGCTGTTAGTCTACAAGGTGGCCCACACAACTCTCTTTTGTACACAAATCTGTGATGCACGGAATAGGTACCATAAACACTTCAATAGTCTTCAAAAGAGCGTTGGTCTTGTGGCTTCAATAGTCAGTAAAGAGCGTTGGTGTTGTCGAAAGCATTATATCTCAGCCAATGACTGCTGAAGCTAGACCTTTTGCCAGTGTATAGTTTATTCATTTGCGTCCAACTTAGAAGATAAGTTATATAACTTAGTAGATGGATCAATGGATAAAAGTCCTTTAAATAAACAAAACAAAAGAAAGTTAATAGACAACGAACATTTTGAATATTTCAGAGAATATAATTACTTTATTGATGATACTCAAAAAATATCAGTAAACAATTAATATTGAATGTTTTATCATTAAATATGTTCGTGTCTTCTCGCGTGGTATTATAGTATGTACTCCGTGCCCCCCAGCCCAATTATTTAGGTACCAATCTGTGGAGACCACCTATGCCCCATTTATTGCGTTATTTTCAAGTTAAGGATCTACAATCACCTTTGTTTTGACACTTCACAGCTCGGTGTATGTCAAGTCAACCAGTTATTGTTTAGTAGATTACCACTCCCTTATATAATAATCTAGGACATGAACTATCCGAGCGGATAGTACTGTTACTCAATTAACGTTAAATATTAAAACCAAAGCTACTATTGCATTAAATTACTATATTCAATGTTAGATAAGTTTTAAAGTTACTGTATGTTATATATTTTTTTAAATTTTATCCAAGCAGTCTAATGAGTAATAGAATATAGTCTATAATATTTTATATACAGTATTAACAACAATGTATCGCTGTGACGCAAATTTCAAACAAGTTGCGACGCGACGTGCAGTTGTCATGATACGTGATGATGAAAACATTGGGTGTTGCATTAGTTTAATAACACAATGGTATCTAGTGCAGGTGATCCAACTTCCATGTGTTTTCGGCCACATTATGTTTCTGACTATGAAAAGTCAATTTATATATTTGCATTATAAAACACTACACAAATCATTTTTAGCGAAATTTAACTCACCTTGTGCCGAGGGCCGAGCCTCCTGTTGAGGTAGTTGGATATGCTCTTCATAATACTTTTACTCCGCCTCTCCCTCGCCAACTCGGGGTCGGAAAAGGAAGGTGTTACTGGCAGTGACATGAGAGGCGGGGCTGGCCGTGGCGGGGGCGGGGGAGCTGGTGGCTCAGGCGGTAGCGACGGCGGCGGAGGAACAGGTGGTGGAGCCGTGGATGCAGGCGACACCCTCGACTTCCGCGCCGAGCGCCGCGCCGGCCGGCCCGTCGCCCCCAGTCGCTCCAACACCAACCGCCTTACCACTTCCGTTTGCTCTTCCCGCTCCCGCTTCAACTCTTGCACCTTATCCGAGCAATCCCGAGGGGGCGCAGGGCTCACTGGCGACACCGAACCCGAGCTCAGGTTCGACACGGACAGCTCGAAACTGCGAGTCGGAGACGTCGCCCGATGGAACGTCTCGCTCGCTGAGCGGCAGATGGCCGGCGAGTACAGCCGCATGCTGGCTGGGCTCGACCATTTCGAAGACACGTCGGAGCCAACAAAGATTTTGTTCATTATTGGCGTGTCCGGCACGAGGGGCGGTGATATATCTGCGGTTGAAGGCTCACTCGGGAGACGATCGGGTTGCGGTGAGACAGGCGGTGGCGATGCGAGGGGCGACGAGACAGGTGGCGGCGACACAGGCGATGGCGAATCAGGCGGGGGTGACGCGCGAGGTGGCGATACGCACGGCGGTGACACAGGCGGTGAGGGGGCAGGCATTGGTGAGAATGCCGTCGGCGACATGGCAGGCGGAGAAACGGTGGGTGGACTAGGTCGGTCGGGTAACGTCTCTGTCTCCATCAGAATAGCGACAGGAACGTTGACTGTTTCTACAATTTTTTCGCTTGTATCTAATTCGATAGATTTCAAAACCTGAGGCGATTTCAGTTCGGACTGTTCATCCTGGAGAACTTTAGGCGAAAAAGACGCTGTAGTCGAAGCGGTTTGGTCGTTGTCAAGCAGGTTAAGTACTGGGAGGGGGCCAATCACAGTGTCCGAGCAGGAGCGTTCGATAAAGTCCATAGAGCGGTCGTTGCCGGGCTCGTAGTAGTCGTAGTGGTGGACGAGGCGCATGTATCCACGGTTGGCGGGCGAAGGCGGCGCCTCCAACGCCGGGTCCGGTGAGCCCGCGTCTGCGTATTCGAAGTCGTCGAAGTTCGCGAAGGAGGAAGGGGCGGTGTCCTGGTCGGATGTCGGTTCTGAGGGTACTCGGCGAGGGCTCCGTCGACCGCAGACGTGCGCGGCGGCGGGCACGGGCTTAGGCCGCCCGAGCGCGCGAGGGGCTCGACGACGGTCCTCCTCCAGCCCGCAGTCCATCGCACCCTCCGCCGCCCAATCCGACAGCTCCGTCTCTGTGAGCAGCAACGTGGTCCCATCGTGGCCCGACTCGGACGAAGACGACTCCATTGCCACGGGCGCTTCGGCAGGCTCCGCGGGTGCCGCATCAGGTGGCGGCGTCTCCTCTACCAGCATGAGGCTGTCCAATTGGATGAGCTCGCCTCCCTCGTCGTGCACCTCGACGCGGGGGACCGGTTGCTCGCGGCCAGTCTCCGTGTGCGACGAGTCCTCTGACGACAACGAGTCCGTATCCATTTCCGGCTCCGGCTCGGGTACAGGTTCAGGCTCTGGCTCCTTCTTTTCACTGATCGGGTCGTCGAGCCAATCTTTTTTGCACAGAGGCAAGTCGCCCTTGGTGAGAAGATCGACAGGCGCGTCCCCGTAGAGGTTCTTGATGATGTCGGGCATGGGCTCCGGCTTCTCCTCGGTGGAGATGTTGAAAGCGAGAACGGATCTGGGCGGTAGCGGTGTGACCGGTGTGGGCGCAGGGTGGAGCATTTTCTGAAACTCTGTAATGTTTGAGCGGAAAGCTTCAAGTTTGGAGTCGATCTGCGAGGTGGAGTCTGATTTTCTGACAGCGGGTGGGGAGGGTTCGCCCAGTAGGTACTTGCGCTTGAGCTCGAGCGCGCGCTTGGTGGCCAGTCCGCCGGCGGAGCGGGTCCTCGCGAGCGGAGCGGGCGAGGGCGTAGGCGGCGCCGGCCTCTGAGGCGGGGCGGGCGGCGGAGCGGCCGGCGCCGTCACCAAGATGGCGGGCGGCGGAGGCGGGCCCTCTTCCCGCGCGAACTCGCTGTCGGTCGACACCTCCGTGGCGGAGGACACGGACTCGTCGCTGGACTCGCTCTCCTCCTCGGACTCCACCTGCGGCATGGCTCGCTAGACTCGCGCACACAAGCACAAGCAACCACCAAGTGTTGTTGCAATTTATAATACAATGCGACTGTTACAGTGACTAAAAGTATAAAATATTATTCGTCTCATTTGTATAGGTAGGTAATCAAGGGAGTTTTATTTTTTAAGATTCAAAATTTTCAAATAATATCCTTTCTATTAATGACGTAAATTTTATACTTTTATTCCAATATATACAGTAAATAAAGCACTTGAACACAATGAACTGTTTTTTTTTTGTAAATACATAATTAAACAGTAATTTATTTTGCACTTTTTGAAATGTTAATATTCTTCTTTACATATAAATAAAAAATGTTCAAATGCCCTATAACGCCTCGGTGCGCCGGATACCACACTCTCTGACTAAAGATGGATGGCAGAATTTTCGCGGTCTCTCTTCTATTGCTCTAAATAATAAATTATAGGTACAAAAAATAAATTATTACATATATAGAATATGGTGACTGTATCCTAATGCTTTCAAACCAATATTTTTTGACAGAAATGTAAATCATGTAATGCTATACCCATTGTAACACTTTTCACGCGAATAATAGAGTGTATGTATAATTATTTATTGTGTGAGAAATGTGCGTAAATAATAATTGCAGACTTACATAGACAATATCGACGTCAGAATAATTTTGTTATTAAACGAATCCTACTACACCTATAAAGTAATATAATGCATAAAATATAATACATAATTACATATATACAGTGAAAACAAACCACAAACACAAATATAATACATTATAATACATATTAATAGATAAACACTTACTACAACCATAATATTTAAAGTCAATATTATGTTTAACATCAAAATCGAACAAAACAGTTAATAGAAGTAAAACGGAAAAAATTATTAATTTGTAAATCAACACAAAATCAAAAGCGCCATCAGTTTCTAGTCGGATTTGCTGTGTTATTCAAACCAAAGTCTTGGTTACATAAAATACATAAAATAGGGAAAGTGGTTGATGACGAATAACAACCTTAAGGTCTAAAATCCAATGCACTTTAGAGTAATATAGAATTATTAGTTTCAACAACACAGCACTCCTCGATGAGTTAGTGTGGGCGTCACTCTTACCGTCGCCGACCGCCGCCCCTGTTAGCAGCATGAAATGTTCATAACGCATGCGCCTAAATAATTGATTTAAATTTTTATCTAGTTGATTGATTGAAATAGAATCAATAATATAATCAGAAACAGATAAAGATTTAAGTACTATATATCATTATAATAATAATTCGTCATCAATCTTTATAGTGTAGATCATTGATACCCAAAGTGGTTCAGGTGATCCACGGGAGACTCGACGGGGTCTATATTGGCATTGGCTACTTTAATAACAACCACCAGAATGAGCAAAATTTTGAAAGTGACCTATGACAACAAATTAATCGTGATTATCTAAAAAATATAAGTTTAAAATGCTGATGAGTCAGTTGTCTAAAATAATGATATGGGGGATTAACACGACTTAATCATGGCTGTTAAAACAAGACAACGCTATACCCAGATTAGAGCTACTTCTCACTCCAAATATCGCAACTGTACCGCGGTAAGCGTTCATGACCAAGTATTTCTTTAGAGTTATCCTTTTTGGAAAATCTTTTAACGTAACCTTTTACATTACCTTAGAAGTTTATTCCTTGACACTAACTACAATAAATATAGTGACAGTAATGAAGTGTTATTCGTAAATTTGCCAATTTCACTATCGATATTTAGTTTTTTTTATGCCACATCCGACCATAAAGTGGACTTTTCCGCCCGCTACGCTTACAGAAAATCCCACCGTCTGGGCAGAGGGTGACATAAAACTATATGCTTACCTCGGGCGATAAAAAGGAAACCTCAGATTGCTTATTAATCGACCTCACCTTCTGCTCGGGCGTCAAATACTTGCGATCTGAGACATTCTTTGTTTTACCACTTTCGGTATATAACCTACTATTTTTTTAAATAAATAAAGCTCTGGAATGATTTGATTACGACACCGACGGGATGCGTGAACGGGGCGAGTTGATGCGTGTACGGGGCAGCGGTGCGGCGCGCCGGCGCACCTATGGCGAATGGCGTGTGTCTAGGCGACCCTGCAGCGGGGTACCTCGCTGCTGTCGGTTGGGGGCCGCGTGTCGGCCGGCACCTCCCGCCGCCTCGCCTCGAGCGCCTCGCGCATGCGCGAACACGACTCGTTGCCCGACGACTCCGCACCTGATTCATATTTGGGAGTTTTTTTTTTTTTTAGATAAGATGTACATTTACGATTTTGATGTGTCCTAGACTTAAGTTTATTTTGTATGCAGCGTACCCAAATAAACTGCATGTATACATAATAATTATACATTTCAGTTACAAAATTGACTATTATGTGCAACCCATTTATCAGTATTATGGAAATATCATAAAACTATCAGCAAAAAAAAATTGAAATATCCATGTCCCACCTATATTGTAGAAACTGTTAAGTCTCAGGTAAGATTATATTAACTAAACAGTGTCAGTGTTTTATGCTCTACAGGCGAATTTTGAACTCATAAATATAATAAAAAACATTTCTTTTCAAATTCAGGCTAAAATAAGGCTAAATAATATATATTACATGTTTAGTTTGTGCCGAAACGGAACATTTTCCTAAGAACTTTTTCATAAAAATAAGGATTATCACGTTGTTTTTCATAATACCGAAGTATTTTTTTTTTATTTTTTATTAGTTTTGAGAGTATTTTATAAAAGAGATAAGAAATAACAATAAAAATTTTAAAATACAAAAATTAGTTCTAGTGCGTCACCTGTACATCTTTTTTGAAAAACGCCCACATATTGCATTTTAAGGCTCTGGCTGCACGCAGAACGGCCCAATGGCCTAAGGCGAGGAATTCACTACACGGACATGCCCGCGGGCATGTCTGCAAACTTGCCCGCGGGACTATTAGGTCTGTGAGTAGTTTGTCTAGTGTAGGATCGTCAGTCAGTCAGTATGGATGGCTTAATACAAACGAGGTCCGCGCGGGCATGGCATGGTAGTAAATTGGCTTATGACTCTATTTTTAACCTTCTTGTTCATTTTTTTAACAAAGTAGTGCAGATGGGAAAAAATACAAAAATGGGTTAAAAAAGTGGACTGTATGCAGTAGGTATATTAAATTGAGAAATTGGGAATCCCGTTCGGTAAAATAAATGGGAACTCGCTGCCTAGGCGGTCAGTGTAGTGAAAAGGCTGTATATTCCTACTGTTCGTTACACTAATTAATTACTTTATAGCATCAGACCGGTTTACTGATGAACGTGATTATTTTATGCTTCACATATTTTTGTCGACTATATATATTTTTGATGCCATACTGATATTCAGCCCAGAGCGACATCTTGCGGCGGCAAGAAACAACAACTTTGTACAATCAAATTGATTCACAACAAATTGTTTAATATTCGTCATCACGGTCCACCATCCTCTATCTTACCATCGTCGGAGTAGTCGTCGTAGCCAAACGAGTCGTCAGAGAAGTAGAGAGCGGCGCGCGGCGGCGACAGTTCGTGCGCAGGCGCAGGTGGCACTGCGCCCGCGTTGTCCGCCGCGTCGGTGTACTCGTCGGAACTCGATTCACTGTCGCAAATAGAGACATAACACACCTTCGACCGACATAATCTATAACTATCTTTCAAAGAACAAATTGCATACACATACATAACGCCTTTCCCCCACAGGGTAGGCAAAGATCACTTCTCTCCACTTGCTACGAGCCTTAATTACATACTTCTTTCACTTCATACGGCCGCCTTGGTCGAATGCTCAGATTGCTGGGTATTGGCCAAGAGGTCCCGGGTTCGAATCCTGGTAGGGGCAAACTTTGTAATGACCACAAATGTTTGTTTCCGAATCATGGTTGTGTATATGTTTATGTAGTATATTTTCAACATTTATATACATAATTATATTAAAAATATGTGCGTCATCTAGTATCCATAACACAAGTGCTAAGGCTACTTACTTTGGGCTAGATGATAGGTGTGAGTGTAAAAATATTTATTTGTTATATTATTTATTTATTTACCCGATCTTATTAATGTCATAATGCATGCCCGTTGGTTACGGGTAGGTACTCTAGATTTGGCCCTTTGGCATTTGGCAAAATTGCCAATATACTGCTCTACATTAAAACCAAACCTATGGCTGGCCACAACGTGTATAATGCCTTACTTTGTGGTCATCAGGTTCTAATCGAGCACGCGAGCCTATTATGTCAGATAATTGTAACAGCAAACAAAACCTATGGCTTGAGCATCCATTGTAACTCGAGTTCGACACACACATATCAATATTTTAATTTCTATGAAAACTCGTATTTTCTTTGAAAGAAGAAAAAGATATGAGACGATAGTCGACTTACAATTAGAATTGTGTTTTTCAGTATGGCGTGCAATGAGCAAACAATGAGATAACGGCGCTACTTTGCTTCAATGACGTGACAAGTCCAAAGATTGATTGTTTGCAAACACGTTCTTGAAGCAAAGAGGCGATGGTATGTCACCTGAGCCCAGCGGCGGAGGTCTCCGAAGCGAGGAAGTTCCTGTCGGTCCACTCGTCCTCGTCGATCTCGCGTGCACCGTGCGAAGCGTCCGAGAGCTCAAGGCTGATGCGCTCGGGGGTCGGTTTCGGGGTGACTTTTGGTATGGGAAGGGAGGGGGGCCGGGCCGCCGCCGCCACGCCTGCGCCCGAGTGCCGGAGACACACCAGGCGGGTACCGAACCGTTCCATTGTGTAGTTCCTGCGGACCAATGCGTTCGATTGACTGTGATCGCCCGACAAATGGAGCTACACCACTGACCTCTATTGTACAAGTACGCTGGACTGAATACGTCTACTAAAATGTCAAATGTTTCTTGTGCCGATTTGAAGACAACCTAGAGCGGCAAGGGTACTAAATTTGACGTTTGCTGCAATAGTACCACTGAATTGTCTCATCTCTAATATAAGTTCCGTGGTCGTACACCACACTACAACAGTGCCATCAGCGCCAAGATGACGATAATCAAATGGCATCATGTTTTGGCCAACCATCAGTCCAGCGTACTTGTATAATAGAGGTCAGTGTTTGGAACGCATATATTGTTTCTGTGATGCAAAGAGAACGGTTGTTTGATCAATTTAGCACCACAGCCACTATTGCTACAAGTTTGTATATGCGACAATCACCCAGGTCGGAGCGGCGCCTTGCAGTGCATGCAGCGGAAGCAGGCGCGGTGCAATTGCAGCCCGTCGGCGTCCACGCGCTCGGCGGCGAACACCCGCCCGTTGCACACGGCGCACAACACGCCCACCGCCTCGCCTTGCCACTTCTTGGGCTGTCGAGCACAAACAAAACTTACTTAGCCAGTGTGAAATTGAATATTTATTGATTTTTCGGCATATAGTCCGTCAAGTTCGTGCGCGACCTTCCTGCGGTATGAGAGACGGTAGCGCGACTCTAGATGTCGGGACTCTAGATGTGACTCTTGATGTTAGCGGGGGCGAGTTTTCCCTCCTCCCCGCATCACCCGCCCACGCTGACATCAACAGTGCCCCGTCCCCGCCACCGTCTCATACCGCAGGAAGGTCACGCACGAACTTGTCGGACTATAGTTTATTACCTGTCATTACATGATTTTTTTAACTTTTACCGAAATATAACCTGTTTTTCTATCAATCGTATATCTTTAAGGAGACTTAATTTTCATTTACTTACGGCGGGTCCCAATATTCTATCTACAGTTAAAAGTTAGCTTACTAAAGTTTAGTTGCCTGGTATTTTTTGTTACATACATACATGCATAAATCACGCCTATATCCCCGAAGAGGTGAACTAGCACCCACGCTTCACCAATTATGTTAGGTCCCATGTAATAGGTGGCGAGCCTATTGCCATAGATAGGGCACAAAGGCATAAGAGGAACGCTGCTGCCCATTCCTCATATATGATTTAGTACCTTAGTCACCTTGTACGACACCCACGGGAGAGATTTGGGGTAGTGCCAATTGTATACTACTCATCCGTCACCACGCGGCTTTTTGTTATATTACGATAAATACCAGAACTTGAAGTTGCTTAGCTGTAGGATGTCTATCAACAGTTGATAGAATAATGGAACCAGCCGTTAATGATTCATTGTGATGCATGTCATAAAAATTGCTGAGTCATGTTTATAATTGAAAAAAATTGCGATATATATGTTCTTCGTTCTACAGGTAAGTTTATGAAGAGCCAGCCATGTCATACAACTATTAAGTTACGGGTTCAATACGCATGAAAAAGTATTGGCAAATTCAAATGTAAAGACACTACACGCAGTGCCGGTGGCAATGCCGCCGGGTTTATGCCGGTCGTGACAGTCACATAGAACTACCGCTCGAATGCCAGGAACGAACTGACGCCGGCAAGCCGCGTAACCCGCCGGCACACCCCGGCGGATCCTTGTTGCGGCAAAGCCTGCGGCTTTGTATGCTGTCGGGTGCATGGCGGCTTGACCGGCGGCTTGCTCGGCGGCCCTGCTGCCGGCTCTGTGTATAGCCTTAACAACTTATTTCTATGAAAAATTACATACATTTAAATAACGTAATTTAATAACAGTTACCTCCTCCTTAGGCACAGACTTTGCCACGGGTTCTGCTTCTTCCTTTTTGACAAATTTGGTTGCCAAATTTGCTACCTGTAATATTATTTATAATTTACTATAAATTTAATATAATGGAAGCAATAATATGAGTACAATATTATTATCAGAATATAAAATTTTCAAGTAGTTGTATATAATTTTGGTTCAAATTGATTCAAAGTTCAAAGAAAAGATAATATTTACATTACATATCACGCCTATTTAATCCCCGAAGGGGAACGAGTGTATTCATAGCCACGTTTCGACAAATATGTGAGGTCCCTCGTAATAAGGGCGAGCCTATTGCCATCTATCAAACACGTAAATTCAGTATATTTATTACTAGAACACTGCTGCCCATTCCTTTAATCCTTGTTTTAACCCTTATGCGCGATGTGGAGGGATTTGATGGTTCAACTTTTAAGTTTCCATTAATATCGTGACCATGTTATGTACATGTTTTTCCCTAAAAATCTCGTATTATCAAAATAATATAAAATATAATCTAAATATAAATATTACTAGCTACTATTCATTTATATGCATTGAAATTTATCGATTTGGTAAAACTATTCAACATGATAATATTATGATGACTTTATTGCAAAACAAAACTCTGTAATGCGAATATGCATAGGTTCATTCGCTTAAAATGTAATTGGAAATGTCGTTTAGTTTAAAGCATACAACAAAAAGTGACCTTGCTAGTGCCTTGGTCAGGGCGCCCGGAGTCACGCCGTTTTTGATCCAGTATCCTGATCGTTTGGTCTATCTCCATCCACTTCTCTTCGCCTTCGTCGCCGTTCTTCAATCGCCGTTGCCGCCCCAGAAACTATTGGTCATTGAAACATTTTTATAATAAAACCATCCCAAATCCTAACTAATTTTACTTTTTACTGTCCATATTTAGAATTGATCACTATTTGTTGGTAATTTATTTATTAAATAAAACCATCGGAAACATGAAATAATCACGAAAGAATAATATCTATATCAAGTACCATTTTTATATCAAGTAACAAGAAATTTTCGTGTCTCAATTCTTATAAAATATTCATCTTCTTGTAATTTATCAAATTAAATAAATTGCTGATTACAGTCACTTATGGAAGTTAGTGACAATGAGTCACTCATTGGCCCCCACCGACAAAAATTTAAGTGATTATCACCTGTTCGCGATCCCACTTTGGCACCTTCTCCGCTGCACGGGGCTCAGGGCGGCCTAGGCGGTTCTCTCTTATTTTCCGCTCTATCTCTTTGACATTCCAGTCGTCTTGTTCAATCTTGCCTACTGAGCGCATAAGGTCACGAGGCTTTTGTGCCTGTGCTTGTGGCTTTGCACCATCCTTACCTAAATAAAAAGTATGAACACGTTTAGTAGTAGTACATTAGGACTCCAGTACAAGGTTAGTCGTCACTCATAAATCGTCAAAAAAATAACGTTAATAAACACCGGAAACGTGTGTATCATAGAAAAACTGTTTCCAATATTTAACGTTAAAAGCTACATCTATTCGTAAGCTACCAGCCCCCCTAGCATGACCACCGAAACACGATATGATATAATCATTTGTTGCTTTGAAATGTTAAAAACTTATGAATTTGGACAGTTCATCATATCGTGTTTCGGTGGTCATGCTAGCCGGGCAGTGCACGGTAATAGCAATAAACAGTTACTTGTGCCAGCGAGCTCGGCGGCGAGTTGAGCGACGCGCGCGCTCGTCCTCTTCGTCCTGACTCCGGCGGTCGAGCCCTCCGCTGTTCCGTCTTCGGCGCTGTACTTGACGTCGACGTCGAGCAGCTCGTCGCCCGATCTGCTCGTCACTCGCACCCTGGTGGCACCGGAGCGACCACCGTCTGAGGTGCGAGGGCGCCCGCCGGAGGACCGACCTTCGCGGCCTGACGCGCGAGACCCACGCCCTCCAGTCCCCACTGCATGTGCCTCCTCCTGTTACACGAAACAATATGTCAATCCACGTTAAGATACCACTAACAGCTGGTCCCAATATTCTATCTACAGTTAAAAGTAAGCTTACTAAAGTTTAGTTGCCTGGCATTTTTTGTTATATATCGATAAATAACAGAATTTGCTAAGCATCTAAGCTGTAGTAGTCCGTCTATCTGCAACTGTTGATAAAATATTTGGATCCGCCGTAAGGCAGCAGATGGATTGTGTATCTGTAAGAAGGTGTGAAAAGTTGAAATAAATGTTTTGATATACACATTTTCAAAAAAAGTAAAAATGTTAGAAAAAATATAACATAGAAAAAAGGATAATAAAATGTTATGCAATTATTTGACATATTTTTCGAACTTTGTCAGATATGTAATAAAATCGAAATAATTTACATCACTTTGAAATATTTTACAATCTTCCTAAACATACTCTACTGCACAATAATGTGAGCAATTGATTGATGACTATTTTAAATCAACTGTTCAAGTACTGCTTTGAAACATATTCGTGTCCTATTAGTAAAAAAAAGAAGAAAATTTAACAACATCAACCACAAAAATCTATGAAGCATTAATTTCAGTTGGCCTTACAGAAGTTAGTGGAACACTGTGTAAACGGCACACGGTAACTGTGATTGTTAATAAAATTGTCAGTAAATCATGCACACACGGCGCTTGTAAAAAAAAACAACACTTCCATAAAATTTGCATCTAAAACACTCACTTATGGCACAACAATGGGTAAGGGCACTCAAGTTAGTTGCAAAACAGAGCGGTTCGTGATTTGTCCGCATCAGGCATGCATCGCTCACGTAGTGTTGGAGCTGTTGTTCTAGTTTCTTGACGCGATCGCTGAAGTGGGGCGCGTCCGCGCGATACTGCTGCAGATCGTAGTCGTGCGGGGTGCCGGTGGCCGACTCGGGAGCCCGGGGCCCCGCCGCGAGCATCTGGAGACTCTTCTCGAAGCGCTGCTTTGTGAGTTCGCGTGCGGCGCGACGGCGACCGCCGCGCGACCGCCGCCCGCCCTCCGCGTGACGCGCCATCATGTCCCAAGCGCGTTGCATCATGAAGGACCCTTCCCCAGAGCCCCGCCTCGGCGCCCGCTCCGCCTCCACCGCCCGCGGCTTCGCCCCCTCGATCAACTCCATCATCCGCTGCCGGCGCACTGCTGTCTCGGAACTGCCTATGGACTGCGACCGCTCAGTCCGCTCTGGGCTTGGAGTACCCCGACGCTTCCCGCCGATCATGTCCGCCATGCGTTGCATTCTGAGCGCCATCTGCGGGTTTATTGCAGCCCTCGGCGCATCGGGGCTTGGCGTCTGACTCCGCTTGTTCTCAAACAGCTGAGCGATCCGCCTCGTGTTTGCCGTAGTGTCGAGGACGTCCACTGATCCGGAACGCTTCTTGACGTCCGGACTCTGAGAGTGCCGCCGTTTGTACAAATCTGTTACTTCGGAAAGCCGTCGATCTTTTACCGCCTCCTTTTTGGTCTCGTCGAGCGATGACATACGAATAATCTCCTTCTTTTTTGGGCTGCTCGCTGTCAGTGAAAGCGCTATATCTTTTTTCGGACTATGGGTTCTACGTCGTTCTACGACGAGAGTCGGTTCAGTGTCTGATTCACCAAAGATATCTAAGAAATCGGGGACCTTTATAGTAGATATGTCAAGGCCTTTGAGTTTACGATGTGGTTTAGCCGATTTCTTTTCATGAGAGCCACTAAAAAAGTCGGTTAAATTGTCCTGATGCTGCACCGTCGTTTTAACATTGCCTTGCAGAAGCTGCGCCATCGACTCCCGGAGGAGTTTAGGGTCAGGCGCTTCATCAGGGTCGAGCAGGGCCAGAATTTGTTCCTGGAGTTCTCTTTGGCGATCGACATGCTCTTGGTCTTGGTCCTCGTCTACGACAAGTGCATCATGCCCGTCGAGGAGACGGGCCAACTGCGTGATATCCCCGAGCTCAAGGCGACCGATCCTCCTGCGGATGTATTCGGCGGGATCACTACTTACTTTGGTTGGCGCACGCACAGCTCGCCTCTTCTTCCGGTTGCTATGCTGGGACTTCTCAGCTTCTGCCGCTTCTGTCAGTCACACAAAAAATATTTATAGAGAAGTATTTTTTTAAATACAACCGGGAAGAAAACGGCAGAGTAGAATACAATTGTCACCAACCCAAATCTCTCCCGTGGGTGTCGTACAAGGCGACTAAGGATAAATTAGTGATGAAGAATGGGCAGCAGGATTTCTCTTATACCACCTAGCAATGCTCTGCGACTTTTGTGCCTGATAAATGGCAATAGTCCACCACCTATTACATGGGACCTAACATAATTGGCGAAACGTGGGTGCTAGTTCACCTCTGCCTACCCCTTCTGGGATATAGGCGTGATGTATGTATGTAACAATTACTTGAAAATTACCCATACTATGCGATTCAAGATTGACTTACTTGAATATGCCGCTATAGACTGATCCAACGGTGTTCGCACAGGTTGTTCTTTTAGAAGACTTTGTTTGATCTGAATATAAAACATACAATTGGCAACTGTCTCATTTCAATAAAGATACATGTAGATATAGAAATAAGGCCTTCATAAAATAAGGACTTTGTCCTAGCGAACTGTTTTACTATTTAGTATAAAAATATAAATGTCAACAATATTACCACCTAAGTAGGGCTGAAAAGAAACATAACTCTCAGCACTATTTATCTATGTAGGTAGTAATGGGGACACAAGGCTATATATTTTCATTATTACTAAGCCATACCAAATTACAAAAAGGGTGTAGACAAAACACATCAATTATGAATGCATATACTTCATCTGTACTTAAGTGATATAACCGTGTGTCCCGTGAGTAAATTTTTCAACATGTAGACACGCTCATGTTGGTCCTGACCGTTGACGGATGAGGGAGTGACAAAGGAGATTAATTGAAAATTCTCTTCTATCACCAAACAACCAAAAATGCATTACCATTAACCACTTTTGTATCGGTGTACCAAATGTAAATAAATAAACGTTTACCTGGTCGAATGCGTCAGGATGGTGATGCACGTGCGGCACTTCGCCTTTGAAGGCATTGTAGACACGTGAAAGATACGAGCGCAGTCGCGGCTCCGACACCTCAAGAGGGTCACAGGAGTTCGAAAATGGTGGGATACCTGGCGAAAAGAACACGCATTTTGTAAGAGGTCATATGGTAGATGGGTGTTTGTGTAGTTAATAGTTTGAACCAGTATTTCATATACATCTCGAGGTAGCCAGACATGAAACGCAAAAAAAAATCTAAAAATACTTAAGAGATGTATCGATATAGCTTATGCTTATGATATGATATAGCTTTTAAAAAATACTGGGTATAAACCATGGAGATAGTTGTATTGACATATTTCTTCCCAAATAAAGATGATAATCATAAAATTGATCGTATATTCTATCCAATAGACATAGTCTATTTATCTCGAGTTTATTTCACTTTTAATTTTAGCATGGTTAATTCACATAAAGACTATTTATATAAACACATTTTTGAAATTAAGGGGTTAGGTTACTCCATCCAAGTGACATGTCCTGCTCGGCTAACATGAACATCAAAATACGATAAGATAAAGCCATTTATAGCTTTCAAAATTCTAAGGAGGTTTGACAGTTCAAAGCGATAAATGGCCAGATCTATACTCGCTCTGTTAGTAGTAGTAATATTTTTTGCGATCTATAAATAACCTACCCATATGCTGATGTAAAACGTGGTAGACTGTGGATGACGGGGCGTCAGGCGGCATCAGGTCGGGCCGGTACCGGCGCACTGCTGCCGCTAAGGCATCCGCGTCCGCTGCCGCCCGCAGCCCTGGCTCTTCGCATCCCACCCAATGCAGCAACGCCTCCGCGGAAACCTCCCCTTCTGTACCACATACATATTAGGTACTAATTTCTAAGACACAAACAATCCAGTGGCAGTACCATGAAGTATTATCGGAATCGATATATGCAAAAAAAATACAAGAAAAAAAAAACAAGAATATGTATGTAATTAATCAAGCACCATATTGATATCTTAAATGGCCTAGTGAGTGTGTCGCATCTTTTGGCTGTACTACGAATAATTTTCATTATTTCGTGTTTTCATCACAATATACATAAATGCAACTAAAATAAACCTAAATTAAAATAGCATAATGACCCCGACACATTATTGAAACGCGACGCGAATCCACGTGTAGACACCGAACAATCCGACGTCGCGTCGGATGTTCATAGTGTAAATCTGGTCATAGAAAACCAATACATTTGATTCGACTCAACACGCGTCGCGTTACATCGGGTCGCGTCGTGTCTGTATCCTGACGAGATAATAAATAACTCACCTCTCCTACGTTTCCGCGGTGTAGGCACTGCTTCGAGCGGCAGAGCTTCGTCAGAATCGTAGAGGTTCGTGACCCGACGGGGATCGACCGCTGTTCGGTTCAGATTGGGATATCTGGTGCCAGGGTCCAAGGTATATGCACCGAAGTCGCGGTGCAGGTTCTCGGGGGTCGTTTGTGCTGTTACCAGATAATAATATAGTCAACTATAGATATAGATAGATATAGACGAGCTGGTGGCAAAAGGCTACAGAGAAACTTCCAAATTTCTGCCAGACAGTAAGTACACTCTAGCAATACAGTCCGTATTCACGATCAACGTAAAATACCATTAGCAAGTATCAAAAACAAAACGAGTATCAAAAAATATTAAAAAGTAAACAGAAATAATATCAAAAAGGATTGATATAAAACTATCAGTCGGCAACAAAATGTACATTTAGAAATGCATCCACATTTCCCTTGGTCACGCCATGACTTCATAAGAACTTTGTCTATTTTATTGATCTTTTATTTAGTTCTCTTACAAAAGTCCAACTAAAAATAGTCGCAACCTGATAACACAAACATATTATACGAAAATTAGAAGAAATAAAGTTTACTTTCTAAATTTTTCTGTCAAGCTCGACTAATAAATATCGTGTAACGTGTAAAATACTAGGCCAAATGCAATTGACAACATTTAATTTTTTCAGCATACCTTTATTATGATGTTATATGAAATTAAACCGATAATGAAGACACCGACATTTTTTATTTCTTTTGAATTCCGTCGTTTTCATACAAAAAATCATGATTGAAATACCGGTCATTTTAAACAGACGTAACCGCCAAATGACGAATGAAAATAATGGACGAATGGCGAAATCACTCTTGACGCGAAAAATAAAAAGATCACTTGTCAAAATTGACGAACTGGCGTTCCCGGTGTCGAAAATAAAAACATTTTATCTGAAATGTTTGAAATCAATTTCAAAGTAAAATACGTTTTAAATTAAAGTTTATGAAGGATATCAATTTATTGCCACTCTAATAATATTAATTTCGACGATGACAATTTAGAAAATAAAGAAACGGTATTTTTATTTTTGGGGGTTGTCATTTTTGAAATGTTGTCAATTAAGATGAAAAGATTGTTTATTTCCCGAGTCATCGTTATGATCAAACTCAAATATAAAAATTATATTATTTTACATAACATATAAATAACAATGACTAGACTACAAATGATTGTGTACATCACAAACATTTTCTCCTACCAGGATTCGAACCCGAAACCTCTTAGCACGGGTCCCAATATTCTATCAACGTTGAAGATTGACGTACTAATTTGCATTGATGGACTTCAGCTTAGTTGCTTAGCAACTTCAGTTATTTATCGTTATAGGTTTAACAAAAAATGCCAGGCAACTAAACTTTAGTAAGCTTACTTTTAGCTAAAGTTGGAATATTGGGACCCGCCGTTTGCCGACAGCCAGCGATCTGACCCTTCTGTCAAACCGGCCATAAAGCAATGTTTAAGGCATAGTAGGCAAAAACCGGTTTTACCTCTTATACTGACCGAGCAGCCTGTATACAATGTGTTTGGCATCGGACTTCCGATACTTTATCTAAGTATTGTATGTATAATTTTATCGACAAAAAACCATACAAGGGGTCGCAACGGTCATCTCTATGAATGGGAGACATTTTAGTATTTCATTCTTTATATTTTCACGAGTTCATTGAAAATCATTTTTTTACCATTTTTTCTGGTTTTCTTTTCAAAAATTTGACTTGTATTTGTTAGACCGTTTCTAAATAATTTGTCTGAATAGCGGTAATAATTTTATGTTTATTAGTTAGCACAGTTTATTGCCAATAAAATAGAAGAAAAAAATGACATGTCAACGGCCTGGTTTTTAAAGTGGACTACAATAACTAATAAAAATACAAAATTTTACCAAATTTTTCGTCTAAATCAAGGGTTTTTGATTATTATTTTGTGTAACTTCTTAGCAAATGTGGTTTTAAGTGGTTTTAAGTGTTCATCACCTTTAAAATAAAGCCCACTTTCATGTATGTGGGTAACATAAAATGATAAAAAAACGACTATCAATGAACTCGTGAAAATATGACGAATGAAATTTTAAAATGGCTCCCACTCACAAGGATGACGGTTGCGACCCCTATTTGTATGGTTTTTTGTCGATGAAACTATACATACAATACGTGGATAAAGTATCGGAAGTCCTATGCCAAACACACTGTATAGACTCTTAAAGCGTAGTAGGTAAATACAGTTTTCCGTGTTACACTGACCGAGCAGCCTGTATATGGACTCGCGTTCGGCGATCACATGCAGCGGGTGGACGGGCTGTCCCCAGGCGCGGATCGCCCACGCCGCGTCCAGTGCGGAGAGGAAGCCGCGCGCGCATCCCGACCCCGTAGGCCAGAACGGCTCCAGCAGCGTGTCGCCCACCAGTTGGCATAGCACCCGCCGCCCGAGGCGTTCGCGCACCTTTACAACAACGATACACACAGGTCACAAACTTTAAAACGCCGTGTGGTGACGGCAGAGTAGAATACAATTGTCACTACCCCAAATCTCTCCTGTGGGTGTCGTAGAAGGCGACTAAGGATAAATCGGTCATGAGGAATGGGCAGCAGCGTTCCTCTTATACCACCTAGCAATGTACCTACTGCGACTTTTGTACCCGATAAATGGCAATAGGCTCGCCACCTATTACATGAGACCTATCATAACTGGCGAAACGTGGGTTCACCTTTGCCTACCCTTTCGGGGATATAGGCGTGATTTATGTATGTATGTACAAACTTTATCCTTCCTAATAGGGCCGACGCCCATTGGCGGCACCAAGGCATGGCAAGTTTTTAGGCGACGAATAAAAATATAACTGGAATATGTAAATAAAGTTGAAGTTCAATTTTGATGGTCGTAGGTACAAAAACAATGCCTCGGGATGATTAGGCATGCCGTGTCGGCATCCCTCGGAACGCTTTGGCAGTCTTCGGGATACCGAGAGATACCGCGACAAGACAAGACCTCGGCACACTTAAGGATGCCACGGCATTGTTATCGCCAGTGTGCGCTTACATGAAGGGATGCCGTAGGATCCCTTGCCGTGGGGTGCGAAGTTCCGAGACCTCCACGTGGTGCAGCCTGGGCAACGTTTGGTCTGATTTTCGGACCAGACGGCTAGCTTCGGAACAGAGGAGGTACGGCCTTTGGTCGTAGGTGGTCTCCAATGGTGGTGCCGGAAGAGGCAGCGTTGACTGGTGCGTTGGACCTCCCACCTAAGACGTGGAGGTAGCGGCGCATTTGCGCTTCGGCCACGGAATGGCCACGGCCTTCGGAGGGGGGGGGGGGGGAGACCATAACAATGCATAGACCATAGCCATAATTTTGACGGTGAGTTTCATCCGGGCCCCTTTTGTCACCACTGTTGGAGACGTGTGTGGGACCGCGTCGGGGCGTTTGTCCGGCGGCGTGTGAGGGAGGAGGCCTCTTGTGAGGCCTGCTGGGGGGGAGGAGGGCCGCCTCCCGGCCCTCTGTTACCAGAGGGCGGGGCTATAGCGCTCGGATGGTTCGCCTTTGGTAGGGGTCCAAAGCGTAGACCATAGCCGTAAATTTTGCGCCGAGTTTACCCTTCTGCGCCACTGTTGGAGACGTGCGTGGAGCCGTGTCGGGGCGTTTGTCCGATGGCTGTGTGCATAGGTGGGGAGGGTTATCTCCGGGCTTGCCCGTTTAAAGAGTAAAAGTTCGTCCGCCGAGCCGGGAACATTAGCCCGGCGGGGTATCTTTTGGGGAAAGCCGCGACCCTGTGATACGGGTGCTGCGGCGTTAGGTCTGAGGAGAGCCCGCTACTGCGGGCAACGCGATGGGGGATCGATGGATGGAAGACTTCGGTTATGTCCTAGGCCCCCATCAACGCGTTGAAGGTTGTATCACCCAGGGGACGTTTAGTGGCGTATGGAGGGCACCTATTTCCTCGAGTCCCACATACCCTTCAAGGCGGAGTTCCCGCCGCTGCGAGGGGATGCTAACTGCATTTTACCCATGGTTAAAAAAAAGGATCCCTTGCCGTGCCGTGCCGCCAATGTACGCCAGACCTTAGACTTACACAAATTTAAAATTTTATTTTTGCTTAAAAGCAGAGATTTAAGCTGCACTCAGCTATTCTGATGTGTAGGAAAGGCCAAGTGCAGCTCTAACACATTAGAATGGCGGAAGTGCAATGACAATCAAAACTTACAAGACTAGCGTTCTCAGCGGCATACATAGATGTGAAATCGAAGAGCGCAACGTCAGGTTCGCCATAGTGGTTAAGAGCGAAGTCCTTCAATGGCAAACGGCCGCCGGTGGAGAAGCGCGCCGCCTCCTGCGCGTACCTCATCAACGCTTCGCGGTCCACGTTCTCTGCCTTCAGTAGACGAGAGACCTCCGCATAATCCTAGAGGATAATAAAATTGATATTTAGTAATCTGAATAATAATAATAATAAATCAATATTTTTTTACACTCACACCTTTACCTCATGAATGAATATTTAAACATCAATGTGGCTTCCAAAGCTCGGAGGTGATTAATTAAGCTACTATTTTTTTGGACAACCATCCAATCAGCTTATGTAATCACAAGCCGAGGGTGCTCACAGTGCCATCAAACTTCCTCCATTTCACTGCCGCCTTGGTCGATTGGTCAGATCGCTGGGTATTGGCCACGAGGTTCCGGCTTCAAATCTTGGTAGGGGCAAACTTTGTGATGATCACAAATGTTTGTTCCCGAGTCATGGTTGTGTATATGTTTATGTAGTATATTTTCAACATTTATATACATAATTTTATATAAAATATATCCGTCATCTAGTATCCATAACACAAGTGCTTAGGCTACTTGCTTTGGGGCTAGATGATAGGTGTGAGTGTAAAAATATTTATTTATTTATTAATCAACATATTTAAATTTTTATAGTCACAGCCAATACTCACTTTAAGTAATACGCCTTTATCGAGTAAGCTGTGTTTCTTGGCAGTCATGACGAAATAGTGAGTGTCGTCCTTATAATAGACAATATTTTCGAGATCAATGCCCGTCTCTGCATCGAGGTCTTTGAAGAATTTCTGATTGAAAATGAACGCCACACCACTAATTTCTGGCACCTGTAAAAACATTATTACACATTTACTGCCGCACTCAGAGACGTCAATTAACTTTAATGAGTATTTAGTGTCAATAAATTCATTAAAATCAAGACCCGGAAAGAATAGCGACGAGTTTTGAATTCTCAGTTTTTGACACTATGTACTACATACATACATAAATCACGCCTATAGCCCCGGCGAACTAGCACCCACGCCTCGCCAATTATGTCACGTCCCATGTAATAGGTGGCGAGCCTATTGCCATTTATCGGGCACAAAAGTCGCAGTACATTGCTATTGCTAGGTGGTATAAGAGGAACGCTGCTGCCCATTCCTCATCATTGATTTATCCTTAGTCGCCTTGTACGACACCCACGGGAGAGATTTGGGGTGGTGACAGTTGTATTCTACTCTGCCGTCACCACACTGCACACTATGTACTCATTAACGTTATTTGACGTGTCTGATTCTTAAAAAATAAAAATATATTTCTCACTCACAAACTTATGTATTTTTACGCTATTCTTATGCTTTCAGCAATGAAATGGTTTCAACAGTGCTATAAAACAAAAACCTTTTTGTATTTGCATATTATCAATGTGCCATATCATATGAAATTATACCGAAAACGATGACACCCATGAGCACGATAATTTAACCTGCCGTAGATATGACGTCATTACACGATTTCATTTTTTAATTATAATATAAAGAAATTAATATTTTTTTTTAGTTGTTAGGATAGGAAAGTAAAATAATGGTACTTTTGTGTTAGGGAATCATCGAATTAAGAAGTGGCTCATACGGTCAGTATAGTACCGGTCACACGTGTCCGCAGTACATGCGACATGTGAACAGTTCTTTCACGGCTTTACTAATAAACACGGTATAAGCATTGAGTAGTTACTCAGTGTTTTGTCTCTTTTACTCGCATCCAAAATCATGTTTGCGAGACGAAGACAAAACACTGAGTAACTACTCAAGGCTTATACCGTGTTAATTTATTAGTAAGGCCGTGAGTATAGTACCATTCACACGTGTCCGTTTTTTCGTAGTACAGGCGACATGTGAACAGTTCTATACTCAAAGTATTATGTATGAGCCACTATTAATTTGTTCGGTAAAATTCATTCTGCAAAAAACGTGCCGTACACACTGACGTATATTAGAAATACATGCAAGTACGCTGGACTGAATACGTATACTAAAATTTCAAATGTTTCTTGTGCCGATTTAAAGCGCCCCCGAACGAAATTTGACGTTTGTTGCTTGTATTTGACATTACAAATGCATCTCTAATATTAGTTCCGTGGACGTTCACCTTCGTACACTAGAGCCATCAGCGCCAAGATGGCGATAATCAAATTGGCTTCATTTTTCTTTTGGATGACAACCTTCAGTTCAGCGTATTTGTATAATAGAGGTCAGTGGCCGAACAACTCCGTGTGAACCTAGCCTTACCGAGGCCTCCTGTTCCGAATGACGGTTGATGAAGTTTGCCGTGATGGCCATCGCGAGCTTGCCCCGGAACTCGTTGCGCGAGAACCCCTGCAGGGTGTTCCGCTTGCCGTCCGCGCTGATGAGCACGTCGAACTCGTACTGCGACACCGGGTGGTCCGGTGGAGATATCAGCGCCCGCCACCCTAGCGCTGGAGTAGAAAGAAATTGGTATTATTACTATTTTGATTATAATTATATACATAATTTGAGAAAAAATTGTTATTATTTAACTAAGCAGTCCAGCGGTCAGCTTTTTTCACGTTTATTCGATATGGACGCCCGCGGTTTCGCTCGCGTTAGTGCTTGTTGACGTTGACTAGCGGGCGCGGTAACGGGCGCGGTCGCAAAATATCAAACATATGACGTGATATCCAAGTGTTCACGTACAAAACGCACGTGCGATCGAAGTAGCAGGGAAACTAGCGACGAGCGCGTGCGGCCCAGCTCGCGACAGTATCAAACGCGTGAGACATGTGTGTGTGTTCACGTTGAAGTAGCGGCGGAGCGCGCGATTTAATCGCGACGTCAGGTAAGTTCAACTAGTTTGATCTTGTCGCTAGAAATGATAGCGCGTTTTTATCATTTCACCCTAATGTGGTAAAGTAAACACAGTCACTATATCAAGTACTAGTGGTTACCCGCGGCTTCGCTCGAGTTAATATCGGTTATTATATAGCATATAGCTTTCCTCGATAGATGGACTGGACTATCCAAAACAAAAAAAAATGTTTTCCATTTGACTCAGTATAGTTTCTGAGATTAGCGCGTTCAACCAACCAAACAAACAACTCTTGAGCTTTATAATATGTAGATATTTTATATAGCCCTGACTATTTTATGCACAAACTTTTATTATTAAACTGAACACTACACTAACCTAGCCGACGAACTACTAATAATATTGTTTGTAAGTACACTAATCTTGTAGGTATTATATATAAAATTGGTTAGGTTAGAGCACTGACCAAACGCTTAAAAACCTGTGGACTAAATTACTTTTGACTGATTTAACAAGTCAAAAGTGGTTATGACGACGAGTGATAATGTATAATTAAGTTAACAAACCTTCAGAATTTTTCGTTATTGTAGGCTCCAAAAGTTCCTCGAAACTGATGCCCTCGTGAAACTCCACACCTAACAGCAACGCAACCTTTGGAAAAAGAAATCCTTCAAATATCTCTAACGTAATTAATTATATTATTGTATAAACTAAATGAAGACAACAAAATTTTTTTTACATTTATTTTAATATAATTATTTTTAGTAAAAACAACGTAGTGTAGTTCTTCAAAATTAGTCACTATGCCTATTAAGAGTGAGTGCACACTCCACTTAACTGACAAACTTTTATTAGTAGTAGTAGTAGTCATGAAAAACCTATCTTCTACATACCTTTAGCAGTATGCACTGCAGTTGACGTATACTGATGTGATCAATTGAGCCGGCGCAAAATTTTCCAAAAAACTTTTTGGCTCCCAACGCGCGTAAGTCCTGGATTACGAACGGCCACAGATGCAGCACATTGTTTCGTGACAGGCGGTCTCGTTTCTCGATCACCACCTGTAGGAAGACAAACCACCCTTATTATTAGAATAACCTGGCTGAAAAATAATAAAAACTTTTTAAGGCAATGCATGCAATTTTAAATTGCATTAACCAAAACATGTATGACCTGACTTATAACGGTTCCTATTGTATACCATGTCAACGGATTCGGATTTTTTTTTTTATTAGCCTCATATCTCCCACTGCTGGGCAAAAGTTTCCCCCGCAACCCGCGATCCCAAGGCAACTCCGCCAGAAAAGTATTACAAGAGAAAAAATACGAGGTCCGACTTACCACTTTGGCTCCAAGCAGTTGGCACTCGATGGCGGCGCGCAGGCCGCAGGGCCCCGCCCCGATGACCAGCACCTTGTTGGCGGCGCACGCGCGCCCGTGCCCGTACACCTTGTGGCTGGATCGCGCGTCGAACTTCTTGAACAGCGCTTGTGCCTTCCACGAGTTCATTAACCTTTCCTGGGAAAAACAATACACATTGTCATGTTCCTATTTAGCTCGTATAAATTTGAAATAAAACAACTTTTACGGATAAGACTCGCGTTTGGCATATTGATTATTTACCCGACGTTTCGATCATTTTACAGCGGCCGTGGTCACGGGGGGGACCGTATAAATTGTTTGGGAGTTCGGGAAAAGTGTGACTTGGCTTTTTGATGATGGCTAAAGATGCCTTAGAGTTCGCTCCACGAAAGAAGTCCCTTGGCTTAAACCTTAACTCTTTGCAATAAGAGCGATAATAATATTATTGGAGGGACTTCTTTTGTGGAGCGAACTCTAAGATGGCTTGTACAATGAGGAGCTCGCTAGCGCAAGGCATAGCGCGCTTGGCTTGCGGTTGCGTACACCAAGCAATGTTCGCTAAGGCCGGTCATTGGATGGGTGACAAAAAAATATCTCAAATTCGTCCATGCTTCGGAAGGCACGTTAAGCTGTTGGTCCCAGTCTGCATCTGCAGTCTTTAATACCCACCAACCCGCACCGGGCCTGAGTGGTGGGTTATGGCCCAATCTCCCTATATTCTTCCATCCATAGGGAAGGCCCATGCCCCAGCAGTGGGGACATTAAAATTCTCCTAGCTGGGCCTTGCCCCACGGCAAACCACCCGGCATATGGTTAGACCGCGCCGAGGGCCTCGCCACCAGACCGGGGTCGAGCACAGGGGGGCGATGGGGAGCCCCGCCGTCTTAGACGGCGGCTCAGACCACCGGGGGACTGATGTCCCCTGAGTTGATGCCCGGGCCATGAGCTACCGCTCGATGCCCGCAGCCCGCCATCAGGCGGATGACCCGGATGATGATGATGATGATTAAAATAGCTGGTGATGATGATGTGACTGTTTCGTATTAAGTATATAACAATTAAAGTTAAGTACAGTTTTCTACAATACAGTTTAGATCAAATTTAATATTAGGTATCTATAAAAGGCACGTCAACGTGTTTAATTACTTTCAGTGAAAGTTATTCATTCGAGGATTACAACTTAAAATAAAGAAATCACGTAAGATACCACACGTAGCAAAGTATTGCATAAATCAGACCTATATTAAACAATTTTAGTTGCTTCTTAATAAAATGACGATTTTTCTGTAATTTATTGCTAAATTTCAAGTATAAACATGAACTTGTAATAATCTGGCATCATTTAAAAAACGACACAGAAAGCTATTACGTAATTAGGGAGAGGTGTGCAAAGCAATTAATGTTGACTCAGATATTAAGTGAGTACAATGACGAATGAACGTGAAATATGCTTGAAATTATTATGGCCTTTAAATTTTATAATTCTTTGCAAAGAGTCTTTAGATAACCATACATATATAAATCACGCCTATATCCCCGAAGGGGTAGGCGGAGGTGAACTAGATAACCAATAGTGACATAATAGAAACTTAACACCGAACCAATAAGGTATTACGAGACAAGAAGTAGTGTTTTGTTATGTATTCCACATAACCAAACAAGCGTATTTCTAATTTACATAAAACATTAAAATGCCTATTTTTACGTACATTAATTACATGATAGCCGTAGAGTAATCATACAAAAAGACTATTATTATGTTCGTTATGATAACTTTCTACAAAGTATTAGAATAAAAATACCGTTTTATAAGAACAACTTTTAAGAAAAATCCTAAACCACGCATAGCAGGTATAAATTGAAGGAAATAAGTCGGATGTGACTTTATAAGGCCGGCCGCAGATGTACTGAATCGTTTCCGAATCAGGAATTCAGATTCGGAATTCCGTGAGATTAGCGTAAGCATTCGGTTTTTTATTAGGAATTTTTTACTTTAAGAACCGAACCGAACCTTAGGTTTAAATTCCGTTCGAAATAATAAGAATAGTGTGCGCCTAGTTGAACATTTTGTATATAAACACAGCATTCAGGCTTCCGAATCTCAATTCCTGATTCAGAAACCTAATATGCGGATTCAGAACGTCTGCGGCCGGCCTTATAGTCATTAAAATGTCCGGCCACGATGTTACCGCCATTTAGGGTAAGGGTAACTTACACGATGACGCGAGTGTTATAAACATTGAACAATCAATTCACACGTGTCAAAATTAGACAATACCAATATTCTAAAATAAGTATTACATTTTGCAGGTAAGTACAACACATTTTTATTTTTTGTAATCCTTATAGACACATTTTCCTTCAATTAATACCTGTACAATAGACCGCAAAATCATGGTTCCACTTGCGTGCCGGGATCTATAACTATACCTTTAGTATAGGATGGCTTGGGTATAATTAATTTTAAATAGCTATACAAACAAGACTTAAAAAATATGGCGATATGATATTTTACTG
Organism: Cataclysta lemnata; assembly: GCA_963931975.1. Taxonomy (NCBI): domain Eukaryota; kingdom Metazoa; phylum Arthropoda; class Insecta; order Lepidoptera; family Crambidae; genus Cataclysta; species Cataclysta lemnata. Next base: position 10,003,588 of record OZ008338.1, on the reverse strand, counting down.
GAAATGTTTTTACGTACTATAATTTTTTAAGATGATTTTAATTAAAATTTTGGTAGCATATAATATATACAGCTTAACAAGTAAAGCGTCTTTCAATTAAAGTCATATTAAAAATTGAAACCACAACCAAGGCCTTAAGACAATCGATCGCGCAAGCAATGATAAACAATGGCAAACAAAAATATCTACAAGTCGCGGGGAAAGCGTGAATCATTTTATGAGAAACACTCGAGTCGAGTGTGGGTCGGTTTCGCAAGATAGCGGCTGATGCCAGAACATAATGATTTATTTATAAAAACAAATCCCACGGCTGGACATAGGCTTCCCGTTTAGATACAACCAAGTTCTTAAATTGTAATTAAATCTAAACTTTCGCTTCTGCCGATTTTATAAAGCAAATACGTAATAGCCTGCTATTTTGAACAGGAAACATAATGTTGGTGTTGGTACGCCAAGAAGAAAATATGACTAAGTAAAATAGCGTTCCACTTTTGTAAACGGGATGTTTCTCTATGGAAGTTATGTGGGTTACACCACCAACTCGATTGTTAGTTAATTTCATTGTCAAACAGCCGCCAAAATACTTTCGCTAGTTGCATAAAAGTTATCTTATCGCACAAAGATATGTGACGCTGACGCACTAAGGCATAACATGATTAATACCTACCTATTAAATACTTGACTTGTAATGCCTGTACAAGCTTAGAAATAAAATAATAATTTGCATTATTTATATAAATATCCACCAGGCAATGAACTGATGTCATTAAATACGTAACCACTTTATCGATGAGCAATCAATTATAAGTCGCCTTTGTTTTTACTCCTACTATCGCTCAGCATGGAACCAAGTAGGGATATAATTACTTTCTTATGAACATAAAATCATATCAGCGTGCGCTTTATGTAACAATAACAAAGAGTCTTGCTACTCTTGCTACTGACTTCCTCTTATAGGTTACCTGTATAAAATGTCTTTGTGTATTCATCACAACACAAATATTAAACTTATAATTGTATTATAATAATAAATACATAATAATATTGAATATATCTTAACAAAATATATGTATGAACAATGAAATCAATTTGCTTAAAAAAATTTGCGGTTTTAAAATAATGTTTCTTCAGTAGATTGTTTCCAAAGTTTTAAAAGAAGTTTTTATTCTATTTTTATTTTCTACTCAGACGCTTCGGCAGTTCGGGTCAATACCCTGACTAAAAGAATATAAATCTAGATAGCAAGGAAACAGTAAAAACTGATAAACATTATTTTAAAGTCATGTAATTATTAGGACACCTAATCCTAGCGGGTCACAGCTTAGCAATCTCCGAAGACGTTACATTTCTTTAAGTCAATTAAGTGTTTCTAGAAAATTGTATTGACTGTCTTAAACTTTAAGACAATGAATACAATTTTCTATAAATGGTAATTACTGTGAAACACGATACCTCTAATTTACAATATGAACAAACAGAAACCTCTGTTTTCAAATGTCCATCATAATAAGCAGATGTTAAGTACCTTCAAGATTAATTGCTGCATTATGGTCGCAACATTCCGTGTGAGAACATCGAACATTGCACGTACACACACATACACAACATACAACGTGGAAATCCTCATATTGAAATAAATTATGTGCAAGTATTATCATTAACCTGGGAAAATCGACCAAACAAAGTTTAAAATAACTTATCATTTTGTAACATTTGTTTTTAACACACAAAGATACGCATCGCAATTTTATTCTTATTTATTGAAATGTACCTTTTTTGTACAAATACAACCCATGAATATAAATGAAATAGTATACTGATACTACAAACTTTATGTTTAATTGCACTTTCTTGGTTCTTGATTAGATATTTTATTATTATGATTTTTATTTGTACATCTGGAAAATTTTAAAAATCGGAAAGTCATTGTCCCGAAGCGAGAGTCGAACGCGCGTCCTCCGCAATCCGGGCGGCTGCTTATATTATAATATTATTGTAAGTTATGAATCGAAAATATTTGCCCTATTTTTTTATTTTGGATTATTTTACTGAAAATATACATACATACACAAATCACGCCTATATCCCCGAAGGGGTAGGTAGAGGTGAACTAGCACCCACGTTGAGCCAATTATTTTAGGTCCCATGTAATAGGTGGCGGGCCTATTGCCATTTATCGGGCAGAAAAGTCGCAGTACATTGCTAGGTGGTATAAGAGGAACGCTGCTGCCCATTCCTCATCACTGATTTATCCTAAGTCGCCTTGTACGACACCCAATGGACAGATTTGGGGTGATGACAATTGTATTCTACTCTGCCGTCACCACACGGCCAATATGTAACTTAATAATTATGCGACAACCCTAATATTATTCAGATTTGCACCGTGCCTGCCCCACAAACATATTTGCATTCGTTATTGTATCAACATTGGCTCGTGCCAATTATAAATATGCATGTGGGTCTGTTTATGTGAAGTGGTAGGCGCGAGCACGGTTTGTATCGCACCGTGCTGACACAGGTGTAGTGTCGGTGCGGGCGGCTGCGTCAACAATTTGTACCAATTTAGGACTCGGCACGTGGAGGCCAGCTCATTGAGACACTAATACTGTAAAAACACCATTTACAAGACCATAAATTATCGTGACGAAATTACCTACTACACATATTTGATGGCCGGCTTGGTCGAATACTCAAATCGCTGGGTATTGGCCAAGGGGTACCGGGTTCGAATCCTGGTAGGGGCAAATTTTGTGATGAACACACATATTTATTCCCGAGTCATGGTTGTCGTATATTTTCAACATTCATATACATAATTCTTATGATATTAAAATTATTTCCGTCGCCTAGTATCCATAACACAAGTGCTTAGGCTACTTACTTTGAGCTAGATGATAGGTGTTAGTGTAAAAATATTTATTTATTGATATACTTTGAGCCTAACCGTGTTTATCAGTCGATTCTAAGCAGTGTGTCGTGTGGTGCCGGCAGAGCAGAATACAATGTCAGCTGTGTTCCTCGTATACCACCTATTGATATACTGAGATTTACGTGCCCAATACATGGCAATTAGGCTCACCACATATTACATGGGACTTAACAATTCGGCGAAACGTGGGTGTTAATACACCTCTGCCTTACACCTTCGGGAATAAACGAGAGTGATTTATACATGTATGTATAATGCCCGCAAGCCTGTAAACCGTGTGGTGACGGCAGAGTAGAATACAATTGTCACCACCCCCAAATATCTCCCGTGGGTGTCGTACAAGGCGACTAAGAATAAATCAATGATGAGGAATGGGCAGCAGCGTTCCTCTTGTACCACCTAGCAATAGCAATGTACTGCGAGTTTTGTGCCCGATAAATGGCAATAGGCTCGCCACCTATTACATGGGACCTAACATAATTGGCGAAACGTGGGTGCTAGTTCACCTCTGCCTACCCTTTCGGGGATATAGGCGTGATTTATGTATGTATGTATAATGCCTGCAAAATTTCCTGCTCAGATATTATATGGATCTGAGTAGGAAATTTTGTAGAGCCTAAGTTCAAATATCTTATGTGTGAGAGTGGCGAGTCGGAAAGTATGCCGGACGGAGAGCTCTGGACTCTTCAAAACCTCAACATCCGCATTTTTAGCGTGGCAGCTGGCCAACTACAAAATCGCCTAGTGTGTGCGCAGCGCGAACTGATTCATACGTTCACATCTGAGTTTGTTCGTGTTTGCTTCATCACTTCCGAGAATAAAATGTCCTATAATTATTCTCTACTACTTTTGTCGCAATATCTGTCAGGATTAAAGTGAGTTACCTTTAAGCTATTATTAACTTCTATCATGTAGGATGAGTTATAATGAAAATGACAATAAGAAATCCATTTGATTCAACTCTCGCTGTATTCCAAAGCTTACGAACAGATAATCTAATGTTGAATCATTGGAACCCTATTATAATATCTACTGCCACCAGTTATGGCTATTACCTACCTAACAAATACGGATTTTAAGAAAATATCAATTACATAATGATATTAAGATTGATTTTCTGTGTGGTGACGGCAGAGTAGAATACAATTGTCACCACCCCCAAATCTCTCCCGTGGGTGTCGTACAAGGCGACTAAGGATAAATCAATGATGAGGAATGGGCAGCAGCGTTCCTCTTGTACCACCTGGCAATAGCAAATACTGCGAGTTTTGTGCCCGATAAATGGCAATAGGCTCGCCACCTAATACATGTGAACTAACATAATTGGCACCCACGTTTCGGTGCTAGTTCACCTCTGCCTACCCCTTCGGGGATATAGGCATGATTTATGTATGTATGTATTAAGTTTTAAAAGTACATTTTATAGTGTTTGTGTACATTCAATAAAAACAATGGCAAGACAGCAGTAATAATAAATCACTATCAAATCAATCTATCAAATGAAGACTATCTATAAGTTATTATTTATACGATAATGCAAGAGAATTAATAATACATACTGTTATGAAAAAATCTACAAACAAAGAATTATTTTAATGTAGAACATAGGCAAATTATGTGGAGTAGATACGTACACGTAGGTATATTGTACTTCGGTAAGTTGTACTCTGTCTGGCGTCCTCGGGGATTGAGTTGTTCATTTAATTGATAATTATTATTTAATTTTATACGTGTTCGAGTAGCTTTACAGCTGTCATGCAACTCCTTGTACCCCATAATGATCACTGCAGTTCCATATGAAGACAACCCCATTATGATCACTGTAGTTCCATATGAAGACAACCCCATTATGATCACTGTAGTTCCATATGAAGACAACCCCATTATGATCACTGTAGTTCCATATGAAAACAACCCCATTATGATCACTGTAGTTCCATATGAAGACAACAAATTATGAAATTAAAATAAAGACCGCAGCAGTTTAACTTTTAGCAGTTTATCCGTGGTGTAGTGGTTCGCCTACCAGAATTAAGATCCAGGGTCGATCCCCAGGCGGGCACAAATTTGTACTCGATTTGGTTGGTGGTAGGACGTCTTTAAAGTCTGCCTGGCTAGCTACCACCATCTTTTTAAAATCTGTCGCCATAATAATAATGTTAACAGCATTATTGTGTTCCGACGAATGTGCGATAAGATATATCGACGGGTCCCAAGAACAAAGTCGTATCTTAAAAGTCAATAGTAACTATTGCCTTTTAATACCTTTTGCAACTAGATAATTTTAAAGATACGACTTTGTTCTTGGGACACGTCGATATATAGCCAGTTCATCTGTGTTTGAGGGTTCCAGGTGAAACTGATATTCTAAACATCACTCTTACCATCAGGTGAGATGAAGGGCAAGAGCTTCCCTGTCCAGCATATTAAAAAAAAGTAATTACCTTAAGTATTGGATAGAAGTCGGGCAGCTTGTTGGGCCTGAGCATGAGAGTGTGGCAGAGCTGTCGGTAGCAGCCGAGGATGGTCTTCATGGTGCCGGCGGCGGCGAACAGATCGAATATCCCGGCCGCCGCCGCCCACTCCGGCGGTGTCGGCTTCGCGGGTCGGCTCATCCTGCCGTCCTGGAACACAGCACGCCGCTTTACAAATATGCCTTTTGATCGGACGACGGGTACCATCATGCCTCCACTGCAGAGGCAAGAACTGGGATGGGTATAGTCCGACAACTACGTGCGCGACCTTCCTGCGGCGTGAGAGACGTTGGGGGGCTGAGGTATTGTATGCTGTATTGCACAAGTTTTCCCTCCTCCCCGCATCACCCGTCCTCGCTAACATCAAGAGTTTCGCATCTGTAACGAACAGCTAAACGTAGTGTCTGAAGAATCAGGAGCTCATGAACACAAATTAAAGTTCATATACTCAAGAACTTCGGGACCGCCGTTGTTCTCAATCGCAGACCGGATGCGCAATTCAACCTTCCGTCCAAGGTGACTAATAGCATATTATGATAGACTTGGCGAAATATATCTAAATGGAAGCTAATTTATGTGTGTCATTGGGCCAAGTCACCGTCAGTGTTGTGGTCGTAACCTTGGCATTGACCCTAGTATGTAGTTGGGTCATTTATAATGCATCATCACGTGACCGAGAGCGGAACATTAATAGCCCGCGAAAGTTACCCGATCAATAAAATACGCAGAAAGTGAAATTGTGCTAAATTTTAATACATATAGGGTAGCATACATAAAAAAAGATGTATAGACATTACCATAATATATTATAAAAATACAGGGTCGATTAAATAAATATTCAATAGGGACTATGAACAATGGGATGCCAAAATACGTGGCGCGATTTTACATGGATCGATATCAAACATGCGCAAAACATTTTAACAGACCCAGACTTTTTAACTATTGATCCAGACCAACATAATTCGAGCTTCTTAGTTGAAGACTACTTCGTCATTTTATTAAATAAGCAAAACATTTTATTGCTCTACACTACACATCAGTTATGGCTTTATTGCGATATTATAAGTGTAATTATACAAATTAATACGCGGTAATAATGATGTAGATTTTCTTATTTTACATATTTAAAAACAGTATGTAAGTGTAACACAGAATTACATTGATTCGCAAACAATTATAATGGGCTCTTCTTCTTCTTCCTGCCCTGTTCCCAGTCTATCTGGGGTCGGCGCAGTATGTTTCCTCTTCCATTCATATGTCAGACGTCATCAAGCCATCTAATCCCTTTTGATTCATACCATCCATCCCACCGTAATGGTGTTAGTGATGAATGAATGTATAGAAAAGAGACTGAACGGACCATGTCGAGAGACCCATGAACGGAAAGAGGGATTAGAATGACAACATTCCATTCCATACTGCTCAAGGTTTTGGCTTAGGTTTTACAGCCGGCCGCCTGCCTGACACCAACCCTCTTTGGGTACGCTGTTGTTGGTGGTTTGCCCTCCACCATTCGGGTGCCCCAAGGTGCTTAATGGTTTACACCGGGCAATCTCCCTTAGTCGACTCTTACGACACCCACGGGATGAGTTGGGGCTGGCCGATTCTACGTTATTTGTTCGCTCCCAGGCCAGCATAGAAGGATATAAGTATATAATGGGCTCTTCAAACGTTGAAATTTCTGATATACGCCTACACATATACATAAACGGTGTTGCAAATGAATGTTATATAGTCGAAGATGTCCTCTACGAGATGAGACGGTTAAAGGGCAATAGCTCAAGAGTCGAAAGGACACGAGACGAGCCGAAAAACGGGCGGCATTGACCCTGCTGACTGGGACAACAGAAAAGTCACCTCATACATTTAATTGATAATAGCTTTTAAATATTTCTTACACGCACACCTGTCACATATATGGGCAAGTAAGCAGCTTCTGCTTGCGATATTTATATAGTTGACGGACATAATTACACCACACGTACCTACGTAAATTTTCTCTACATAAACATAATTATCAAACACGACATTTGAAGAACACCGGCAAATGTATCTCGAGTCATAAATGTTTATACTTATGTTTATGTAGATTTCATTATTATATATTTACATTTTTTTAAATGTCATCCTAATATCCATAACACAAGGGCCTATGCTACTTATTATGGGCTATATAATACTTAAGAGTGTGAGAAATATTTATTCATATATAAACAACCATGACTCGGGGACCAATGTCTGCGTGTTCATCAGACAAACATTTAGCCCTACCAACCCAAACCCTACTAGGATTCAAAGCCGGGACCTCTTAGCCAGTGATCTAAGCATTCGACCAAATCGGCCATCAGAACCTTCTATGCATGAATGCTTTTCCTATTGAAAGGATATACTTTGCTTCAAGTATTTTATAGCAAATTTTATATTGGTTTTTGTTGTGGTTTGATTACAATGTGCGGCGTTAATTCTTAGTTAAGCCGAAATTTACCACGTGATGCTTTTGTTGTCAAAAGAATGGTAAAATTATGGAATAAGTAGGCATAGTTAAGTACAATGTTATGGTAATATATACTTGTAAAGATATGACTTGTAAAGATAAAACTTAAACCATGTTATATGAACAAATTGAAATACATAGGTACCAAGAAAGAAATTACGATGAACATTTTCGTAACTTTGTTAACAGATTATCAGCTCCTGACAATCAAGTTTTATTGTGCAACTGACTATAGGCGATGCGTTATGTTATGTTCAAGTAATAATCTGACAAGTAAAGTATACTTCGGAGACCGACACTTGTCCACGCCCGAACCGAGTTCTAATCTAATGTGGAAACTGTAACAAAAAACTACTTACGTGCCGATAAAACATTTGTATTTTTCGCACACCTGTTTGCACGCAAATAATAAAATATACTCGTAATGTTGAGTAAGAGCGCACGTGATGCAAATTAGCGGCGATGCGAAGCAGTAACGCTGCTTGGCCAGCGAATAACCGGCGTTCTGTTACCGATTCACGTTGCATAGTATGAGAACTGGCCATGGCCGAGTGCGGTAGTGGTGGGAAAATAGTTATATCGATTCGTCTTTACTATAAATAAAATAAGTGCTCCGAAACATAAGTCGGACTGACAATTACTTTTCCGAATTGCATTTTACATGTAGATTTAGCGTTTGTCCGACCAACGACTTCTTATTCGCCAATTCTGGTATTTACTGTTATTTACAAAATTGGTCAGTGACCTTTTTATGATAATTTTTCTAATTAATTGCATATTCATTTTGTTAGTTTTTCAAATTTCAGGTTTAGCAAAAAAACCTATGTCGAAAAGCAGTACTATTAATACACGACTGAGACGATTGTTGCGTTAACATTAGCAGAATCAAGCCCCTTCTACATTGTGACAGCTGAGCAATCGCTGTCGACTTAACATTTAGTTTATTTTTGTACTCGTTTTTTGTACTAGAAAAAGCTTTCTGAATAAGATTACATTAACAACCCTTCAATGTTCAAATAATCGTGCTTGGAGCACTGCGTGGACCAGCGCCGATAAATGCTGGTAGATCGGCGCCGGCTCTAGCTTTCTACGTGTATGCGCCCTAACACATGTTTATTACTTACCGGAGGAGGACTGCAGCGTGGAATGAAAAAACTCAGACCCTGATCTTCCCTAAGGGTCCAGGTTCGCCGGTGAAGTGGATACAAATCTCACCGCACAAGGGCCGCATATGCTCTGCCTGCTTCACAACTGCAGAGCAAAATTAATCATATTAATTTTATTTGTAATTACATCGAAAACGATTATAATATGTACTAACAATAAATTAATGACTTAAATTTTGTCGTGAATCGATAAATACATGGGTTAACAGTTCACACAGCATTGGTCATGTCGTTTTATATTTCATTGAAACTTAATTTCAACTATGTATTCTCTTTTACTTTAAGTAATCATATTAAGGGTTTATGTATCAAATTGCCGTTTTGTATGGAGAATTTAGCGAAAATTCATTTTTCATACAAACATATTTGCGATTTTTTTTTAAAAAACCACGTGCTAAATTTTATATAATTTTGTGAATATATTTAGACAACATTAAGCTATAGGATACCTAGATATTTATTTTTATAACGGAGACGGACTGGTGTCCGTGTCCGTGGATCTAAGTGGTACTTAGGACGAGATGTTTTTGAAGATTTATTGGTAGTGAAAGAAATAAAAATAAGATAAAATTTTATCCACAAATATAAGTCATTGAAATGAAGTTTAAAATAAAAAAAGGATAATGGACTTAACTATTGTTTTAAAGGAATTATACACTACTACTAAATAATGTGCCGTGTGGTGACGGCAGAGTAGAATACAATTGTCACCACCCCAAATCTTTCCCGTGGGTGTCGTACAAGGCGACTTACCCCCGAATACAGAAACGCTACTCAAATTTAGGGGACTGCTTAAAAAGTTAAGTGGACACTACCTGTCAGAATTTGTATGGAAAACATCAATTTTGACAATACTTAAATGTTAAGCGGGACTTAAACTTTGAATAGCGTTTCTGTATTCGGGGGTAAGGATAGATCATTGATGAGGAATGGGCAGCAGCGTTCCTCTTATACCACCTAGCAATATACCTACTGCGACTTTTGTGCCCGATAAATGGCAATAGGCTCGCCACCTATTACATGGGACCAAACATAATTGGTGAAACGCGGGTGCTAGTTCACCTCTGCCTACCCCTTCGGGGATATAGGCGTGATTTATGTATGTATGTATGTACTAAATAATGAGGGAACATCGGCAATTTCATACTTTAACCCCTATAAGTAGTAGAATAGGTAGCAGAATACGTCTTCAAATGTTAGTAATGATCACGCGTTAAAAAGAAATGTGTAGACGGCGCCCCATGTCGATAATACAAACAGACTATAATACACTTTTATAAAGAAATTTAATACTCAGAGTATTACATTTTTTTATAAAAATGTATTTTAGGAAAAACGCAAATGTTATTTCGTTTTTGGGACTACTGTTCTAACCTACCCCCGCAAAGTAATATGTAAATAATGTATGATACTAATGGGTGAAAGGTAGTAGACATCATCATCAAATCATTATCAATCAAATCAAAACATTATTATTTACAAAATAGTGAAGACACTTGTAGACAGCATTGTTACAAACTAGGTTTAAAAGGTTTTAAAAAGACCTAATGGTTGGCAACTGATGCTCCCGTTATATTAATTGCCCCTGCAAACTGCATACGCAAATAAATCTGCGCAACTGGGCTCAAGATCAAGGTTACAAGGGTCGGACCCTTCGGCTAATCTCCCTCCCTACATAGGCGTCTGTGGCAGCTGTTATCCAGAGGGATATTTTGCTCGCTCCTTTCACAGTTTATTTATGCGTATTAATTACTATTTACTATTCTTTTTGTCAGTGTGCAAGTGCATATGTCGTGGCCATATCATAGAATTGATCACTTCATGATGTGGCCGCCCATTTCATGGATATGTCCATCCACGTTTGGCCATATCATTAATGTAGTATAGTTCAGTATTTTTTCGATGTGCTCATGTTTTGAGTGACTTAAAAAGTAAAATTAACATAATTTGGTGTCGTAACGACATTTCACTTTAGTTTTATCTTCCATTACAACATTAATAGTAGTTTGTTTATTAGGATAATTGTCCGCCGAAATGATGTATCACAAAAACAAAGCGATATAAGCGCCTCTAACGGTGGTTAATGCAACTCTTTTACGATATGTTTGGCCATATCGTGAAATAGCCGTGCGTTTAGCTATTCATATCGTTAAACGTTGTTTATTCATTGATCTGGCCAGACCATTATCGTAATTTGGTCAGTTTTAGCTGGCAATTTCATGAAATGCAACCATTTCATGAAATGGTCCGCCACATCATGAAGTGATCAATTCTACGATCTGGCCACGACACATACATTTTGGAAATAAACATAGGTAATTCTTTAAATAGACACATACATAAATCACGCCTATATCCCCGAAGGGGTAGGCAGAGGTGAATCAGCACCAACGTTTCGCCAATTATGGTATATAGGTCCCATGTAATAGGTGGAGAGCCTATTGCCATTTCACGGGCATAAAAGTCGCAGTACATTGCTAGGTGGTATAAGAGGACGCTGCTGCCCATTCCTCATCACTGTTTTATCCTTAGTCGCCTTGTACGATACCCACGAGAGAGATTTGGGGTGGTGACATTATTGTATTCTACTCTGCCGTCACCACACGGCCTAATAAACATAATTATTATGTACACATACATACATACATAAATCACGCCTATATCCCCGAAGGGGTAGGCAGAGGTGAACTAGCACCCGCGTTTCGCCAATTATGTTAAGTCCCATGTAATAGGTGGCGAGCCTATTGCCATTTATCGGGCACAAAAGTCGCAGTACATTGCCAGGACGGTGGTATAAGAGGAACGCTGCTGCCCATTCCTCATCACTGATTTATCCTAAGTCGCCTTGTACGACACCCACGGGAGAGATTTGGGATGGTGACAATTGTATTCTACTCTGCCGTCACCACACGGCCAATGATGATGGAATGATGATGGACGGGCTAATGATGATGATTATGATGACGATGAAACTAAGAAAGATAGGAGTGCCACGCCTGCTACGTTTACCGTAATACGTTCGAAATCCCGCTGAGAGGAAATGTGTTTAAAAATTTTCAGAATTTTTTTTTGACACTAGAAATACATAGGTATATTATTTAAAGCTATACCGAAGGTTAATAATCAATTAAGTTGGGGTGTTTGCATAAGATGGCATCAGGGCGTATATTTTATGACATATAACCCGGAAGTTTTTGACAATTCCTCTATACGGTAATATGTCAAAAACCGATATGGTTATACGATTGAAATCGCCAGTTTAAGTGTTAGTAAACTCCAGCCTTAATATTTCTAAATTATTGTTTAAAACCATGTCGTGTAAAGAAGCTAAACATCGTAAAAATCTATAGGACTCTGCTTGGCAAAAAAAAAATATATTTCCCGAGATCAAAGGGCGGTCCCCTAAGCACTTAACGTCATAATAACAAATAATAAGTACAATCCAAACATCAAAACGTGAGATCAGACATGTCAGTCATGTTTAATTTCAAAAGCGCCATCGGCCTATTCAAATTCCCCTAATAACGTCGGTACTTATGTACAGTACATGCGTCCTCTCTATATGTATCATATTTAAAGGATGTTTTTCCACTCACCGGTCCGGCTCCGGCACCGGCGCGGCGTCCGGCACCGGTTTGTGAAATGCAAATGACTACTTACGAGGGGGCTGTAGTCTTTTAAAGTATGGCTCGCATCAATCAGCGCCACCTTCACCGGCCACATTCGATTTATGATTTTGGGTACCACCTATCAACCTTTTGAAAGAGAAGTGCCCCGAATAATGTAGTGGTGACAGCATAAAATTCAGTCGTGATGAATAACTAAGCAATAGCAATAGATAGTTTTACCGTGGCAGTTGTGCTTTGTATACTATATAACAAACTTATTTGAATAAAAATACAAACGTAATATTAAATGAGCATATCGAAAAAAAGGATTTCTCCTTTTCAATCATTTAAAAAACTATAGATAAAATATCAAATATAGGAGGTATCTATAGAATATATTTTGGTGCAAATTATAATAGCAGATTGATCTTTTGATATATCGAATGAAATTAAAATTTATTTGAACTTTATCAATGTCAGACGGCACTTTAGAGCAGAACAGTTGAAGATTGGATGGAGAATATCCATCGAAGTCCCTAACTATACTACACACCACCTACCTTAGACGCTCTACTACTTCAACATCCTCTTGCCCTTGACTCATTTTATTTGGAGACGGAGCAGTATGTTAGATTGACTGTCTAGATGTAACACTGATGTGAGGTGGAGTTTGGTAGTTATTAGTTTTTTTATTAATTTGAATCGATGTAAAGAAAGGTGTCGTTTGAAAGAAGATGTAATGCCAAGAATTAAGAAAGGGATGCTCGCATGGTTTGGTCACGTCTAAAGTATGGATGAAAGGAGAATGACAAAAAGGAATTATATGGCGGAACTGAATGGAGAAATGGGAAGGGGACGGCCTAGAAATAGAATAACTAAGCAATAGCAATAGATAGTTTTACCGTGGCAGTTGTGCTTTGTATACTATATAACAAACTTATTTGAATAAAAATACAAACGTAATATTAAATGAGCATATCGAAAAAAAGGATTTCTCCTTTTCAATCATTTAAAAAACTATAGATAAAATATCAAATATAGGAGGTATCTATAGAATATATTTTGGTGCAAATTATAATAGCAGATTGATCTTTTGATATATCGAATGAAATTAAAATTTATTTGAACTTTATCAATGTCAGACGGCACTTTAGAGCAGAACAGTTGAAGATTGGATGGAGAATATCCATCGAAGTCCCTAACTATACTACACACCACCTACCTTAGACGCTCTACTACTTCAACATCCTCTTGCCCTTGACTCATTTTATTTGGAGACGGAGCAGTATGTTAGATTGACTGTCTAGATGTAACACTGATGTGAGGTGGAGTTTGGTAGTTATTAGTTTTTTTATTAATTTGAATCGATGTAAAGAAAGGTGTCGTTTGAAAGAAGATGTAATGCCAAGAATTAAGAAAGGGATGCTCGCATGGTTTGGTCACGTCTAAAGTATGGATGAAAGGAGAATGACAAAAAGGAATTATATGGCGGAACTGAATGGAGAAATGGGAAGGGGACGGCCTAGGCGGATCTTTCATAATCAAATTGAAAATCTATTAAAAAAGGGCCCGGTCAAGAGTACCGACGGGCATGCATGAAGAGATTGATCAAGCGAAAGAAGTAAGGATCGTAGTAAGTGGAAGAAATGATCTCTGCCTACCCCAGTGGGAGAAAGGCGTGACTTATAGTATATGAATGTATGATTCGATTAAGGCTATGGAATCTCTGTTAGTTTGGGTGAGCCAACCGGCACCGTTATTTTTAAGATAGGAATAATGTTGGAACAAAGTTTTACGTTCTAGTGCGTTTGCGCAATTGGAGCGGCATGTTACCACGGAGAGCCCACTTATGAAACTTCCTCAATTATTAATTTGCACGTATACGGCTAAAATTTAGAATTTCATTACGTCACCTTGAGACTATTATACGTAACGTTACGACATTTTATACCAATAAAAATTCAGAGATCCCACAATTCATTTTGTTTATACCTGCTATACATAAACACTCTTCTTCACCCTGCTCTGTTCCCAGTCTATCTGGGGTTAGAGCAATATGTTTCCTCTTCCATTCATATAGGGCAGACGTCATCAAGCCATCCACTCCCTTTTGATTCATATCATCCATCACACCGTAAAGGTGCTATTGATGAATAAATGTATAGAAAAGAGACGGAAATAAACGGATAGAGTGATTAGGATGACAACATGCCAATCCATACTGCACATTGCACAAGGCTTTGGCTCAGGTTTTACAGCTGGCCGCCTGCCTGACACCAACCCTCTTGGGTTTGCTGTTGTTGGTGGTTTGCCCTCCTACATTCGGGTGCCACAAGGTGTTTATTGGTACACACCGGGCATATATCCCTTAATCGACTTTTACGGCACCCATGGGATGAGTCGGGGCTAGCACATTCTACGTTATGTTTTCGCTGCCATGCCAGCATGGAAGACTGTTCATATACACTAATATCAATAAAGGAGATTGTTCAAATTGGCCTAAGAACCAACAAAATATTGGGATGTTTGATAATTCATGGTGTAATTTATGCTATAATAAACAGTCATTAGATTCTAACCGCCTGGGAGCGAACAAATAACGTAGAATAGGCCAGCCCCAACTCATCCCATGGGTGTCGTAAAAGTCGACTAAGGGAGATTGCCCGGTGTACACCAATAAGCACCTTGGGGCACCCGAATGGTGGAGGGCAAACCACCAACAACAGCATACCCAAAGAGGGTTGGTGTCAGGCAGGCGGCCGGCTGTAAAACCTAAGCCAAAACCTTGGGCAGTATGGATTGGAATGTTGTCATTCTAATCACTCTCTCCGTTCATAGGTCTCTCGACATGGTCCGTTCGGTCTCTTTTCTATACATTCATTCATCACTAGCACCTTTACGGTGTGATGGATGACATGAATCAAAAGGGAGTGGATGGCTTGGTGACGTCTGACATATGAATGGAAGAGGAAACATACTGCGCCGACCCCAGATAGACTGGGAACAGGGCAGGAAGAAGAAGAATTGAACATTCTTCCGTTTTAGAAGATCACTTTTTAATTTAATGGCTTTGGATGTTCTAACATTCAGCTAAAGATTTATTGAAGTTTTTTATTTTACAAAAATACTAATCTATTTTTTAGAGATTGATTAAAATGAAATTATATTTTTATCACGCCTACCCCTTCGGGGATACAGGCGTAATTTACGTATGAATGTTTGTACATTTTTATTACTCAATCAATAACAATATATTATTATTAACATTATTTACGCGAAATGCAAACGTGCAAAGCCAAAAAATATGGTAGTGAAGTTTATTGCCATACATTTTTCGTCTACCACGTCTAGTCTGTACCATCTAACTTGTCTTATTTGGTAAACAATCTTGGAACATCTTTTTATTGAAAATGCAGCATTAAAAATCAACTGATAACTAGATTGAATTGGTTTCAGTCTATAATAACAAATTATTGACTTTGTTCTTTATTTTAACAAGGGTGATTTATAAAAAAGTTGTACCAAGATGTTTACCAAATAAGACAAGTTAGATGGTACAGACTATAGATTATATACTTACGTTATAAGGTGTTACACAATAAAAATGATTTAATATAAACCAAAAAAAGAAATTAAAGTACTGAAGGCATGGCTGTATAACCTACATCCCTTTACCTTTCCCTAATAGAGAGAATTTTAAAAATATAAGATCTACTTGTCTCTTCTTTCTTGCTTCCTTCACTCGCTCACAGTGACATTGTCTATTTGTGATTGTTGTTTGTTTGTTCGTTTACGGTGCCGTGCCGGTATTCAGTGCGATTTTATATTTCTAACTTGGAGTCGGTAAACAGGTAACCGTGCCTACATATTGAAAACAT
This sequence comes from Cataclysta lemnata, assembly GCA_963931975.1. NCBI lineage: Eukaryota > Metazoa > Arthropoda > Insecta > Lepidoptera > Crambidae > Cataclysta > Cataclysta lemnata. Next base: position 9,987,033 of record OZ008338.1, on the reverse strand, counting down.
AATAAATTTTTGCATGATTCCCTAGTTTACTCCCTCCTCCCTCCCTAGTTCACTTACTCTTTTCTTTTTTTATTAGTTTATATCTGTTTGAAAACATAACCTCAATATCACTAAGTAGTATGCTAATAATTAAGTTCTCAGACTTGCCCGTCAATAAATAACGTTTATACAGTCACTTGCATATAGTTTCGAACCTGGAGAATAATTTTCATGATTGTTGATTCTTAGGCAAAACATGTATGGGATCTGAACAATCTCCTTTTATACATTAACCCGGCGTTCGCACAGTTGGGTCAATTTGACCCGCGCCATTTTAAAATCGGATAATTGTACTTAAGTATTTATTATTATGATATTATTATTATATGTATTATTTTATAAATAGGTTAGCATTTTCTTTTTTGCTTCTATTATTTATGTTATTTTTAACGGTACACGTGTTATCCACGTTTACAGTTTATTTCCTTTCACAGGTGGGCTGGAAGAGATTTCTTTAGAAATAAGCTTCACCTTTTGTACTATTTTATATGAATGTAATCTCCTTAGTGTTTTTTTGTGTACAATAAATTATTAAATAAATGGGAACTATATTTTTTGTCACCAGAATTTCTATTTGTCATCAAATTGTACACATACATACATACATAAATCACGCCTATATCCCCGAAGGGGTAGGCAGAGGTGAACTAGCACCCACGTTTCGCTAATTATGATAGGTCCCATGTAATAGGTGGCGAGCCTATTGCCATCAAATTGTATCACCAAATAAATGTTATCAGATGAATAACAAGTGTTACTAGGTATGAATTATCAAATTAATGTTAATAAATGTCCTAAATAAGAGAAGCATTACATGAATATTAATTTTATTCTTATAATAATAGTTTCATTACATTAATAATAGCTTTGTCCTCAGAATAGTAGATGTGTCACCAAATAAAATATATTTGTGCTCAGAATAGTAGATCTGCCACCAAATAAATCGATTATCGATCCCTGGCTGCGACTCCTTTTTATTTGTTATTTTGTCACCAATATAGTAGTTACATTTTATTTCGTTCAATCACTAAAATAATCGTAGTTGTTACCAATTTAATAAATCAATATCCAATTTTAATGAAAATATGCTCAAAGAATCGGCGCCAAATTGGTCAAAATTGGAACTAAAATTCCGCCTACTATTTTGTTTGTCTAGGCCACAGTTTTATTTACAATCATTCACTTTCCCCAACAATACTACCTGTGGTAAATAAGATCCCGGGGGAGGCATTAGTCCACTTAACCCCCGAATACGGAAACGCTACAAAGTTTGAGTCCTACTTAACATTTAAGTATTGTCAAAATTGACGTTTTTCTATTCAAATTCTGACAGATGTTGTCCACTTAACCCCCAAAAACAAAAACGCTACTTAAAGTTCGAGTCCTACTTAACATTTAAGTATTGTCAAAATTGACGTTTTTCAATTCAAATTCTGTCAGGTGTTGTCCACTTTACCCCCGAATACAGAAACGCTACTTAAAATTTGAGTCCTACTTAACATTAAATTATTGTCAAAATTGACGTTTTTCCATACAAATTCTGACAGGTATTGTCTACTTAACTACTTACTTTTGCAATGCTCAAAATTTTAGTAGCGTTTCTGTATTTAGGGGTAAGTAGCTCTATTTCGGTTGGGACGATGATGACGACAACCCAAAATTATTTTAAACTTTATGTCTTGTGACGTAATATTGATTTATTGGCGATCTATTTAAATTTGTTTTGTTATATACTTATTAGGACAAACCTATTATAATACATACAAAAACATTTATTTGGTACTAGACTCTATATCTCCATAATTTTATGTGATTTATTGTGGAATTGATTTTATATTGTTTGGTAACTACAATCTGGTGAGAAATCTACTATTTTGAGGACAAAGCCTATTATTTAGGCAACACAAAACTATTTAAATTGGTGATAGCTTAAATTATACCCTTTCAAAATTAGCTTATTTCTTAGAATGGCTGTGCGACGTTGCCATACTTTTAAGTAGCTGAAGCAAACAATCTCCCCTCTCCTTGGGCTATTGCCGTTCAATGATGTAGTGGCCCCAACGATGGATAGTGGCTAAACATGAAAAAGGTAAATATGACCCAACCATACATTCCGTGTCGTAATTTCGCGCCAATACATAACAAGTAAATTATTGAATTGTTTTAATATTTTCAGTACTTTTGAAATTATAGTTTGTGAAGAATTTAATGTGTTAATGTGAAGAACAATTATGTTGTTAAAATTTTATTATACTTTGACAAAAATGTAATCAAAATATAGTTTTATATGAAATTGTTTTATTTTACGGAAAATCTCGCAAACGGTATAGTTGTGTTATCAAATTATTGCAAAATATTATTAAATTTCTTTTTAATATTGAAATCATAGTGAGTTTTTTATTCGGGTCTCCTAGACCCAACTCTACTATTGTTGTTACAAATTGTGACTGTACTGACTGTACCGGGTTATGTAACACTAAAAGAACAATATTTTCTATTTAAGTATTTAATAAATAGTCAATTAGGTCAAGTAACAGACGTAACAATATCTTTTAACACACAAACTAAAAAATTATTAACATTAATAATAAAATTAAAAAATTAGTTCGTAGTTCTGTGCAATTTATAACCCACGGGTAACCAACCCAGGAATAAATATTAAACCCAACATTTTCCTGCAAGCAGGTGTCATGCCGGCTTCAGGCTCCAAATTATGGCCGTGAAGCATCGTGAACAGGGCTGAACGTGAATGTGGACGATTTTCGCGGGGTTCACGCAATTAAACAGTAGTTTAATATCACCCAGTGGCTGAGAATGGGTATCATTAAAAAAACATGCCATAGGGTCAGTGATCATTTACTTGGACAATAGGTAGGCCATAAAACAATTCTTAATTTTAAAAGCAATAATCATATATTCTACATTTAATTTGAGTACTTATTGTACAAATTTATTTATCAATAACACTGATTCCATTCATGATATTAACTCTAACACACCTCCATATTTGGTTATAGATATTGTTTGACAGTGTAACTAGTAGATACAGATATCCTTTTACAAAACATTAATAAAAATATTATCGTCTTATTAGATAGATTACGTTGATTAAAAAGAAGATAATTAGATTACAACATAAATAATTATCTTGAATACCATCTAACTTCAGTTTAGTGGCTTTTTCAACAGAGGCAAAATTGTTGATTTTTCTAAAAATATGACTATGACCCTTTGTATCATGAGGATGATAAAGATGCGTAGATATATTATTCTGTAGTAATGAGACTAAATTACATGTGTATTATATTTGTTTTAATAATTAGATTTAACTAAAATTAAGCTTTGTTAACTAACAATAATGTATCTTTTAATTTTGTATAAATATTGAAAGGATATTTTTGGATGGATTGTGTGAGGTGTGATATGAAGGTGATGGATGTGAATGAGGAGATGAAGAGTGACAGAAGAGAATGGAAAAAGAGGACATACTGCGCCAACCCCAAATAAGATGTGATAAGGTCAGGGCGATGATGATTGAAAGGATATTTTTAACAAATGAGTACCTTGTAATCCAATAAATTTCAGATCTAAACATAAGATTTTTTTATGTTACACTCATGCTCCATTAACTGCCGCACTCAGAGACGTCAATTAACTTTAATGAGTACTTAATGACAAAAAAAAATTTTAATCTGAACCATAGACCCGGCAAGAATAGCAACTAGTTTTGAATTGTCATTTTTTGACGTTAAGTACTCATTAACGTTATTTGACATCAAATAACGATAAATAAACAAAAAATTATAATTCAAAACTAGTTGTTATTCTTGCCGGGTCTATGGTTTAGATTTGAATGAAAATTTTTGACATTAAATACTCATTAAAGTTAATTGACGTCTCTGAGTGCAGCAATAAGTATGACAAATAAATAGTAAATTAAACAATACACAATCTTAAAGTTTAGTTATAAACGTCCATAATGCTATGAAACTTAAAAAAACAATAACCTTAAATTTGGAAATAATTGTGTACAAACAATATGTTTGTTTGTTGTTATGTATAAAAAAAATCAAAAATTATGTAGGTACTTAATAGTCATGATGTCGGATTACAGAGGGTGCCCGATTACTGGGGGTCCACTGTCTTTTAATTTTGCCTTTTATATTGGTTGTAATAAGTTTATTATTTGTAACACCCACCATGAATCTTTTTATTCACTGTCTTCTGTTCTTATTCTTAAACTTTATACGATCATATTAAAAGGAAAGGAAAAAAATAGTTATAATAGTTAATTGCTTCAAAAGATTTTTTTGTAGTGGATTTTATACTTCCGTTTAAACTATTGGTGTACCTTTATTTATGCATCTTTAAATTCAATTTAAAATAAAATATAGGTATGTCTTATTAAGGCGACCTCTTTTTTTATATAATAATACATAAGAAATATTTATCACCATTGCCAAAATAAATGCAAGTACAGCCAGGCTAGCATGACCATCGAAACACAATTTCATATAGCCATTTATCGCTTTAAACTGTCAAAAATCTATGGAGTTTTGACAGTTCAGTGCGATAAACGGCTCTATCGTATTGTGTTTCGGTGGTCATGCTAGCCGGGTAGGTAAGTACTATTTGACACTCAGCCCAAGCACCCAGGGTATACTGAGGTCTCTTTACAGGAGTGTTGTTATTGTATAGAAGATAGTCTCTTTTATTGTATACAATAACAACAGTGTTTTAAACTTGATTACTGATTTAAAAAAATGTTAATAATATATAATATACTTTCAATGGTAAATCTCTTATTTTTTTAAAGATAATTAGGCAATATATTTATGCATTTGACTACTAATTAATTAAATATGTCAAAACTATGTTGAGTTAAAAATAGACTTTAGGTTGTGTCCATCCAAAATTTATCAATACATGACATGTTATTAACAAGTATTGTTGTATTGTTTTTATAGATGACTTTGCTTAATATAAATGAAGTATTAACAAAACAAAAACAGTTCAGTCACAAATCACAAAACAAAAGTAAATATGATTTAAATTAACGAAATCATGCAAAAAGTCTTCAAATAATTAACTGTGGTCACTGAGGCTAAACTTGTCAATTAATTAAAAAACTCAAGTAAACACACTAACGTCCGTAACTACATTTGTACCTATTCAAAATATCATCATACTATGTAGGTACCAAAAGTGTTACACTGATCTAGTACCTAGCAGGTGAATGTACTCCGAGTAAATTTAGAAAAATCTTACGACTATAGTAAAACCAATTTATATAATAGATCAGCCGGCCACTATACAAATTGACAAATATGTAGGTTCACACTGTCTGAATATTTAATAATTAATGTATGAATACCTACAATGGGACAATTTATTGAAGTAAATAGTTTAGGAGAGACTTGGTCCCGATCTCAATATTTATTATTAAACACAATATGCATTGTCTTCTCACACAGAATGTTTTTGAAATATAATAAGAATAATTTAAAAAAACTCACCCACACTTAATAAATTAAACTTTTTACTTCAGTATTCAAACACTCCCTTCTTTTTCACAACCCATTGCAAGGTTTGCGATTGCGAGCTAGGCTAGCGCTAGACACAGACACACAATCACACCAATTAAATTCTAGACGACAGCGGGCCTAGCACGGGGACGTGGACAAGTCTCTCTCCACCACTTGGCAGTGTTTTATCTCAGGATTTAGTGGGAGTTAGAGCGAGAAGGAAAAATTGTCTGTCCCCCCCGAAAGAGATGTGTCCACGTCCCACGTACGGAGGAAGGCACAGCTCATGAGCTCACCACAGAATAAACTAGGTCATAGACAAAAATTCGATATGACTCAAATCCGGTGGTCGGGTCACTCGATCGTGCAAGAAATCGCGTTCTAGACAAGAGAAGCTAGAACTACAAAAAAATTGTAAATTCTAATGGGCCTCGGAGACGGTTAATCAGCTTCGCATCAAGCTCGTTTATTTTCTGTGTGTTTCATTCTGTTGCTAGGTCAAACAGATTTTTTTTTGTCTATTTGATTTATTTAGTCAGCTGTCATCGAGAAAATAAATGATTGGGCGGAGTAGATATAGGCAAATAGGTACTGACTCTCACCGTTTTGTTCCTTCTGTCCTGTTTCCAGTTAATCTGGGATCGGCGGAGTATGTTTCATCTTCCACTCTTAGTTACAATTAAGATCATTAATATGATATTACCTAAAAATACATAAAGAATTAAAAAAAACAGTTAGCCATATTGTGTCGTAAAATTCATTTCATTAATACATTTCACCCACTCATTATCTAATAAGAATACAGATAAAATATACACTAAAGACTTGTCTGTATGGGCCCTTTGCCTTCCCTAAAATGTAGGGAGAATAAAAAAACTGGGGAGTGTTTGGCGCGTTTCGTGGTGTCAGTCAGATTTATTTACACTAATTCAAAAATTGTTACAGAGTGGATTTTGTGCAGTAAAAGTGGTGTTATTTCGATGCACAAGCATCCGTGTTGATGTGCAATTATGCAGAATCATCGAAAATAAGTCTCATGATGTGTTTGATGTTGTGGTGAAGATCACTATAATAAGTGGTTTTATCCATTTCATCAAGCACCATCATTAACTCTGTTACCATTCAATTCGCGCCAAGCACTCCCTAGATGCGTTAAAATATGTGGCACCCATATTTTAATTTAAAATTCATTTCATTCATACATTTCACCCACTCATTATTCCTTATGACCACAAATAAAATATACACTTAAGACATGGTTGTATGGGTTAGACCCTTTGCCTTCCCTAAAATTTAGGGTTAAAAAAATGGACTGTTGTAATGGTTAATCGATTCCATGCACTCATGTTTTACCACAAACAAGCATAGAACGCGACAGTCAGCGCATCACTTCGCGATTAAACGATTTGTGGCGAAAAGAGTTTTGAGAGTTGCGACTAAGCGTAGTGTATTAAATACTCTTTTCACTTCTCATGCTCTGAAAGTGCTTGTTTGTGCAGGATATAGGCTGCACAAAATCGAATTTTGTGCTCTAGAGCATTAACGTATCTAATCATAAAAGTATCTATATTAAGGCAAAGAAAATGAGCTATGCAGCCAAACTCAATAAGAAATTCAGACAGAATGTGTAATTTTTTAATATTTACTTAAATTCATTTGCCTTATGTGTATTTTAAGACATAAAAGATATTAAAATTTTAATTCAAGTAGGTACGGTAAGTATTAAATTAATTTAAGTTAAATTAATTTAAATTAATTTTATTATTTCAAAATTAATTTAATACTTGGCTGTTTAGGTCTGCAGCCCAAGCCTAATATCAATGGGAAAAACAATTTCCTTTAGTATTCAAAATTGTAATACTTTTAGTTTGAATGTTAAGATAAATTATTGTTTTATTTCCTCGCAATCGAAGTGAAAAGCAGAGTTTCTAACTCGTCCACAAAACCATTTTTATCCTCGACATTACTATCAACCCTCGCTTTCGGCTCGGGCTGCTAAAAGTCTCGGACAAAAATGATTCGTTTTGTGCACTTGATGGAAAATCTACTATTGGTTACGACTTGCGAATGCCGAATGCTACACGCTTGATATGTATCATCGCGATATTTATCGTGATATTTATTTAGTTATATTTTGGTATACTACACATACGATACGAATCGCGTCCTTACGACGTAACGGTAAATATCATTGAGTTGACTCGTACATTTCGTATTACAATAAATAAAGCTATGAGTGACGCGCATTTAAGCGCGTCCTTTTCCACCGCTGACAGAATGAATAGAAGAGAGTAACTAAATATACAGACATCATTATCATCATCACCAGCCCTTTTAATGTCCCCACTGCTGGGGCACGCACGGGCCTTCCCTATGGATAGAAAAATATGTAAAGGAAGATTGGGCCATAACCCACTACGCTGGCCCAGTGCGGGTTGGTGGGTATTAACAACTGCAGATGCAGCCGGGACCACCGGCTTAATGTGCCTTCCGAAGCACAGAGGAACTCGCGATGATAAATTTTTGATCATCCTAAATATAAAATATACATACATACATAAATCACGCCTATATCCAGTCTGTCGCAACTTCATACAGAAAAAACGTTCTATGAAACTTAAGTGAATTTTAATGGCGACTATATCTGTCTCACTCTATTCCTCAACCTTTCTCGTTCTTGGGTGAAAAGTCATCCATCTGTCACACTGTCAGCGCTACGATCGTTTAGTTGTATTAATAAAACAATTAATTATTATTAAAGTTTATGTTGATCGGCAGATCGGCTTCTGAAAGCGTGTTCCCTTAAGTATTCTCTTTGTTCCTTAACATAAATATTTAAGGTGAATCATCTACAACATGAAATATAAAATGTGTGAAATTTGTGATTTGAAATCCGCGCGAAAAAACAACACAAAACGATTTTTTATGGCCCAATTTCCTATGGATGAGCTTCGGTGAGTAGTTCATTAACAATTTAACATTTGTATGAATTTTTATGATACAATTGGATGCAAATATTAATAATTTCATTCAAAACAGTGGCAAAGAGAAACAGTGGTGCAAAAATAGTGTTGTTATGATCACATGGTTAAAAATCGATATCGATACTTTTAATTTTAGTTGTAAAGAATGGGTGAAGATGACGGGGAAAGAGGATCTAGCCTTTATACCCATTGAGAAACTCCATCAATTGAAATTTGTTTGCGGAAAGCATTTCGCCGACAAGGATTTTAACAAAAAGAGAACTCAGCTAAAGAAAATTGCAGTTCCATCAATACGACTCACTGGTAAACCACTTCCAGATGAAAAATTAGAAGGATTTCCTTATCACATTTTGAGAGATCAACTGGCAGCAATAGAAGGCAAGTACAGGACTTTTTTTATGTAAAACAGGTTTTGGGTTTGGCACCTTATTTCAAGGAAATTCTAAGGATAAACCAATTATGAGGAATGGGCAGCAGCGTTCCTCTTATACCATCTAGCAATAGCAATGTACTGTGACTTTTGTGCCTGATAAATGGCAATAGACTCGTCACCTATTACATGGGACCTAACATAATTGGCGAAACGTGGGTGCTATCACCTCTGCCTACCCCTTCGGGGATAAGGCGTTATTTATGTATGTATGTATGTACCTTATTTCAACTAATGAAATGTATGCAAATGTGTTGCGCTCTTTGGCGGTTCTCATTATAAAATAGATTGTTTATGTGTAGGTGCATTACTTACTTTAGCTTCTTCTTTTTAGAGGTGCCATCCACTTGTTCATTGGCTAATTCTACAAATATACAAAAGAAACTCCAATGGCTTTAGATATCAACTGTGAAAAGATTTATTATGAGTGTGATATCCCACAAGTAGAGTATAGTGTAGATGTCTCTACCAGTCAAAAACCCAATTTTGTAAAAGGTATTTACTTAAAAACTTATTTTTTATACCTTCAAATCAATACTTTATACAACTTGATATAAAAAAAATCTTTAAGGTAATACTTTATACAACTTAACAAACAAATTGATTGTTTCATTGCAGATGTGTCGGGTATTTTTTCTTTTCCTGAAACGAAAGATGCGAGAGCACAAAGAAATCTTACAACCAACAAAAGCCTCGTAAATTTCACCAAACAAGGCTCAACATCGAAATCGAATCACAAACCGTACTCAATTTTAAGTTCGGCTCCGGACTGGACTCTTCTGATGGACTCGTATGAAAAACACTACAAAATACCAAATGACGTAGTGGTTTCAACATCTAGACCGGATATGCTCCATTACTCGAGACTACCCAAGCGTGTACTTCTGCTTGAACTGACCGTACCATGGGGAACGAACATCCCAAAGACCACGCTATAAATACCAATAAGTACTTTGATTTAACAAACTAAAACACAAAAAATTGCTACATTGTTGCTTTGTATGCTGTAGAGGTGGGAGTGAGGAGTATATACTTTGTAAGAATTTTTAATTTATTTATCGAATGAAAACCGATAAAAAAAACTGGGAATAAAATAATTTTTAATGGATATAAATATTTTTTTAATTTTTAATTATTTCAATCTTGAAAGTGAACACATACTTCGTTTTTTAATAAAAGTACTGTCCATAGATTATGGTTAGCCTTGATAATTTATTTATAACATCTACTTGTTTGATTCAGTACTTTAAAGTTAAAAAACGAGGTATAGTGTCTCAGTAGAAATCTTAAAATTATTGTTTTTAATAAAGTGCAGGTCGATGCGTTCATCGATATCGATAAAATTTTGAATAGCAGGTGGCACATCTCTATTTTGCCCTTTAGGTTGGCAGAACTCTTTGTTTATCAGTTTTTAGGTTGGCTACGTTGAGGTACTTAATTTTGACATTTGGTCGGATTAATTTTGCTCTATGGAGTCCCGTCTCTTCTTACGTAGTATTGTATTCTCTTTGCCTATATCCCCCAAGAGGTAGGCAGAGGCCTATTGCTATCTATTGGGCACATCAATCGCAGTATATTGCTAGATGGTACAAGAAGAATGCTGCTGCCCATTACTCATTGCTGTCTTTAGAGTGCGTTTCATCGTATAGTTCCTATGCCGTCATGTTGCTAGTATTGCAAGAAAATGATACCATGTCAACTTTATTGTCTTACCTTTAATTCAGGGAGATTCATTTCAATTAACTATATAAACAATTATGCATCTATCTTATTTTGTTACTTATAACTACTAGAGGTACTAAAAAGTAGTTCCTTTTTTTATGAAAGTCATAAGCCAAAGCTCGTGTAAATTTGCGAGAACAAGTAGTTCCTGTAGGCCTATTCCCTAACTTTTTTTGACAGTTGGAAGTGATGATCACCGAACCATTTACATATCCATTACTACTTTACTATAATGCTATTGTGACACTTGTCCTATGATAACAGCAATGTATTAGTAAATAGTTCGGTGATAATCACTTTCAACTGTCAAAAAAAGTTAGAGAATAGGCCTACTGATATTATTAGAATGATAGAAATTAAATAGATCAATTTAAATTGTAGTGACGTAAGAAGAATACATTATATAAAAAAAGGTTCAATTATAATAAAATATTATATTAATTATGATTAAAAATAATTGTGTTTATCTAACATGTCTACATTTGACATTTCCTCACTCTTGTTGGTCGTTTAATTGTTATTAGTACTATTTATTTAGAGTTCTAAAACTAAAATGAGGTGTTTGATAAATAAAATTAAATATATTTATATTTAATTTATTTATCAAACACTTCATAAAACTGATACAGGTAACCCAATTTAATGGCGGCAATCTGAACTTATTCAAACTAATAAGGATTATGCGGGACCTCCGTACGTTTTTCACGTTCACAAAAGACCTTAGCTTTTAACACAATCAATCTTTAATCACTTTTCAATGTTTTGGACATGATTTTCTCAAAGATTTTCTATAAAACATAAAAAACCTCCAAATATGACTTACGCGTTGATGCTGTTGACAGACAGGGCAGACACCTTCACGGCATAAGAACTATAAGATGAAACGCACTCTACCCTTAGTTGCCTTGTACGTCTCCCACGAGAGAGATGGATGATGAATATCACTTCACAACCACCCGGTGATAATTGTATTGTACTTTGCCGTCACTATACGGCCAAGTAAATATGGGCTAGTGCTTTGTAATTAATGTATGTGTGATTAGTCTTACTGGTTACTCTCCTCTACTGACACGATAAATATAGATTAGAGACAAGACGCTCGATATTTATCGACGATACTTCATTCAGATAGTGGATTATAAGATTTCTAGAAATCTAGTGATCAGTATCACGATACGTGGTACGCTATTCTACATACTCGATAAATATCGTGATCCTGTAGCATTCGCCCCATCTTGTGATTGGTTGTGATCATAGACTATAAACTACTTTGTTCATTTTTGTTTCCCGTAGTATTAATGTCAACTATGATTGTTGTGTTGTATTTCTTTCCAATCTCATTTGTTTAGCTTGTGTTTGTGTTAGTTTCGTTCGCGTCGTGTCGCGCGACGTCGTGTTCAGCTCGTAGTCGCGTCGCTCGCTGGCTGAAGCTAGCACACCTAGCACATAGAGGACAAGCCAGCTAGCATAAAATTTGTGGCTGACTTAATACCGGTTGGAGTGTATAAAATTAACGTTTGCTAATAGGTTGAAGAAATAAAATGAAACGGTAAGTATTATTTTATTCAATTCACCCATTGTAAGCATTGCGTACTTGATGCATGAGGTATTATCTTCATTGTACATGGTTGGTTCTTTCGTATTTCTTGTGAAGCAATTCTCCTAAGATTTTCAAACATAAAGTACAATTTTTTCTTAATGTGGTATTCACCCTATGTGTATTCACACAAGCTATAAAAACTTGCCGTGTGGTGACGGCTGAGTAGAATACAATTGTCACCACCCCAAATTTCTCCCGTGGGTATCGTTCAAGGCGACTAAGGATATATCAATGATGAGGAATGGGCAGCAGCGTTCCTCTTATACCACCTAGCAATTTACCTACTGCGACTTTTGTGCCCGATAAATGGCAATAGGCTCGGCACCTATTATATGGGACCTAACATAATTGGCGAAACGCGGGTGCTAGTTCACCTCTGCCTACCCTTTCGGGGATATAGGCCTGATTTATGTATGTATGTATAAAAACTTGTACATACTTACCAATTTTAGATTCGTAAGATTTTACTTTCATACAAAAATACTACTATACTAATTTATACTATATACTAATTTAATTTACCGCTCTAGAAGTCAATAACTCTACATACACATACTTGCATCGGCATTAACCTTTTTCCTCCGGGCTGCTGGAAACCAATGTCACCCCCTAATAAAGGCACTTTTTTGCACTATACAGAAATATAGCTCCACTACACTTGATGATATTTCTAACACTACAAGCACAAAGTTTTTGAAATTTTGAGTATGTAATAATTAACTAATATTTTATTGAAATTGCATTCACATTATATTATTACAAATAAAAAAAATAAATACTGAGTTCATACAGAACTTTCACTTAATGGCACTAATCACTGAATTTATTATGAAATTTTTATGGTTTTATGAAGTAAATTAAATAACTAACCAGATTTTACATATAAACTACATTTATTAACTATTCGATTTTAATTTTAACATTATATAAATGTTAGAAAAACTAGTACAAAGATTTTAATGGTTAGAAAAAGAATTTCGAAAAATTATGATCTTGCGGGAATCGAACCCGCTTCGAAACCGCGGATAGCAGCAGACGCGGGTTCAATTCCCGCCTCAAGATCATAATTTTTCGAAATTCATTTTCTAACCACCAAAATCTTTCTACAATTATTAGTCATAATATCACAAAATATCACTGTTAATTTTTAGCAAAATTTACTGTTGTGCTATAGTGATGTGCTACTACTGTTTATAGTTATTGACAAATCTTCAAGTCTTATTAATTGTATTGATAATCAATATGATATCGACGCTTGAAAGGCAAAGTTTGGCGCTTCTGCATTTTGGACTTTACAAATTATCATTTTTTTGTGCTTAACCGACAGAATTTTCGGCATTGAGATAATCGTGCGAAGATGGTATTGCACTTGGTAAATTTTTACGTATATTGGTGCAATAATTTCTCCATTTAGCTTATTTCACTTATATCTGAAAATACATTGTTGTGAATTTGGTATGTTTTTTCCATGTAAATATTTATTCTTGTTTTCACTACAGTCATTTGGCTCAATTTTATTTTTGGCATTTATGGCGTTTAGTTAAATTCGCCTGTTTAAAAAATACAATTTTTCGTCGGTTAGTAGGGTCATTAGGCCTGTTATTAACCACTTAGTGGAGTTGTCAACTTTGAAAATCTAAATAAAATATTTCTTTTTGATAATTTTATACAATTCCTAGACTAATTAGTTTCTTCTTATTTTATACTATCAGTTTTGGCTGAAACTTGTGATTACTATTGTGATTGTGTCTCCACATAATGATTGTGAATAATAAGACTTAGTTTTACTTCTTCCTGCCCTTATACCGCTCTAGGTGGAGTCGGCACAACTTGTTTTTTCTTCTACTCCTCTCTATGCTTCACAATTTCTCATCCACTCCTCTTGCTATCATATCACATACCCCTTCACACAATCCACCCATCTCTTCTTTAGTCTGCCTCTCCTTTTACCCCATTCAACAATCATACCTACCTAACATTCTTCTTCCAACATAGCTTTCATCTCTTCGCAAAACATGACCAATCCATCCAAATCTATCTATCTACTCTGCAGTCTCTCATTCACTGGCGCTAGTTTCAAAGTTCCCCTGATATACTCATTCCGTATCTTATCTCTACGTGTCACACCACACATCCATCTTAGCATTCGCATCTCTGTAACATGCACTCTTGTTTCATCAGTCTTCTTCAACACCCAAAACAATTATCCATACTTGACAACTTGGCCGCTTTATAGATTTCATAATAAAGCTTAAGGGCATCCGTGATTCACATATTGCTGCTGAGACCCGACAGGTCTCTTCGTCTTCGTCCATCCTACGTTCGTGCTATTCCTAATGTACCGGTCAATATCACCGTCGCTTTGGAAGAGCGATCCAAGGTTCCGGAAATACCGAGCAGACTGGTATGAGTACACCATCTAAAATGGAAATTAGAGGGGCCACCAAAGTCACAGAACAATAATTGTGTTCACTTTTTTAAGATGTATCTTAAACCCACCCAGGAAGACTAACCCGGGATCCAGCGAATGCGGGATCCCGCACCTTTTTTGCGGCATCTGATATGCCGGATTACGCATGCAGGATCCCTCACATTTGCGGGATTAAAAATATAAACATTTAAGAAAAACGTTCTTATTTTCCTCCAGAAAAGCCTCATTAATAAGTGATTTAACAATATTCCCATAGATCTCGTGACTTTTCTATAGAAATTGTATGGAATATAATATTGTTAACTAATTTTGATTTTCTATTTGGTGTTAAGTGACTCCTGTTTTGGAATGCAACGGAACGATCCCTGGTGTAAGCCTACAGCCGCATTGAACCTATCGGTAACGCCTGCCTCAGACCAAACATTCGTGCAAGCTCTTCTATACACTTTCAAAAGTCTCACATACTTCTCATGCACTCTGTTTTCTCTCGTAGCCCACCACAGAACCTGACGTGGAACTCGGTAGTATGCTTTTTCTAGATCTATAAAGACCTTACATACTTCTTTCGCTTCATCCAATCTCTTCATGCATGCCCGTCGATTTCGGGTACTCTTGACCTAGCCCTTTTGTAATAGACTTTCAATTTGATTATGAAAGATCCGCCTAGGCCTTCCCGTTCCCATTTCTCCATTCACTTTCGCCATGTAAATCCTCCTTTCATCCATCCTTTCGACGTGACCAAACCATGCGAGCATCCCTTTCTCAATACTTGTCATTACATCTTCTTTCAAACCACACCTTTCTCTTATCACACTGTTATACAATCGATCGCTCATCGATCGTTGTCATAGATTTTAAGAATTTTAGATGTAAGCACCCACATTTTGCAAATAAGGTTAGGTACCAATATAATAGGTGGCGAGCCTATTGCCATTTATTGGGCACGGAAATTGCAGTTCATATAATGCTAGGTGGCAAAAGAAGAACTCTGCTGCCCATTATTCATATGTATAACTTTTGTCTTTTGTCACTTTTTTAGTATTCCTCCCATTCCAGAGGTCCATCCTTAGAATATAGAATAATACAGAAGTAGTTTACAGCCGATGGCATTTGGCGTTCACTGTGTCCAAAAACGATTCCCCCTGCGCACTTCATACTCCCGGGAGAGTGCTAATTCAGGGAGAGTTCGTTTATTTGGTAAAATAGGGTAAATTAAAATTCATATTACAAAATACTGCAATTCGAATAATGTTTTTGTATCAACATATTACAGTTATACTTTTAAAAAAATATTTCATACATACATACATAAATCACGCCTATATCCCAGAAGGGGTAGGGAGAGGTGAACTAGCACCCACGTTTCGCCAATTATTAAATATTAATATACTGTTAAGCATAAAATACCCTTTCGTGAAATAAAACACGTATTTTTCTAAAATATCTCTTTATTTATTATGTGTATTGAAAGAACGATATTAGTTACTATTTTAAAATGTTTAATAACATAATTATTTAAATATGAAATCTGTGTAGGAAAACGCCATTTTTTGAGACTTGTCCCCTCGATAAGTATCAAGAGTTGGTATACAGAGTAATCAGAGTATACAATTATCAAAACAACAATTTATATACCTAGAAAAAGTTCTAAAAAGTCTGATTATTCTGTAAAAAATTCCATGTCCGTGGGTGTCAGGCACGACACGATGGGACATTACACGGATCTTTGCAAGGTGTTATACCACCCATTCAAACAAATTTATCAAAACATAACAATTTATATGCCTATTATTTTGATTTTTATTTGAACATTTATTTTGAGAAAAACGTATTGGAAAAATTATCACAAAGAAATTTGTGGTTAGAAAAAGTTCGAAAAAGTCTGATTATTCTGTGAAAATTTCCATGTCTGTGGGTGTCAGGCACGGCACGATGGGACATTCATTACACGGATCTTTGCAAGGTGTTATACCACCCATTCAAACAAATTTATCAAAACATAACAATTTATATACCTATTATTTTGATTTTAATTTGAACATTTATTTTGTGAAAAACATATTGGAAAAAGTATCACAAAGAAATTTGTGGTTAGAAAAAGTTCGAAAAAGTCTGATTATTCTGTAAACATTTCCATGTCTGTGGGTGTCAGGCACGGCACGATGAGACATTACACGGATCTTTGCAAGGTGTTATACCACCCATTCAAACAAATTTATCAAAACATAACAATTTATATACCTATTATTTTGATTTTTATTTGAACATTTATTTTGAGAAAAACGTATTGGAAAAATTATCACAAAGAAATTTGTGGTTAGAAAAAGTTCGAAAAAGTCTGATTATTCTGTGAAAATTTCCATGTCATTCTGTTCATGTTCTTCCTGATATACTCATTCCGTATCTTATCTCTACGTGTCACACCACACATCCATCTTAGCATTCGCATCTCTGTAACATGCACTCTTGTTTCATCAGTCTTCTTCAACACCCAAAACAATTATCCATACTTGACAACTTGGCCGCTTTATAGATTTCATAATAAAGCTTAAGGGCATCCGTGATTCACATATTGCTGCTGAGACCCGACAGGTCTCTTCGTCTTCGTCCATCCTACGTTCGTGCTATTCCTAATGTACCGGTCAATATCACCGTCGCTTTGGAAGAGCGATCCAAGGTTCCGGAAATACCGAGCAGACTGGTATGAGTACACCATCTAAAATGGAAATTAGAGGGGCCACCAAAGTCACAGAACAATAATTGTGTTCACTTTTTTAAGATGTATCTTAAACCCACCCAGGAAGACTAACCCGGGATCCAGCGAATGCGGGATCCCGCACCTTTTTTGCGGCATCTGATATGCCGGATTACGCATGCAGGATCCCTCACATTTGCGGGATTAAAAATATAAACATTTAAGAAAAACGTTCTTATTTTCCTCCAGAAAAGCCTCATTAATAAGTGATTTAACAATATTCCCATAGATCTCGTGACTTTTCTATAGAAATTGTATGGAATATAATATTGTTAACTAATTTTGATTTTCTATTTGGTGTTAAGTGACTCCTGTTTTGGAATGCAACGGAACGATCCCTGGTGTAAGCCTACAGCCGCATTGAACCTATCGGTAACGCCTGCCTCAGACCAAACATTCGTGCAAGATCTTCTATACACTTTCAAAAGTCTCACATACTTCTCATGCACTCTGTTTTCTCTCGTAGCCCACCACAGAACCTGACGTGGAACTCGGTAGTATGCTTTTTCTAGATCTATAAAGACCTTACATACTTCTTTCGCTTCATCCAATCTCTTCATGCATGCCCGTCGATTTCGGGTACTCTTGACCTAGCCCTTTTGTAATAGACTTTCAATTTGATTATGAAAGATCCGCCTAGGCCTTCCCGTTCCCATTTCTCCATTCACTTTCGCCATGTAAATCCTCCTTTCATCCATCCTTTCGACGTGACCAAACCATGCGAGCATCCCTTTCTCAATACTTGTCATTACATCTTCTTTCAAACCACACCTTTCTCTTATCACACTGTTATACAATCGATCGCTCATCGATCGTTGTCATAGATTTTAAGAATTTTAGATGTAAGCACCCACATTTTGCAAATAAGGTTAGGTACCAATATAATAGGTGGCGAGCCTATTGCCATTTATTGGGCACGGAAATTGCAGTTCATATAATGCTAGGTGGCAAAAGAAGAACTCTGCTGCCCATTATTCATATGTATAACTTTTGTCTTTTGTCACTTTTTTAGTATTCCTCCCATTCCAGAGGTCCATCCTTAGAATATAGAATAATACAGAAGTAGTTTACAGCCGATGGCATTTGGCGTTCACTGTGTCCAAAAACGATTCCCCCTGCGCACTTCATACTCCCGGGAGAGTGCTAATTCAGGGAGAGTTCGTTTATTTGGTAAAATAGGGTAAATTAAAATTCATATTACAAAATACTGCAATTCGAATAATGTTTTTGTATCAACATATTACAGTTATACTTTTAAAAAAATATTTCATACATACATACATAAATCACGCCTATATCCCAGAAGGGGTAGGGAGAGGTGAACTAGCACCCACGTTTCGCCAATTATTAAATATTAATATACTGTTAAGCATAAAATACCCTTTCGTGAAATAAAACACGTATTTTTCTAAAATATCTCTTTATTTATTATGTGTATTGAAAGAACGATATTAGTTACTATTTTAAAATGTTTAATAACATAATTATTTAAATATGAAATCTGTGTAGGAAAACGCCATTTTTTGAGACTTGTCCCCTCGATAAGTATCAAGAGTTGGTATACAGAGTAATCAGAGTATACAATTATCAAAACAACAATTTATATACCTAGAAAAAGTTCTAAAAAGTCTGATTATTCTGTAAAAAATTCCATGTCCGTGGGTGTCAGGCACGACACGATGGGACATTACACGGATCTTTGCAAGGTGTTATACCACCCATTCAAACAAATTTATCAAAACATAACAATTTATATACCTATTATTTTGATTTTTATTTGAACATTTATTTTGAGAAAAACGTATTGGAAAAATTATCACAAAGAAATTTGTGGTTAGAAAAAGTTCGAAAAAGTCTGATTATTCTGTGAAAATTTCCATGTCTGTGGGTGTCAGGCACGGCACGATGGGACATTCATTACACGGATCTTTGCAAGGTGTTATACCACCCATTCAAACAAATTTATCAAAACATAACAATTTATATACCTATTATTTTGATTTTAATTTGAACATTTATTTTGTGAAAAACATATTGGAAAAAGTACCACAAAGAAATTTGTGGTTAGAAAAAGTTCGAAAAAGTCTGATTATTCTGTAAACATTTCCATGTCTGTGGGTGTCAGGCACGGCACGATGAGACATTACACGGATCTTTGCAAGGTGTTATACCACCCATTCAAACAAATTTATCAAAACATAACAATTTATATACCTATTATTTTGATTTTTATTTGAACATTTATTTTGAGAAAAACGTATTGGAAAAATTATCACAAAGAAATTTGTGGTTAGAAAAAGTTCGAAAAAGTCTGATTATTCTGTGAAAATTTCCATGTCTGTGGGTGTCAGGCACGGCACGATGGGACATTACACGGATCTTTGCAAGGTGTTATACCACCCATTCAAACAAATTTATAAAAACATAACAATTTATATACCTATTATTTTGATTTTTATTTGAACATTTATTTTGAGAAAAACGTATTGGAAAAATTATCACAAAGAAATTTGTGGTTAGAAAAAGTTCGAAAAAGTCTGATTATTCTGTGAAAATTTCCATGTCTGTGGGTGTCAGGCACGGCACGATGGGACATTACACGGATCTTTGCAAGGTGTTATACCACCCATTCAAACAAATTTATAAAAACATAACAATTTATATACCTATTATTTTGATTTTTATTTGAACATTTATTTTGAGAAAAACGTATTGGAAAAATTATCACAAAGAAATTTGTGGTTAGAAAAAGTTCGAAAAAGTCTGATTATTCTGTAAACATTTCCATGTCCATCATCACGCTTCTTTTGATTTACTACCTATATTTGTCACTATACTCAATTACTAATAAAAGACTAATATTGTAAGCCAATATTTCTTTGTTCTAATTTATTATGCTCAACTAAAAGTGGCAAGAGAAAATTGAATATATGCTTAAATAAGGATGGGTCCAAAAAGGGATTTATTTAACAAAATAAGAAAGATTAATGTCTTCCTTCATTACACAGGAAAGTGCAAGCGCAACGGAAATTTGCTCAGGGGGCGTATATTCCACCGAGTGCTTCGTTGGGTGTTACACCTTCTGCAACTTCTGATCGCCGCTCAGATGCCTTACACGCGAACCCACACAACGTATTCTGCAACAGCATGACGGCGACGAGTCTGCTGGATACAGTTGCGTTTCAGAGTAAGTTTTCAACTACCTATCTATGACCTTTTTGTTATGTCCATTATTTCTATATCCATGCATCCATAGCAAACGTCTGAGGCCCAACAGTGGGGACATTAAAGAGCTGGTGATGATGATGATAACTTCGTAAATATTTTTTTAAATATTTTTTTATTACTTAATTACAGAGAAAAAAACATGCGATGACGTCACAGTCACGCAATCAATCAAAATCAAGTCTGTCAGTGTCAGTCATGAATCAAATCCATTGTCATTAATTGTCGTTGTCGAAAATAACATTAATAAAGTAACAATAAATTTGAAATCCTTCCGAGACTTTAATTTTAACTAAATTAAAACGTATTATACTTGAAAATTATTATTTTAATCATTTCAATAAATGCTCATCATTGCATTGTCTTTTCGCCATTTTTTCGTAACTGTGACGTCATTTTGCGCTTACGTCTGTTTAGAATGACCGGAATTTTAATCATGATTTTTGTATGAAAACGAAGGAATTCAGAACAAATAAAAAATATGGGTTGTCTTCATTTTCTGTCTAATTTCAAATAAAATCATAATAAAAGTATGTTGAAAAAATTAAATGTTGTCAATTATGATAAATAACAGTAATGACCCTGGCACATTTTTGAAACGCGACGTGACTCTACGTGTAGCAAGACTCAAATAAATAATTAATGTTTAATTAACTGTTTTAATGAATTTATTTAATTAATATTTTGATTTTAATTTGAACATTATATAAATGTTAGCAAAATTAGTACAAAGAATATTGTAAGGGATGGCCCTTACATATGGATGTTGGTAGTATGTAGTTAAGTTAAAGTACTAGTGATAGTTACATTGGTTGAATGCAAAATAAGTAGCAGGAGCGGAAAGATAAATGAAAGCGTTCGTCACCGGCCAGGTTGTTTAATGCACTAAAAATAAATGTTACAAATCATGTATATCAAATGCTTGGATTCGCGCAGACGCAATGACAGCAAAAGACGATGTCGAGCGTGCTCGTGGTTACAAAAAGTTCTAAAAATGCATTAAGACTATAATTTTTTGAACTTTTTCTAACCACAATATTCTTTTGATTTATTTAATTAATTATAATTAATTCTAAATAACTTATTCGTCACTCATTGCAAAAATAGACAAAAGAGAGATATTAAATAGATACTTAGAGATATAAATTGCAAAATATTTGATCTCGTGTTTCACTGAAGTGAGAAAAATCTAATAGGTTACGAGTTATTTTTTTATAATTTTTAAGAATAAACACTAGGTATTTTACTTTTAAACTGAGAAAATTCTAAGTTTCAGTTTATTTATTTATTGTTATTTTTTTAACATAAGTCTGTAAAAAAATAACAATAAAAAAATAAACTTTTAAATATAATATTTTGTAGATTTAGCTTGCTTAGAAATTTTGAGGGTTTTAGGTTTAGTTAAAAAATATAAACTGTTAGGTACCGTTTTTGACAACCCTGTGCGTGAAAAATAATTTTATATGTAATTTTCTAAAATCCCTTGGCAACTTTACCAGCTATAATTTTTGTCCAAACATTTATTATTATTCTCTTTTTATAAACGATATTAGGCATAATAGTAGTTGTTTAGATCATGCCGTGTGGTGACGCCACCCCAAATCTCGCCCGTGGGTGTCGTACAAGGCGACCAAGGATAAATCAATTATGAGGAATGGGCAGCAGCGTTCCTCTTATACCACCTAGCAACAGTCAGAATCACAAATTGTCACCAAAGTGTCTATCCAAGCAAGAACAATGAAAGACTTTGTAAAATTCCCTTTTACAGACGAAGACAAACAGAATAAAGCAAAATTTAATCAAGCAAAGCCACAATTAATATTACTAATTGTAAAATTAAAATAAAATAATGAAATTCTTTTATAAGTCTTATCTTTTTATTTTTTCTGCTAATTCATTTTCATTGCTTGGGGTTTATTTTGTTTTTTTGAATGAAACTAGTAGATTTAAAAGAAATATTTTATTTTGAGTTCCAATTTATTTTTTTAATTCCTTGAACTGTAATTTGAAATTTTCCAAAAGAGTTAAGGTGTAAAGCTCTCGTCAACACAAATCAATCAAGCCCAGACACAAGGTAACTGCTATTTATTTATTTATTTATGACTGCTATAAAAATGTGTGACGCCGTGTGGTGACGGCAGAGTAGAATACAATTGTCACCTCCCCAAATCTCTCCCGTGGGTGTCGTACAAGGCGACTAAGGATAAATCAGCGATGAGGAATGGGCAGCAGCGTTCCTCTTATACCACCTAGCAATAGCAATGTACTGCGACTTTTGTGCCCGAGAAATGGCAATAGGCTCGCCACCTATTACATGGGACCTAACATAATTGGCGAAACGTGGGTGCTAGTTCACCTCTGCCTACCCCTTCTGGGATATAGGCGTGATTTATGTATGTATGTATGTATGTATGCTATAAAAATAGTTTACGAGTTTCCTCGAATTAATAACGAACACAACTACTTAATAATGAAGATCTGGAGTCGATCTGATGATGGAACTAAAAGACATTCGAGGAAACTCGTAAACTATTTTTATTTTATTTATTCAGCTGCATCATCAGATCGACTCCAGATCTTCATTAATATGTAGTGGCTTATAATACCTAATTAAAATATTATCAAACATACTAATCGCCCCTACAATTTTTGGAAGTACCCCTCGATTTTTCTCGAT
The DNA here is from genome assembly GCA_963931975.1 of Cataclysta lemnata. Classification (NCBI taxonomy): domain Eukaryota; kingdom Metazoa; phylum Arthropoda; class Insecta; order Lepidoptera; family Crambidae; genus Cataclysta; species Cataclysta lemnata. The sequence goes on along the minus strand of OZ008338.1, from coordinate 9,963,645 downwards.
TCTCTCTCGATTCCTCAGGATGTTTGGTCTTCATTATCAGAGACGGTAGCAACCTATCTAGGTGTAAAGCTCTCGTCAACACAAATCAATCAAGCCCAAACACAAGGTAACTGCTATAAATAGTTTACGGGTTCCCTCGAATGTCTTTTAGTTCCATCATCAGATCGACTCCAGATCTTCATTATTAAGTAGTGGCGTATAATACCTATTTAAAATATTATCAAACACAGTAGCCGCCCCTACAATTTTCGTACTCGATTTCTCCAGGATCCCATCATCAGATCCTTGTTCTTCTTATCCGTCGAAGTATATACTTCCCACCAAAAAAAAGAATGATCAAAATCGGTCAATAAACGACGGACTTTCGCGGGCACAAACATAAAAAAAAACCGGTTACGAATTGAGTAACCTCCTCCGGTTTTTCGTCGGTTATAAATAGAGATTTCACTTCTCCAACGGATGGATTGACAATCGATCTCGAGAAGAGTATCCGTAGTATTATTGTCCTCAATGAGAAGAGGTCTACTTGTATCGTTGATGACAGTTGTTCCTCCTCCCGTCAAAATTTGTTTTCGCTCGTTAACGAGAGCAAAGGAATTCAACGGACACAGCCAAAATATAAAAGTTCATGTGACATTAAAAAACATGTCACAATTTAAAAGATTATATTATTGTTTAATATTGAGTTTGTGGTTCGTATAATTTTGAAGATAATGAATTTATTTATATAAAAGATTACCCTGAAAGGATTTTATACTATTCAAACAAAACAAGATCTGATCTGACCGCTATTAATAAAAATTTTTTGAACTAAGGAAAAAAATGTTTCATAATTTCCTAAACGCTGCATATTAATAAAGGCTTTATCGTCATATTGTTTTACAGGCATGCACTCACATAAAGTGGCCGTCGTGGTACTTAAGCGTCTGGAGGCGGAATCGCTGCCTATCAGTTCTCAGAATGGGGACCACAGACGCAGGTCGGATTTAACGAGTCCGATGCGGTCTAAGGCTGCACCATTATCGTCTCCCGTTGCTGGCACTTCTAAGGCTGTTCGGCATAGTCAACGATTTCGGAACGTATTGCCCAGGCCATCACAGGGCCGCATACGTTGCCATACAACCACATTATCTGAGGTCAAGAAGCGCAAGCCGTCTATCGTCATTGAAGAATCTGATATAGAAGATGAAAAACCCTTAAAATATTTCGTGCAAAGGAGGCGAAGCTCTAGTGGTAAGATAATAAAGCAATTCTGTTTTATTTATTTTGTATTCCGCGACATTCACTATCGCGTAGCTCATAACCAAATACCGATTGCGCCTAAACTTAAAACTCTATTGATAATAGGAACTTTTTACCTACCAATAAATCGTTTATTAAGCATACTTACCTCCTTCCAAGCCTAACAAAACATGAGAGTAGCGTTCTTGACTTCTGGCCTTAGCGCCGTTCAATCAGGTCCAAGCCTTTGGAGGGGCAACGTGACGTCACATCCTCGATACCACTACGGGTCGCAGTGACTGCGGTCATGCTTCATTGGATCGAATCTTTTCACCAGGCGGTGTTTAGAAAATGTTAGGCTTGGAAGAAGGTAAGTATGCTTAATAAACGTTTTATTGGTAGGTAAAACGTTCCTATTAAGCTAACTTGACCGTTCTTCCAAGCCTAACAAAACATGAGAGATCTGATTGTTATCGTCTGGTGGTAGGGAGGACGCCAATGTGATATTACTGTAAGATGATCATACACGCCCGCTTGTGTTTGACACGCAAATATAACTTAATGCATGTAAAAAATGAATTAAGCAGTAAGTTGCGAGTAATATTTTAGTGTGCAAGTAAACAATTAGAATAGGATTTTGTCTATTTTTCTGTTAAGTTGGTGGGCGTGGCCTATTACTTGACACGTTTGGACGTGTACGATTTAAGTTAAAATTTACTAAATAAAGCTGGAATTGAAATGTGCATCTGCATTGAGTGTTCTTTTTTTCAACTTTTAGTAAATAAAACGAAATTTATAGGAAATAAAAATAAGAAAAAAAATCTAAAAACTTATTGCATGCGAAAACTTATCTAAAACTTGAATCAAAGCTGTTATGGCCAAAAAACTGGAACACTCAATCCAGACGTTTCAACAAATGGGCATTGTCGATATCTAAGAAAGAACTAACTTTATGATAACGGTTTTTATTTTAGAATTTAGTAAAGAATTTTAAATTACCAGCTCGCTAGGATGTGAGGTTACAGATTTATGGCGGTTTAACTGGAACACTCAATCCAGTACATGTCTGAACTGAGTGATCTCCAAAATATGGGTCTAAGGGAAGAAGTACATTAAAATAACACTTTTATGTTGTAGTTTGACTCTATAACGAATTTCTAAAATTGAAATAATGGCTCAAAAGCTTACTATTAAAAAATAAACGAAAATACAAAATTTTGTGAAACGTCTGGATTGAGTGTTCCATATAAGCGGCGTTACAGATGAAACTAAATGTCGTAGGCTGATGCAATTTAGATTAATGGTTTTTAGATTTTTTTTACTAAAACTTTAAATTTATAACATTTAGAAAAACGGATGATCCGTTTTTCTAAATGTTATACTTTAAGAGAAAGTCCATTTTTAATGTTTTTATACACGAAATTATTGTAGGGTGACCAAATAGATTTAGACAGTTGGCCAGTGCACGGCATATAAGTAAAGATTAAGATTGTTCAGTAGAGCATTAATAGTATTCACATTTATAGTAGTGTATTAAACACGCACTATTCGCCAATTAAGCTAGATACCATGCAATAGGTGCCATTTATTGCCATTTATCGGGTACATAAAATCGGAGTATATTACTAGGTGGTATAAGAGAAATGCTGCTGCCCATTACTCATCGCTGTTGTCGTCAAGTAAGTCGCTGAAAATTAGTTACCAACTTAACGTGTAAATCAGCCATAAGACCAACCAGAAGCGGAAGTCAAGAACGCTACTCTCGTGTTTGGTTAGGCTTGGAAGAACGGTCAAGTTAGCTTAATAATAATAATAATCATAACAAATCTTTATTTCGGACTAATATCCATACAATGAAACCTATTCTAGTGTTAGTACTTACAACAAATATTGGCGAATTTTATTTAAATAGAAACAAGAAAAAATAAATAATAAATCAACGTCGAAATCCATGCAATTAAAAAGATGTCTTCTTTTTCTTTAAAGCTACATCAGCAGCAGCACCGCCAGAAATAATAAAAAAACATAAAGTAACTCTATCAAAGCGACGTCGACGCGCTGGTAAGATTTATTTTCCAATGCTTTTTTTATTGACAATTGTTATTATGTATCTATCTATATAGGTAATATTGAATATTATTTTTAGGCAAAATACAGAAACTCCGAGCGTCTTCCGTGGAGTCGGTGATTGGACCCAAGACGCGCGCAGCTACTAGAGCTCGAGCTACCAAGATTGAAAACTTAAAAACGATTGTTAAGAAGACCTTAAACACTAACAGGCAAAAGAAAAACACACAGTCGAATGATAAATCAGAGAATACTCTTATTTCACGTAGTATTTCCTTATCTAACTCCAACAAGGAATCGACAAATGTGCCTACAAAGGAACATGTCGACGGATCCAGTTCCAAACGAAGACAAGTACAGAAGAGACTCATTGATAAGACCCAGTTAAAGACACCAGTTATAATAGCAAAAAAACTAAGTTTGCCGAACTCTCTCGGTGGAAGTCATAGTTGGGGGGTAACCCAAGCGGAATGCAAAGATCTTGTGACACATATGCCAGTTATCGAAAAATCATACTCGCTCGCAGACCCTCGAACTCTGCCCTCCGTTGACCATGATGGTATTCTCATGCCGCCGCCTTCAAACTTGTTGCGAAGTGATATCGCATCTAGATCGAGTACTGTAGCTACTACAGCTTCAACTGATGAACACGAGGTGCACGAGACTAATACATCGTTAGATGAAGAAATGACATATCAAGAAGACCTTTCAAACCCTGAAACTGACACTTCTGCATCAGAATTTCGGAATTGGCACAACATCAGTTCGTATTATTCACCAAATTTTGAACAGCCAGACGATCTCCTTAGTGTCACCTCTACGGATATTAAAGACAATATTGTTATGGGGGACGTCTGTACACTATCCCAAAATTCCGCTGTCACCGATATCACACCAGGGGCTAATGTTGAAACAGCGGACGAAAATCCAGATGGTGTCAATATCACGACCCAAGAGATTGACGGTGATGTCGTAGGAATGGAATGCACTTCTTGTGCTATAGCTTATTATATGACTACCAAAGAAATATTTGAGGCAGCAAAACATGGTATCAAATGGTGTAGCAGATTTGATTGTCGTGCTTGTGATAGAGCCAACAAGGCTATAAAAGTTGGATCGCTTATGATGTTCAACGTTACTGCAGAAAATGAACGAAAAGTTACTACACGTCTATTAGATTCATATGAATTGCGAAAGTCAAAACATGGTAACTCCTTGGCACCGACTGCACCGTCTCGGAGATTTTCTATGCCTCCGTCATTAGATCTGGCACGTTCGCACAGCCGTTATCGTGATATATTCAACCCCTCGGCAAGCACATCGATGGCATTGACATCGCTAATAGGAGATTCTAATATCGCTAGGATTACATCTAAGTATGCGACTGCAAATAACCAACTATCCACCTCTGTCACTTCCACCATAACGTCATCGACTCCATCTAGATTAGAGTCTGCTTTCACAGTTGCTTCCACCTTTTCCAGCACCACAATAACATCTACATCGCCACTCAAATCTTCACCTGCGATCGTGTTAACCTCCGGGGCCACTCTGACTTTTTCAACCACACCTAATTCCAGTATCGCCGTCTCCCCAGAAATAAATTCCATACATACTGTCACTTCCGCGAATGTATCAACTATAGATGAACAGGACGAACCAATCTATTTCGATTGTTTTCCAGATAATGAACACGTCATTCAGCTTACGGACGTTAATAAACCAGTGATAAGGTCACGTCTTGTAAAAAGATCTCAGACTACTATTGTCAAAGAGTTTAATCTGATTGAACACGAAGCACTGCTCGACAGATTACTCAATGGCAATGTACCAAGTTCCGACACCATGACTAAAGAGCCATCCACTGATTGCGAGCAGCCGAACCCGATTGCGACTGCAGACCATTCAGTTCCCAGTGTGGTGTCACCACCTTGTAATATTTCCGTCGTAGTATGCCCACCAGCGTCTGAGTCACAGGAACAGCCAGCATCCAGAGTCACAATGGGAACTCAAACCGTCACTGATGAGTCGCAATCTTCACCCGAAGTTGTTTCTACAGTAGCTCAAGGGCTACGTTCGAAACAAATTACAAGGGTGTCTGTGGCTACTCGATCAACTTCTGTTGTGCAGCAGACATCTACACCAGATATCGCATGTCATCGGCAGGCTCAATCTGAAGGTTCAGGTTCCAACGATGACATAAATACGGAGAGGCCAGTAGCGCCCGAAATTTCGGTGTCAGATCAGCAGTCCTCCACGATCAACCCTCAAGCCGGACCGAGCGCTCCATCATCCACTCGGCGTGGTCGACCGCGTAAAAAAATATCACCTACCCAGCCCTCAACCTCACGCGATGGTCTGAATGGGCCACACTGTAGCAGAGATTTTCCTGCACCTAACAGCAGCCAAAATATGTCTACAGACTCGAACACTAATAAAATAATAGAAGCACCAGTTTTCTACCCCACCGAAGATGAATTTTCTGTAAGTCAATACATTATATTGAGAGTACACAAAACGAAAGACCGCCGTGAAGAGTAGAATACAATTGTCACTACCCCAAATCTCTCCCGTGGGCGTCGTACAAGGCGACTAAGGATAAATCAGTGATGAGGAATGGGCAGCAGAGTTCCTCTTCTACCATCTAGCTATGTACCTACTGCGACTTTTGTGCCCGATAAATGGCAATAGGCTCGCCACCTATTACATGGGACCTAACATAACTGGCGAAACGTGGGTGCTAGTTCACCTCTGCCTACTCCTTCGGGGATATAGGCGTGATTTATGTATGTATGTATGTATGCATTTTTCGATTATGTATAATCTTATTTTATATGTTGTGGTATGCCATTGTAACTCACAAAAATACCTTAATACCTTAATACCTCTTGCAACTAGATAATTTTAAAGATATGACTTTGTTCTTGGGACCCGTTGATATATATTTACCAGATAACCTTATGATGATCAAGATGGTTTGGAAATAAGACTTAAGCTAAATCCGCGAGAATTTTTTTAAACTTTGAGGCGCTCTCCTGTATAGTTACTAAAAAAGAGTTACGAAGTTGTTCCTTGCACGTGTCAGAACAGAATAATGTATTTGATACATTATTCTGTAGTATTTAATACATCATTCTGTTCTTTTATAACAACAAAAACATACTTTTATTGCAGGACCCAGTGGCTTACTTTGAAAAAATAGCTCCAACCGCAGCAAAATTCGGCCTATGCAAAGTGGTACCTCCGAAGGGTTTTGAGCCGACGTGCAAACTTCGCGATGATTTCCTGTTCTCTGTGGCCAACCAGTACATACCACGCCTATACACGCGCTGGGGTCCCTCTTCGCGAGAGTTTTGTACTATTAAAGCTTACCTTGCAACACAATCCTTCCGATTCCATCGAGCACCGCTGGTAATGACATGACATAAGCACATTTCACTACACACCTAACCGGCTACGCGAGATACTGATCTTTTTAACTTATAAAAGATAACGATTTAATTTTTACAACGTTAAAGAATTTTCGAGTTTTCATTTATTAATTAATTTTCACTGCTCATGCTCTGAAAGTGCCAATTTGTGCACGAATCGAATTTTTCGTGCTCTATGTATATATGATTTCTACATTACAGTCAAAAGCATAAAATTATTAAGTATGTAGTTTTCAGATTACTTTTGCCATTTTTCACATATTTATGAATATTCGTCAGTTTCGGGTAAACCGAAGAGCTGTTGGCTGTTAGTTCCTAAAAACTTAAGCCCTTATAACCCATCACCAGATTTGGAAAATCTCATTATGTTGAACTGGCTTGGCAACTGGCTTTGATTATGTTTGTATTAGTAGTTAGTTATTTTTCCCAATTTCAATCTGGTCATAAAATGTGCTATCTTGATATGTATTTATGTAATATTTTTTAAGTAATATGTATGTCTTTGCTATGCTTATCAAATGCGAACGATACTAATAGTTGTGGCCTTTACCAATAGCGAATGTTCAGGCTTCTTAACTTGGAGCTCCTGTTTATTATTTATTTACTTATTAAGTAGTGCAGTAATAGTCATTGATTAATTACTTGGGGTGTATCAAATATTTTGCTCATGCACATTTGAAAGGAGTTCTTGATTAATATACACTTTGTTCAAGGGTTCTGTTTCTTTAACTTTCTAACTTTTAGTAGCCGTGTGATTTCATTTTTAACGGTGCGAGGAGTGCTTACGCCACTATATTTATAAACATGTAATAATCTATGTGCATTTATCATTAAACAAGCAATAAAAATTCTTGTATGCTTTCAGTATGCGGGCGTCGAAGTAAGTCTGCATAAGCTGTACCTCATCGTGCAAGCTCTCGGTGGGCTGCGGCAGGTACTTACCAAGAAGAAGTGGGATTTCGTGGCTGAGAGGCTGGGTTTCTTGCCTGGGTCATACGCAAGAAAACGACTTGACCACATCTACGTAAAATACCTGCTACCCTACGATACTATTACTAGTTGTAAGTAAACTATGTATTTTATTCTGACACAGTATTTCTACTGTCTACACAAATATCCCGAGCCGATACGGGCGTACACTTGGATTGAGAAAGGGATACTTCATTAGGTGACAGTGGATGTTCCAATTCGATTCTTTGCATAATAGAAAATGCTTTTTAAATAATAATAAAAGACATAGAAGATAGAAATATTTAAGAAACGCCTATCAATTAATTTATTCATATTTATTAGTATATTAATCACTGATCTGTTGACATTGTAACAGATGAACACAGCCATTTCATGCGTGCTGTGGATCGTTGTTGGCACAAGAAAAATCAGAAAATGATGGAACGTGCTATGAAACCTCTGCATCGCCAACGGCGTTTGTTCGGCGAATCAGATTCGTCTGAAGACGACGAGGAAGAAGAGCACATTGTGGCTGCTTTGAAGTTTGCTGAGGACTGCATACTACCTGGCCGCCCTATGAATCTCAAAACATTCAAGAAGGTAATATACTCCTGTGCTTTTATTCTTTGTTGATTGTATCATATACTTATTATGTAGATAAAACAACATGTAGAATAAAATATTATTATGCATTTAATAACTGTAATGGTAATGATTCTAAAGGGCCTGTTTCACAATCGGCGGGTAGGTTCTGAATAGCTTACTTGGCAGTAAATTGAAATATATTTCATATTACAACTGTCAAATGATCTGCCAAGTAAGCTATCCAGAACTTACCCGGCGATTGTGAAACAGGCCCCCTTGTGTAATGATTCTATTCGTAATAGGTCACCTTCTTAGTATTTAGTTATATTTATTACATAAATTTAATGTTGTACGTGTGCTTTGCCACAAGGGAAAAAACTATGTATATGAAAGGAATGCAATGCACCATTCTCTTACATAACACGTCATACGTTAATAAGAATGTATAAATTCCACTAGTACAAATGACCTAAGAACTGTAACTTTCAAATTTATATTATTTCAGAGGCGATTAGATCTCGAGGGAGTTTTATTTATGTAAGCAAGCTTATCGCACAGGAACTAAGAACATGGAACCATCTGTTTACGACCAAGAGCCGCTCGGTCCCACATATAATATCCATATAATATCCCACATATAATTAGTAACTTTTGTCGGCCGTGTGGTGACGGCAGAGTAGAATACAATTGTCACCACCCCAAATCTCTCCCGTGGGTGTCGTACAAGGCGACTAAGGATCAATCAGTGATGATGAATGGGGAGCAGCGTTCCTCTTATACCTACTACCTAGCAAAGTACTGCGACTTTTGTGCCCGATAAATGGCAATAGGCTCGCCACCTATTACATGGGACCTAGCATAATTGGCGAAGCGTGGGTGCTAGTTCACCTCTGCCTGCCCCTTCGGGGATGTAGGCGTAAATTATGTATGTAGTAACTTTTGTTTTTATTTGCCGTGGTGTGATGTGACGGCAGAGCAGAATACAATTGTCACCACCCCCATATTTCCCGTGGGTGTCGTACAAGGTCACTAAGGGTAAAGACAGAAATGAGTAGGTAATGGGCAGCAGCATTTCTCTCATACCACCTGCAATGCACAAGCAATATAAATGTACTGTGATTTATGTGCCCGATATATGGCAATAGGCTCGCCACCCATTACATGGGACCGATCATAATTGGCGAATAGTGGGTGTTAATTCACCTCTGCCTACCCTTTTGGGGATATAGGGGTGATTTATGTATGTATGTTTTTATTTCATAGGTCGCGACGCAAGCGATGAGATTACACTTCGGGTCCAAAAGACCTAATCCTGCCGAGGTGGAGAAGGAGTACTGGCAAATGGTGCTTATGAGCACAGATCATGTGTGTGTCAATTCTGCCTCCATAGACACCGGTGACGAAGGCCTCGGCTTCGCCAAAAACCACACCGACCCATACTGGAATCATCCATGGAATCTTAAGGTGCAGTTCTGTTTTATTCAAATCAAAAAATTGTAGTGTTATGATTGTGACAAAACCAACCAAACTATAAAACCAACCTCGTACCAATGGTAAAGCCCCCCCCCCCCATCTCGGCATCAGGTTACCGGATAGGCCGGTGGCAGCCGAATTATCTCGTAAACCAACCAACGATCTCACGCTTTCGAGTTGATGATTATTTTTTGATTAGTTGAGAAGAAAATATGTAGTAAAACTAACTAGGGCATTGTTAATATCCGTACATGTATTACTTAATTATTGTTGCTGTTTGTATGTTGCTTGTATTATGTGCATGATAAATTAATTCTATTTTCGATCTAAGCTGCGCGATGCTGTGCGTTTTGAATTGTGACTCGTGCGATTGTTGCATAGTTATAAAAACCCAGATAAAGGTGAACGTCGAAAGGATCAGTGTGTTTTAGCTAACGTGGATGGTGTTTGAGATTATAAAAGAGGAGAATGTTTAATTTATTCGTTTACGATTTTTCTCTGAATTTATTAGGTATCAATAGTACCCGATAAGTGGCCATTTTTTGAAACTACGTGTATTCGTATTAATTTTACGCTTAGCTAATAACTTGGACTGTTTATTTTCATTCTCATGTTTTGATGCGTTCTACAAATAAAACAAGCTCAGTAGCTCTGCGACAGCAAACGGCGAATGGCTATGCACCCGGCACTCGCACGATGAATCCGTGGAATACTGAGTTATTGTCTCTCTATTAAAGAAATTTCAAAATACCCATGAGTCCTCACATGAATTGTATTTTGCATTTCTATCGATGTTGTTTTCAAAGATTTCCGTCATTATATTTCAGCCTTGTATGAAAATGGTAAAAACGCTATAAACACGAGATAAAGCCCCTGGATAACTTTATGTGAGGGGCGAGTATAAAGCCAAATTTACTCTTTTGTTATTACATGTATTATTATAATATTTTTTGCTATTATATAATTACATTTACACTGATTAGTCGACGTAAAGTTGGTGGGGTGATTGGCAATAACCAAATGCTGCCGGCTACCGGGGACTGAGTGGCACGTTTCAAAGGGCGCGTCCAGGCTCGCGAGGCATTTGTTGCGCCAAGCAGCTCGGTTATAGTCTTCACAACTTCGTGCGCGACCCTCCTGCGGTATGGGAGAGAAAGAAATTATGATCGATTTTAAAATTGCTGCAACCAGTAATTACAAAGCAGTCAATTCAGTTATTATGTGAAGCTTACTGCCGCACTCAGAGACGTCAAATAACTTAAATGAGTACTTAATGTCAAAAATATTCATATTTTAAAATTGTCATTTTTTGACATTAAGTACTCATTATCGTTTTTTGACGTCTCTGAGTGCGGCAGTAACTGCCGCACTCAGAGACGTCAATTAACTTTAATGAGTATTTAATGTCAAAAATTTTCATTCAAATCTAGACCATAGACCCGGCAAGAATAGCAACTAATTTTGAATTGTCATTTTTTGACGTTAAGTACTCATTAAGGTTATTTGACGTCTCTGAGTGCGGCAGTTAGTGTTGTTGCTAGTATGGTATAGCTTCACATGATAACTGAGTTGACTGCTTTGTTGAAGCAATTTCAAAAGTCGGTCAAAATTTATTTCGAATCTAAACATTCTCTGTGTTCTTTTTCCCGTATTTCTAGATTATTCAAATATGACGTTTTTTTTATAGATGGTGAGCAGAAATCCGAGCAATGTGCTCTCATCCCTCGGGCCAGTGCTTGGCGTGACTGTACCCACTCTGCATGCGGGCATGTTATATAGCACCAGTTGCTGGCACCGCGATCCGCACGGATTACCTTGGATCGAATATATGCACTCCGGCCCAGGCAAGATATGGTAAGTTCACTCACAATGATAAAGGGTATCTAATCTATAGTCCGCGCGCGAGCTCGCAGGAATCGGGGTTGGAGGAAGAGGGCGGGTGGTGTGTGTGTCCGTAGTTCAAGGACCAGAACCGCTTACCCTTAAAAGGGTTTTGTGTTCAGGTTTTTGGTAGACTTGTTTTCAAAAACCCTATTAAATAGGTAAAACCCTATCATCGGCTTACCTAATCCATACGCTAACATTTCATTGCGGTAGGCACTTACGTCAATGAAAACCCCTTGATGTCCTAAAGTAAAGTAAAGTAAAAGGGTTAAAATGTGGTCAAGCTATTTTAGTTTCTACGCGCCAATAATTAGACTTATTATTGCGCTTCTTAACAGCCGGCAACCGATTCGTTTGATTTGGCTCAGTTCGACTTTGACAGATCTATCTCTTGTCCACTTGAACGCAAGAGAAAGATATAGGCAATCAATAGGGTTGATAAATAATTGGTAAGTGATTAAACCCCATTCAATGAGTTACCAAAATTATAAAGAAACCCAAACAATAAAGTAACCCTATTTATTAGGTTCTTACAGTAGGGTTACCCTGTTACCCTATGGGCCCGGCTGCCGGGGAAGCAAAAATGTATTTCATATATGGCCATGTTTTCCCCCCAATAACAATCGTAAACCGGCAGTGTAAAACGAAGCTCCGGCACCGTGGCCGGTGCTGGACACCGGTGCCAGAGCCGGACTGGTGAGTGGAAAAACGCCCTATCAGTAGGCTCAACTTTAAAAAGGGGTTTTCCGATCCTTGCCCCTAGTGTAGTGTTCTTGTGACACTACACTTGGAATAGTGCTGGGTATGGAGCGACGGTCGGTTGCGGCGCACACCCGCCCGCTTCCTCAGCCCCCGATTCTTTGGAGCTCGCGCTTGGACTATATTATTATGGTTCATGCATAATTATAAAAAAAGTAACAACATAGATAAAGGACGATGGGCATTTTGGTCCCACCTTCAATCGGGATGAGTGCGGCGTCGTTGGATAGCTCTTTTTAAGTGAACAAGAACATTCTAAGACGACCAGCTTGAAAAACTGTCCATTTTTAAATATAGTCCTCGGAAGATACTGAATTTTTAGCTACAAATATTTATAAAAATTCTTACTTATACGTATGTATGTTATTCAAACCAACCAATGCTCATGATCTTTATGATAGTACATTAAAATAAACTACTATATTTATTATTTTAATCATAAACATAGTTATAAACTATGGTAGGTTAATATAATCTCAGTTAATGAAACAAGTTCAAAGTAAGTTTTATCATTTATTGTGTATCAAAATACATTGATAGAATAAAATATGATATTATTCTTCGTCAATAATAATATTATTCAAAAATAAAGCTGGTTCTGTAAATCCTACATGTCAAGCATGTCCTACATACCAAACAACAGATACAATATGCGCACAAGAACCTACCGTGCGGCGTCCAGTCAAACATGTACAATAATGTTGTAAAATGTTTCCATTTATATTTAATAATATATAGCGAAAATATTGTTTCGCTCTGACATGTCGGTACCGTATGCGTATACGCAACAGCCAGGCATCTTCGTCAATACCATATTCAATAATATCTTTTAGGGTTTTCGCTGCTGACGAAATCTTATTAGATTTCGTCAGTTTTAACTGGTATGTCCCCAATGACAGCAACAATACATCCTGCTCCCTCAATCTTGGATAACCCTGAATATTGTTGGCTTATGTTTGAAAATCAGCTCTTCTGTTATTTAAACTTTTTTATTCGATTTTAATTATAACATTATATAAATGTTAGAAAAATTAGTACAAAGATTTTGGAGGTTAGAAAAAGAACTTCGAAAAATTATGATCTTGAGGCGGGAATCGAACCCGCGTCCGCTGCTATCCGGGCAGGTGCCTGAACGCTCGGCCACCCAAGACACTAATTAACTTGCCGAAATTCTTCCAACCTTTACACTTCACGTTGTAAGCCAACGGGTACCCTCGCAATGTAGAAATAAATTTCAAACATTCCAAAGCAGATATTTTTACAAATACCGTGCGTTCGGTTAAGCTTGGGTTTGCTTTATAAACTACTTGATTTTAATTTCTTCTTAACCGAACGCACATGCAAATTTTTAGTGTGGAAGTATTTTTTTCTTTTGATGAAGGGTGATGGTCGCATTCCCCACGGGGACCAGCCGGATTGGGGAGTATTATTTTTGTTTGTTTATTAATGTTTAGGTTAGTAATTTTCTGATTTCCGGTGTTGTTTGAATCTGTAGGTTTACGAGGTACTGGTTTCACCAATGCACGATGTCGAGCTTGATCTAGATCGAAATATATCGTATCTCTTGTTGATCTTTTTGGCGATTTTGAGGGTGATCTCTTTCTTTTGGTTTCGGTTTCTTCCCTGTCTCTCACAATAAGCTTATTGTATCTTATAAACGCTATCTTCCCTTTTCTTTCTTCTTTTTCTTTTCTTTGTTTAAGTTCTTTCCTTTCCAATAGAACGTCTTTAGGGTAGTCTTCGGTAGCATATATGTCTGTGGGGAAATCTTTGTTTTTCTTGAGGATCTCGTATTTGCGCCATGTTAAGGTGAGTGTTATCAGTATCGGTCGTTTTTATTGACCATTTTTTTGCCAAGTCTTCGCATGTTACTTATTTCCCATTGGTCCCACTCCTGCATCCCTTCACTTTTTCGGCTTAATTCATTCAGAATATTTAGGACTTTTTGTTTCAGCTCTGTAGCGTTATTCTCATTCTCATTAATGCCATGTAATAATAGTAGATTTTCCATCAAGTGCACAAAACGAATCATTTTTGTCCGAGACGAGTAATGTCGAGGATAAAAATGGTTTTGTGGACGAGGTAGAAACTCTGCTTTTCACTTCGATTGCGAGGAAATAATACAGTAGTTTATCATAACATTTCATAAAATTCAAACTAAAATTAGTACAATTTTGAATACTGAAGGAAATTGTTTTTCCCATTGGTATTAGGCTTGGGCTGCAGACCTATACAGCCAAGTATTAAATTAATTTTGAAATAATAATTTTCTTAAGTTAATTTAATAACCTACCGTACCTACTTAAATTAAAATTATGTCTTAAAAAACGCATTAGGCAAATAAATTTAAGTAAATAATAAAATAACAAATTCTATCTCTGAATTTCTTATTGTGTTTGGCTGCATTGGTCACTTTCTTTGCCTTAATAGAGACACATTTATGAGTAGATACGTTAATGCTCTAGAGCACAAAAATCGTTTTTGTGCAGCCTATATCCTGCACAAATAAGTACTTTCAGAGCATGAGAAGTGAAAAATATTATTCTTCCTACTATCTCTTTCGAGAATCTTTACTCGTGACTGTAAGTTTTTAAAATCTTCTTTCAGTTTTTTGTTTTCTTCTACCAATGGCTTGAGTTTTTCTTCTATTGTTTTGGAGAATTTTTCATTCAGTTTATCTACTAGGTCTTCTGTTTGTTTTTTAAACTCGATTTTCATTTCATCCATTTTTTCCAAAATAAGTTTTATTTGCGGATCCATTTTATTTAACAATTCTACTATTTAGTAAGTTTTCTTTATAGTGCGGCCACACTTTCGAGATGGTATCCCCAAAAATTGTGTTTTGTTGGGTTGTAACACTGGCTTGAAATTGTCAAATTGCGGAAATATTGCTATTTGAATAGGTATGTCTATATTTCGGTAGTGTATGCACACCTATTTTCGCGAAAAAACACTGGTTATCTCGGGGTTCTTGATGTGTTTTATTATTTTTCGCGAGGCACTGCACTAAAACCGTATTTACAATCGCACAAGTGTTTTAACTACAAATAAATGCTTTTTACTGGGGACGAAAATTAACTGTGTTCCCTTGACAGCCGCCTACCGCGGAAAAAAAAATATAAATAATAAAATGTAAAGAAAAGTAATTAAAAACAACATACCCAGAAATGGAATCTAGGGCAGGTAATAAACCGCTTGAGTTAACAACGCATTATTGTAAACAAAGAGATCCAAAGCAGGTAGTCTAGCGCAAGTGCAGGTGCAGTGAGGTCACTATAAAGGTCACTATAAAGGGTCTCCTGCTCCAAAAATAACAAAAGAATTTAACAAAACATGTTTACCCAAAATGTAAGCAAAACAAAATCTGCCATTTTGAAACACAAACAAGCAATCTATTGTTTTTTAAACTACGTGGGCTAACATTTAATTGAGAGAAAACGGGATCAATAATTAATATGGGAGTATATAATAACTAACCTCCAGTACAGCGTTTTCTCTGATAAATGTTGCTAACTCCTGGCGGAGTCTTGGCAGGTCTTCCGACAGAACACGCGTTTGATATATGCCTCGATGTAGCCCTCTTCGGCACATTACGCAATTACGGTAAAGGTCCATTGCAATCAAATAATCCAATCGGTATCCACTCAAGTCCAAATAGAAAGCCACGATCAACACATAAAACGGGTAACAGATTCCAAAATGAGAGCAGGGCCAAAGTCGACAAGAGTAATGAAAACCGTAATAACGTAGTCATTTATCACAATATCAGCCAAACGACTGACAAAGCTACCAACCTGCGCAAGCGCTCGTGCTCGTCCGTATGTCCGCTCCGCGCCGTGTTCTGGGGTGGGGGACTATCGGGACCAACCGATCCCGTTAGTCGTTTCGCTAATTCAGGTTCA
The DNA here is from genome assembly GCA_963931975.1 of Cataclysta lemnata. Classification (NCBI taxonomy): domain Eukaryota; kingdom Metazoa; phylum Arthropoda; class Insecta; order Lepidoptera; family Crambidae; genus Cataclysta; species Cataclysta lemnata. Next base: position 9,947,372 of record OZ008338.1, on the reverse strand, counting down.
CGTACTAATATGTAATAATAAAAAATCTTACTTGAATACCAAAAAAATATCGATGGCTACGAATTGTGGCAAAATGGATTTTTTTAAAGACCTATGTAGTTCTTGACATTAAAGAATTGATTTTGAAGGAAGGCTTTGTTTTATTGACTGAGATAATAAACAATGTTTAGTAATAATTAATATATACTATTTCAAAATCCAGAAGAATGTTAAAAATTGATAAACTTTAAATTGAAAATATCAATTTTAAATAACTTTCAAGGTAGTGTTACTCGAATTGGACAATGAAATGAGACTGGCGCCATGTCTATTCTTGTTCTACAAAAAGGGACCTTCTCAACGATGTACTATTCGTTTTGATAGTAGGTGGGCCCAGGTTCCATACATTTGTGCCTATGGTCTTTATTGGCTAATCAAACCAATATTGCTAAATTGTATATGCATACATGTATGTATTTTATATTCTAAAAATAAATCTGAAACATACGTAAGAGACCAAACGAAATTTCAATGTCACACTATACAATTTGTTTGCTTGGACTATTATAATTAAATTTTTATGTTTAATTTGACTTAATTTCATTCATAGGTACGGTATCCCTAATGAGCAGAGTAAAGCATTCCGTAAAACAGTCGAGATCCTTTGCCCGGCGGTTAGCCAGAACAAAACTATCTGGCTACCATCGGACCTTATCATGATCCCACCAAAGCTACTGTACGAACACAATGTCCAATTAGCGCGCGTGGTACAGAATCCAGGCGAATTCATAATAGTCTGCCCAAAGGCGTATTCCAGCTCTATATGTACGGGCTACACCCTCTCAGAGAGTGTATATTTCGCTACCACATCATGGCTAAATGGTATCACCAATATATTCCAGGCGAGTAATTACTTTTTATTTCATTATTTATATTATTAATAATTTGGACCAAAATTAACGTTTTAAAGTCAGACACATTATATACAATATTATTCTAACAAAAAATTGTACCTATAAGGGTATAATCAAATTATTTTCTAACAAAAGTTATTCGAAAGTGATTTAGTGAAAGTTAGAGCGAGATGAAAATATTTTATTTTCACCGAGGAGATTTTTCTCTCTCCCATATTCGGAAGCCAAGGCTTTAACTTAGTTTGCCGTAGTTAGTTATGACGTCTATTAAGAAATAAAAAAGTTCTAAATAAGAACTCAAATTTAATACATATATTGTCAATTAAATAAACATCTGGTTGCAGGATGCTCGCGAGTGTTGCGAACCGACTATGTTTGCGATAGAACAGTTGTTGATAGCAATTGTCAAAGATGATAACGCTTCTCTTGGGCACGTAGCAAACGTGTTTGTTTACCTTAACCAAATGGTGACCGATGAGCTGTCGCTTCGAGGAAAGCTGAGGGCCGCTGGGATAAAGGAAAACGAACCACAGGTCAGTATTGTGCCACCGTAAAAATATCAATGATTTTATAGTTCGTGAGGAAATTAAGAAAACCATATCATTGTGGCTGTTTGAAGCACAAAGTTGCCTGAATTATTTTTTGATTTTATATCCTTTTTATTATGAAAAATCAAGAAAGTCTTAACAGACACCTTACGGAAGCGGATGGTTTTATTCAATTTTAGATTCAATAACTAAATTTGCCATTTTAGCTCACGGAATAAAGTCTGCCGGTATCATTTCTATTATTAAACTAAAAGAAAATTTAAGATTTGACTATGGATGTTATTTTTGTGTTATCCAACAACAGGGCCGGACACGCCTTACAAAGAGACAGCGTTCGACTTTAACATGGAATGTTCGAGATCACCCAGAGTGTGAGGTTTGCCGCGCTACGCTATTTTTGTCTATGGTGACGGGTATCATAGACAACAGGTCGACTTTCTGCCTTCACCACGCTCGTCGTCTTCTTGAATGCCCACAGTACAAACCTGCAAAGAATCAACCCCCTTCTAATGTAGAATTAATAATATATTATACTGATGCCGAATTGAAGAGAATCGTTACTGAAGCTGCAAAACGAATTAATGAGTAAGATTAAATATGGTGAAATGTATTTATTTTCTAATTCAATAACCGAAATCCATTCCCTGTAAAAATAAAATGATCATAATGTTTTTCTTAATAAAGCTACAAGGTAAATATTACAAAGAATATTGTCTTGTGATTCATGCGAAAATCTTGATGCCGAGTGGTATAGGCATCTGCCCGGATTGCAGAGGACGCGGGTTCGTTTCCCACATCAAAACTAATTTTTCAAACGTTTTCTAACGACAATATTCTTTGTACTAATTTTTCTAACATATATAGAATGTGGAAAGAAACGAACCAACGAAAAAATTAAAAAAAAATTTATTAATCTTACTTTATGTTATTTAAAGATAATTTTTCTCTGAGACACATAATATGGTCTTATAAATAAAAAAAACATAAAATCTGAAGTTTATTTTACTTTTACTCTCGTATACTCTCAATCCTTACAAGAATTTTATTTTATTAGAATTGAGAGATGCATAAACTAATATGGAAGAAAAATATCACCTAGCAAAAGGTTAATAATTTAAGTAATAAATTCCATATCGAAAATGTGTGCAGATTACGAGTTGAGTTACCTTCGTACTAAATGTTTTTTTAAACCTCCGACATTTACTTAGTTTTTCACCATTCGCGCCAAAACTTTTCTTGATGGTATTTGTCTATTCGGATACCTTTCACTATACCACTGAATAGCTAAATTGTGATCATTGTAGTTTGAAATGTATGCTTTTATTCAATCTAATTGCTTTTGATGCGCTTTTTATAATTAATAATACGAAATACTTATTACTAGAGATGTGCCGACTAGTCGGTAAAGCCGACTATCCGGCCACTTTTGTAGTCGGCGACTAGTCGGAAAAAAGTGCCGACTATCCGGCTTCGTCCTTGCTATGTATTTCTCAATAAATTGTCTACAGTGTTAGTTGTAGAACACCAGCAATCTCGTAGGACTAGATAGCTGATTAGAGAAAGCATATTTAAAAACGCTTCCGTTATCGAGATTCAGAAGTGCCAGCCAGAACTTTTATACGTAAATTCAAGCTGGCTGGACACAGATTTTTGCATTTTTCTACTAAACCGCTGTACGTATCACAAAATGTTTAGCTCGATGACCGTTAAAAATTTATGTGACGCCCGTTGATATGCAAAAAGTGAAAAGTGGTTTTTTAAGCTGGCTGGACACATTTTCGATCGATTAATTAAGATTCTGTAGCGTCACAAATTCTGAAATAAGAGTGTTAAGCCGTCACATAAGATGCCCTATAAACTTAAATGTAAGCTATTTTGAAGATTTGTCCAGATAGCCTGAGCTACATTTTTTTTAATCAGTGATATATTAGAAAAAAGTCTACAAATGTTTATTTATTTTAATCTTTATTTATAAAAACATGATAAAAAATGGCGGACTTAATGCTAAAAGCGCGTTCTCTCTCAGTCAATCATTTATTTTATCAAATTAGATTATTTTATTTAGAAGTTTGTTTTTATTTGTAATGTTCGAAGTAGCTAAGGGACCACCCACTTAGGGTCGGATAAAAGCTATAAGAAAAAGAAGAGGGATAAGAAAAAGAAGAAAGGTAGTTATGTAGTTACTTGTATAATCTAGTAATGGTATTTAATAATTATGTACTTGTGACGACAGTACTATTGTAACATTTGTGTAAATTTGGCAATTTAAATTGCATGAAAATGGTTGGGTTACCCATACGTATTCCTCAAAGGAACGTTATTTCGATATACATGATCTCGAAGTCCATTGACACTATTTGCTTTAAAAGGAAGCGGTTAAATTTTGTTTATTCATTGGATACAATTCTTTAACAGCTCCCTTTCTCTTTTGTACACCTGGATACTCCATCTGACAAAAATGTCAGACCTGAATTAAGAACATTTTGATGATTTAACCTATTCATATATTTTATATTTTTGTATGCTACTATTGTTATAATAATGAGCAAAGATATGCAGTCCGAAAGTGATATGATTATGATAATAGTTTGAAAAATTTGTTCTCGTTTGTAAAATATTCTTTTGCATAATATTTATTTAAATAATTTTTCTAACATTTATACAACGTGTCAACGTGTAATAGAATCTTGAGGGGACTACACGTTTGGTAAGAACAAGCTTTTGTTGCTAATAATAGGCAATCTTTAGTTTTAGGCAAAAGGGCAATCTTTAGTTTTAGGCAAAAGGGAGTTCCAAGTTATGTTAAAATTCTTTAAAAGAGAAGAAGAAGGGGAAAATTGACAAACAATAAGTATGTGTACAGTCAACAGCGCGTCAGACTACCACAAAATGGCAAAATTTCTCAATCGATTTTGTGGTCTATTATTACCAAGTTAAGGTTGACAATCGATTGAAGAAATTTGACAGTTTTGGGTAGCCTGAAGTGCCGTTGACTGTACATATACGGGACACTACCCCAACTATATACAAATTTCAGACACCTATCAGTAAAGTCTTTACATGGTATGTTTATGTACCCTTCCATATTGAGTGCTCATTTCTTTTACAAATTGTAAAGGTTATGCTAAAAAAACAAATAATTATAATCGAACATCCTTAGAAAGTGCCAAATTTGATGTTCCTTTTCGTATGTTATATTATGTTCTTTTAAAAGCGCATTTAAAAATGCTTAGTTGTGATAGTTATAATTTAAAGTCATTGTTGGTTTGGAAACAAATACAGGAAATAACAATTAACATCTACCTAGGAAGCTCGGTAGTTAGTATTATTCTTAATATAAGTCTTTATTAAGGAGTCCTTATTGACAGATCTCAGTGCGGTACTAAAAACGTATGTATGAACTGAAAAAGTACGTGGTATAAATAATTATGCTGTATGATATGTAATACTGTAAGATATGATAAGCTTTGTCTATTTACATAAAACTTTGTAACTTTTGACCTTTGTCACTGGTATGACACATTGTATTATCAATTAATTATTAAACAAACAAATTTAATTATGAATTAAATGATCCGTTAGATCATAATGTTTTCTATAATTTGTATCTATTAGTGGATATTATTTTCATTAATAAATTATTAAAATACTTAGGGCCCGTTTCACAATCGACAAGTAAGTTCGAAGTAGCTTACTTTTCAGTTCAATTGACATATACTTTATATTAAAAAAGTCAAATGATTTGCGAAGTAAGCTACTTAGAACTTACTTGAAGATTGTGAAACAGGCCCTTACAATAATAACAATGAAATTAATACTCTGTTTTTCTATTTGTTACACTACCCTCATAAGCCAATAAGCTGACTTCTATTTTTGTTGTGTTGGCTATTTTAATATTTTTTTTCCATAATAATAATTATCAGAGATGTTCCGACTAGTCGGTAAAGCCGACTAATCGGCCACTTTTGTAGTCGACTTTCTATGTATTTCTCAATAAAACTGTCAGAGTCAGTTGTAAAACACCTGCAAACTCGCAGGACTAGATAGCTAACATCATAAACAACATGGTTTGTTCTACGACTTTTAATATTCGTTAGAAATTGCACTTTAAAACTAAACAAAAATCTAAAACTTGCGTAGAAAAAATAAATTTTCGAAATTGTAGCTGTCAAACATCACGAAGGTCTTGGAAAGCGTTCGTAATCCAATTCGCAAATTTCTGAATATTTCCAATAACCATGATCGGCGTGGCCGACTAGTCGGCCTTCTTACAGCCGACTAATCGGCTAGCCGGCCAAAGTCATAGTCGCCACATCTCTAATAATTATATCTATGCCACAGAAGTATAGATAATATACTAAAATTTTTCTCAAGTGTCTCAATTCAATCTAAATTTCTTAGCAATTTGGATGTATTGAATGAATTTACTTAAAAGTATTAGTATTTAATTCCTCGTTTATTTGTTGAGATATCGCCTTTTGGCTTATGGCAGGGAGTACAGTAAGTAGAAACAAGTCTGAAAATTTATTAAGTGCTTAGGTATAATTAATTTATTTGTAGCCGTTATAGTAATGGCTGTATTGAATACTGGTGTTGCTCCACACAAATTTTCCCCATTAAAATTTATAATAAAATAGACGAACAAACGAGATGATTGTTTCACGTTTAGATATGCCGCATTATTAGAAATTAAAGACAACGGATTACGAATAGGCATTACTATCGACCGCATATACAGTGTGTAGGGGGGTGAAAATAGATCATAAATTATCGACAACAAACATAGAAAAAAAATTAAGAAAAATTATTGCAATTTTTTATTAAGATATTTATTACTATCTATGCACTCTATGTACAAAAAACTCGATTCTTAAAAATGTAGTGGTTCTATTTATATAAAATAAAAACAGTAATTATCTAAAATACTTTGTGTTCATGATAAAATTACAAATAATCCTCAAAACACTGGATATCTGGTCATTAATTTTATTATTTTGTAAAAAAAATGCTTTTTTTCAGCTAATTTTTTAAGATAATTATGGTTCTAAGGAGTCTAACTGCCGCACTCAGAGACGTCAAATAACTTTAATGAGTATTTAATGTCAAAAATTTTCATTCAAATCTAGACAATAGACCCGGCAAGAATAGGGACTAGTTTTGAATTGTCATTTTTTGACGTTAAGTACTCATTAAGGTTATTTGACGTCTCTGAGTGCGGCAGTAAAGGTCTTACTGCCGCACTCAGAGACGTGAATTAACTTTAATGAGTATTTAATGTCAAAAAATTTTATTCAAATCTAGACCATAGACCCGGCAAGAATAGCGACTAGTTTTGAATTGTAATTTTTTGACGTTAAGTACTCATTAACGTTATTTGACGTCTCTGAGTGCGGCAGTTAGATACCAATCTGCTGCCAAACTGCCGCACTCAGAGACGTTAATGAGTACTGAACGTCAAAAAATGACAATTCAAAACTAGTCGCTATTCTTGCCGGGTCTATGGTCTAGATTTGAATGGAAATTTTCGACATTAAATACTCAATAAAGTTAATTGACGTCTCTGAGTGCGGCAGTAAATAAGGTTATCACGAATTGGTTAGTATTTTTCAACTTTACGTTTAAAAATCACAACTTTTTATTAAGATCATTTTTCGATGTAGTTTTTTTAGCTTTTAAGTTTTTGGTTTTTTTATTCTTGAGTTCTCCTGAGTCCGCAGACAACAGTAATGCCATGCCATTCCCATTACCGTCATAATATGCGTACACGGATTATTACGACTAACTGCTACATACTGTGCAAGGGCGAATCCAGGGGGTGGGTCATGGGGGTAAAGAAAATTCTTAAACAATGTCTTTATTTATTTTTTGTCACAATATACACAGATTTTATTTAAAAAGTGCGTTCAATATTGAATTAGTTTATAAATATAATACCTACTTGTTACTTGTATTTGTTATTATCAAAATTAAATTATCATCTCTTATGATAAATGACGTGACCATGACTATGTGACCCCAGCCTGGATGCCAAAGCTGGATCCGCCCTTGATACTGTGGTGGTCAAAGGAATAGGGTACGATACTAAAACAGGGTATTGAAACCTACGGACCCATATTAAGTAACTGCAGCATGTGTTTGATTATAATCTTAGCATTGTAATCATTATTTAATTAACGTTAGTTTTGATTAAGATTAAGCTATAGTTAAAAAGCGCCTAGTTAATACGGCAAGTTAGCTAGTAAGGTTATTGGTTCTTCAGAACCGACAGTAGACTGTAATTTCATGAACGTTGTTCAGAATAAGCCATTTTCAATCTATTGAATAATTTATCAAGATGTCATTATACTGGACGCATCTGTGTTTGTGTTATTAAGGGCCTGTTTTACAATCGACATTTAAGTTCTAAGTAGCTTTCTTCGCAGGGGCCTTACCACCAACTCTAAACGCGACTCAATTCCCATTGTTAAAGTGAGACAACGCAATACGCCGAGTAGAGCGACGTCTTGTTTTGTCACCCGCGTTTGGATCGCACTAATACTTCATGGTACGGCTACAGATCATTTGACAGTTGTAATATGAAATATATGTCAATTGAACTACCAAGTACGCTACTTCGAACTTACCTATCGGAGGCCCTAAGTGTAATTCGACAATTCGCTTTGTCTGTATGCGGCAGAGTCCCACCTATAAACTAAATTTGTTTCTAATGAAAAAATTGCATTATTCAAAACATGTTTTTTTCTATCAAAGTCGAAAGTTTTTACAAATAATATAATTTATTTTGGATAAAGTAGATACGTAAGAAAACATGGTGTAGTTTTTCAAAATTAGTCATCATGCCTATACTATATTTACTTTATTGACTTACTCTGCCTGACAAAAAAGTACTAATCTTGAATTATTTTTAGAATACTTCCATACCAAATAAAACATTATTTTGTAAGTAGGATTGATGATTTGTATTGATAAAGTATTGTCATAATAATATGTTTCTAGATTTTGCGAAATAAAGTGGTTTGTGAGAAATTATTGTTTTCATTTTTTCCCTTACATTAGTGAACAATTGACTTTCGAAACGATTAATTGAAAATGATGTAGACAAAGAGTTAATAAAATAGAGAGAAACTGTAACGTTGACCGCGCGCCAGATAAGTCTGCACGCGATGGGTGGCGCTGCTCGCTAACAATGACACTCCTAGACAAACAAAATAGCAGACGAAATTCTAGTTCCAATTTTGACCACGCGCAGACTTATCCGGCGCGCACACATTTAAAAATGAAACGGATAGTTATTTGGCCGGATACCGGATATCCGGCAAGAGGCTAGATATCCTATTAGTATTTTTTACGATATTGTTTTAGTTCACTATGATGGTGATTGATTAGTTAAGGGAACTATATTTTTTGTCACCATGTGATTTTTGTCACCATTTGAGCATTACATGAAGATTAACTTCGTTCTTATTTATGATATATTACATAAATAATAGCTATGTCCTCAGAATGGTAGATCTCACCAAATAATTACTTAATTAATAGCTTTGTGCTCATAATAGTAGAGATGTCACCAAATAAATCGATCATCGATCCCTGACTGAGACTCCTTTTTATTTGTTATTTTGTCACCAATACATCCATACAATAAATAAGAACCCTAGGGAAGGCATCTGTCTCAAAGTTTGAGTCCTACTTAACATTAAAGTATTGTCAAAATTGACGGTTTTCCATACAAATTTTTGACAGGTGTTGTACACTTAACCCCCGAATACAGAAACGCTACTCAAAGTTTGAGTCCTACTTAACATTTAAATATTGTCAAAATTTACGTTTTTCCATATAAGCCGTCCTCAAATTTGAGTAGCGTTTCTGTATTCGGGGGTAAGTAGCTCTCTTTTGGTTGGAACGATGATGACGACTACCCTTAATTATTTTAAACTTTAAGAAATTTGCTAGTAACATAATATATATTTATAATATATGATTTATTGGCGATCTATTTATAGGACATCCTCCATTTTGGCCCAAAATCAAAAGTGCCGGCCAATAGAAAAAGTGCTGTATTCTGATAGAACACGTCGGCCTTAACATTTGTTGGTAAGGCACCAAAGCTGTAGCACCAATATTAGTAGGGGAGAGCAGTCTGAAAGTTGCTGGGGTAAGTTGTTCCGATGCGAATAGACACGAGAGGAAAGATATTTAATAAATCTCGTGACGTTCGTAACGAAAGGCCACGATTATGCGCCATCATGGCGACCACTTCAGTAGCTCCGGCTAAACGTAGTGTATTATATGTATACTCTTTGGTTCCGGCGGCGACGTATGATTGGGTGTGTGCAAAGAGCTCCTAACCTGTCACGTATGTAAATATATTCGTGTTCGTACTTTTTGGTCTATTTTGTCAAATATTGTAGCTATTCATACATCTATTGTATTGATTGTAGTAAATATGGTCAGGATTCTTGACTCAGGAATCGTATGGTTGTGCTATTTTTGACTTTGTTTTAGTATTTTTGTCCGATAATGTCTCCATGTCGCAAAAGGGATTAAGGGGTTGGATGTTCCGAAATCGTGGGGCTTATTGTTCCTTTAGAGATTAACTGCCGCACTCAGAGACGTCAAATAACTTTAATGAGTACTAAACGTCAAAAAATGACAATTCAAAACTAGTCGCTATTCTTGCCCGATCTATGGTCTAGATTTGAATGAAAATTTTACCATGACCATAGACCAGGCAAGAATAGCGACTAGTTTTGGGCATTTTATGACGTTAAGTACTCATTAACGTTATTTGACGTCTCTGAGTGTGGCAGTTAATGTTGTTGTAGCATGCAAACCTCAGAAGAATTGATGAATTGAATTAATTGTCAGGCTGTCATTATAGAAGGCAGAAAAATTAAGACCGTTGTGAGAGAGCTGGATATATGGCATATTATTATGACTGTATTTTAAACCCATTCCCCAGAGAGCCCCAGATCGCAGACAGTGACAAAGAGACATAGGTAGAGTGCGCGGCAGATAAGTCTGCGCGCGAGGGGTGGCGCTGCTCGCTAACATTGACACTCTTACTGCCGCACTCAGAGACGTCAATTAACTTTAATAAGTATTTAATGTCAAAAATTTTCATTCGAATCTAGTCTATTGACCCGGCAAGAATAGCGACTAGTTTTGAATTGTCATTTTTTGACGTTAAGTACTCATTACCGTTATTTGACGTCTCTGAGTGCGGCAGTTAGACAAACAAAATAGCAGACGAATTTTTAGTACCAATTTTGACCACGCGCGGTCTTTATTAGCGGCTTTAGTGCGGCGCGCACTCTATTAGAAAGACAGCAGTGTTAACTGACACTGGCACACCAGAAAAAAATGCGTTGGCTGAAGAACAGTAAAAAAAACATAAGAACAATGAAGATTAGAACAGGACATACAATAAAGGAAAATGGTATTACAAGAAAGAAATAGTAGCAAAAGTGATGCTGAAAATTGACAGACGCCAGTTGACGTTGCCATATCAAAATCCTAATTAAAAAATTCATTTCATTCATACATTTCACCCACTCATTATTTCATAAGACTACAGATAAAATATACACTAAAGACTTGGCTGTATGGGCTAGACCCTTTGCCTTCCCTAAAATATATAGGGAATTGCATGGGACGTGGACACATCTCTTTCGGGGGAAAGAAAATCTTTTCCTCTCGCTCTAACTCCCACTAAATCCCGAGACAAAACACTGTCAAGTGGTGGAGAGAGACTTGTCCACGACCCCGTGCTAAGCCCGCTGCTAGACCTAAGCCATATCCCTTGCTGCCACACGAAAATGGTCTTAGGAGACCATTCCCATTCCCAACGTTTTGAGTGATGATAATCGACATCACATATTTTAGATAAAATGTACAGTTAGCGAGAAAATCGTCAGAATTGAGATTTTTTTTAATGCCAATCGAACCCATTCCCATAGAGGATTAAAACACTCTTTGAGACCAACTGAAGTTAGAGTTATAGAATACCCACAAATCAAAGTAAACTTTTTCCATATATTTTAATAGGGCCGTGCCGTGTGGTGACGGCAGAGTAGAATACAATTGTCACCTCCCCAAATCCCTCCCGTGGGTGCAGTTAGTACAAGGCGACTATGGATATATCAGTGATGAGGAATGGACAGCAGCGTTCCTCTTATACCACCTAGCAATGTACTGCGACTTTTGTGCCTAAATATAATAAATGGCAATAGGCTCGGGACTAGACATAGTTGGCGAATCGTGGGTGCTAGTTCACCTCTGCCTGCCCCTTCGGGGATATAGGCGCGATTTATGTATGTATGTAAAGACGATTTTCTCGTTTAAATCTGTGAATGTCGATTGTCATCACTCAAAAAGTTGGGAAGGGTCTTCTAGGACCATTTTCGCGTGGCAGCAAGGCATCTGGTAGCTGCCCTTAATGCCCCATCTCATTTATAACACTTCTAATATTGGTGCTACAGCTTTGGTGCCATAGTAAAAAATGCTAAGGCCGACGTGTTCTGTCAAAATATTTTTTTTTAGCTTTTTTTTTATTGGCCGGCACTTTTGATTCAGGAGGATGTCCTTTGTTTGCTTACATACTTATTAGGACTTCTTTTCCTGCGCTGTTCCCAGTCTATCTGGGGTCGGCGCAGTATGTTTCCTCTTCCATTCATATGTCAGACGTCATCAAGCCATCCACTCCCTTTTCATTCATATCATCCATCCCACCGTAAAGGTGCTAGAATGTAGGTGAATGAATGTATAGAAAAGAGACGGAACGGACCATGTCGAGAGACCTATGAACGGAGAGAGTGATTAGAATGACAACATTCCAATCCATACTGCTCAAGGTTTTGGCTTAGGTTTTACAGCCGGCCGCCTGCCTGACACCAACCCTCCTTGGGTATGCTGTTGTTAGTGGTTTGCCCTCCACCATTTGGGTGCCCCAAGGTGCTTATTGGTCTGCACCGGGCAATCTCCTTTAGTCGACTTTTACGACACCCATGGGATGAGTTGGGGCTGGCCTATTCTACCTTATTTGTTCGCTCCCAGGTCAGCATAGAAGGCTACTTATTAGGACAAACCATGGAATTGACAATTCTATTAAAATAATACAATAGTTATTTGTTGTACGTGAGTGCAAAGTTGTTTTTTAACCGCGTGCTCAATTTTGATGACCGAGCTAGCGAAGGATTCTAAAATTAGAATCCTGAGCGATAGCGAGGGAATCAAAAGAGCACAAGGTGAAAAATCTTTGCACTCGAGTGCAACACGTAACTTTTCATCCCCCCAACGAGGAAATCGCAAAATGCCAAACGAAAATACAATCACAACAGTTTCTGTTTTCACCCAGAAACTTCCACAACACCCTCCCATTAACCCAAACACACTCTCAACACCCACAACATTCACACCCGCAATACACATCCATCCACTTAGACACACCCAAAAAACACCCATTCACCCAGAAACACCCACAAAACACCCATTCACCCAGAAATACCCACAATACACCCATTCACCCAGAAACACCCACAAAACATCAATTTACCCAGAAACACCCAAAAAACACCCATTCACCCAGAAACACACAGAAAACACCCATTTACCCGGAATCACCCATTCACCCAGAAACACCGGCAAAACACCTATTCACCCAGAAACACCCTCAAAACACCCATTCACCCAGAAACACCCACAACATCCATTCAGACACCCACAACTTCCACCCAGTCACCAGTATTATTTTGTGTTTTTACTTAAAGTTTTATGTAGCTCAGGCTGTCAGGTTTAGTTTAGATATTTATGTATAAATCATTAGAGTGAAAACCTCTGAAGAAAAATTGTTTTTTGGGAAGCGTTATGGCTTTTTTGTAACATAAGTATTCGACTATAAATAAAAACCGTCATAATTATAAAATAATTTTATTGATATTTACCTCGCAAAGAGTAATGTGGGTATTGCATTAAATTATAAGAAAATTGTCGTAGTTTTTGAATCCGGTCGGATAGAAATTTAGGCCGGATGCCGGATAGTTACCGGATATCCGCATCATATCTATTTTACTCTCTAAAAATTTACTGACCTTGTTTGACTAGTTTGAAAATACGTAGGCTATTTTTTATACCAAATCTAAACACTCGCTATTAAACGGGCATGCCTGCCAGAAATGCCCGCCAGACCTCGCTTATATAGGCCAGCCAGACTGAATGTGACGGTCCTACACTAGGTAAACATTCCACAAACCTAATAGAAGCGAGTTTCTGCATAGTCTAATAAATTCCCCGCTTTCGGTGTTATCGGAAAAACGTTAAAGCCTAACTCAAACAGCACCGGTCACTGGGCGGTGGCGGTGGAGAATTGCCCGCGCGGGCAAACAATGTACAAAATGTCGCGGTGGCGGAGAAAGAGCCATGCAACATCGACCTTCATCGATCGAACTCGATGGAACATATTTTTTATCAAGTTTAATTTATAAACAAATATGCCTATGATAACCATTTTGTTCTCGCGCGCAGATTTATCTCGCGCCGCGAAGTGAGCAGTAGGCCTATTCGCAAATATTTTTTGACAGTTGCAAGTGATGATCACCGAACTCGGAGTAAATTTACTCCGAGTCACCGAACTATTTACTTATCCATTACTGTTTTCACAGGACAACTTATAGTAAAGTAGTAATGGATCAGTAAATATTGCCGGCCGCCAAAAGCGAAATGACGAGTAGAGTGCGTTACATCTTATAGTTCCTATGCCGTGATGGTGGCTACCCTGTAGTTTTAAAACTGTAAATAAATAGAACTAATAACGATTTAACGGCAGAAAAGAGTGAGGAAATGTCAAATGTAGACATGTTAGATAAACAAAATTTTTGTTAATCCTACTAAATATAATATTTTATGATAATTTAACCTTTTTTAACTTATTGAGTCAATCCTTCTTACGTCGCTACAATTTATATTTTTCTATCTAATTTCTATCATACTAATAATAGGTATCATGAATTAACTGTTTTCGCAAATGATCATTTGGCTTATGAGTTTCATAAAAAAAATATAAGTAACTACTACTTAGTACCGCTAGTAGATATAAGTAACAAAATAAGATAGATGCATAATTGTTTATATAGTTAATTGCAAAAAATCTCCTAGAATTAAAGGTAAGTCAATAAAGTTGACATTGTATCATTTTCTTGGATTACTAACAATATGACGGCATAGGAACTATAAGATGAAACGCACTCCTACCTACCTACCGGCCTACCGCCTAACTCGATTGCTAAAGCAAAAGCTAGAGTTTATGACGTCATGCTGTTATTTCTCACCAAATGTACCGAAACTATTAGCGATAGCTTTGAATGAATGATCACTGAATGATTTTGTATGAATTTGGCACAAAATCCATATCGCCTAAAAATTCAGGATGGCTGCTATAGCCGTAAGCAGTGCATTGCTTTAAAGCTATCATCAGCAATCGAGTAAGGCGGTAGGCTCCCAGGACAGTGTGTATAAACACGATCATGCCGAGGCATTCATTCCGGGCAACATGCCGCCGCGCGCCGGTAGCATGAGCAGTAGCAGGTGCATAATGTAAATGGGGTTATTTACACCTATGTTGGCCTAACTGATCACATCTAAAATTAAAAATAGCTCAGAACAATTTTCGATCAGCAAGTTATCTTATGGTTATGGGCCTCGTTAACTGTCAAGAGGCTTCGCGTCAAGCTCGATTATTTTCTGTGTGTTTCATTATGTTGCTAGGTAAAACAAATCTTATTTATGTCAAAAAACTCAAACACAAAATATCTGTTTGACCAACAGAATGAAACACACAGAAAATGAACGAGCTTGACGCGAAGCCGCTTGACCGTCTCGTAGTCGTATTAACCTTTTGACCGCCACGTGAAAAACCAAAATCCGTGCTCTGAACGCCACGTCAAAAATCCCACCGCGCGCATGCCGGAAAAGATGCGAGTAAGTACATGCTCAGTTCGTGCGCGCGCTGCGTCCACACTTATGAAATGCTCCTTTCATGTTACATTGCATGTACAGCTGGCGGGTACAGACTGCTGTACCCGCCTATACAGTGATAACAAAACGTAAACCAGGCCCTCAGGTGAAATATTATTTATCGATAACACGAATTATGGACGAGACCAAATTTATGTAGCAATCGATAAACTTTTTACTTATTTCTCTCCGTTCCACATTACTAGCACTTGCCCCTACCGCTTATGACGTCACCCGCTTGTCGTGCCATGCCGATTGTGGCGTACAGGGTACATCGTTTTGTGGTTTATGCGCTGTTCCGTAGGGTGTGCGAGAGTGGACATAACAACTATCGATAGATAGATCCCCTAAATATAAATAGTGTTATTTTTCCTTTTTAATATTACGCATTAGGAATATTCAGATACGAATAGTTGCTATTAAAAAATAATTACTGAAGTATTAGTATGCTGCTTTCAATAAAATATTCCATTAATTTGAAATTTAATTTACCTAACGTACGCATCACTAACTGTCGTTTCTTGCCGACTGTGGCGTGTGGGGCTCGCCTTTTTTTTTGGGATTTCGATGAGCAATATTTAAAGATGTTTTTGCTAGTAAAATGTATGTAATAGATATATATTCGTGCCAATTTACAATATATCATTAATGTACTTTTAAATAATAGGAACAAGAAACACAGAAAAGTTAATTTAGTATATTTATTTTGTGTTTTAAAAATGTCGTTTTCTTGTCGGCTATACACGGTGGTGGCGTGTGGGGCACGTCTTGTCGTCCAGTGCCGATCGTGTACAGTTTGAGGAAATAAATTTTTTCATGTAATTAGCAACACCAAAGTTTACAGTTTAGTGTACGTTTCATATTATAGTTCCTATGCCGTCATGGTGGTAGTATTGCAAGAAAATGATACCATGTCAACTTTATTGTCTTACCTTTAATTCAAGGAGATTTTTTTTAATTAACGGACATAGGTAAGGTTTTTTATGAAAGTCATAAGCCAAAGCTCGTCAAAATTTGCGAGAACAGTTAGTTAATGGCATTATTAGTATGAAAGAAATTAGATAGATATATATAAATTGTAGTGACGCAAGAAGGATAGACTCAGTAAAATAAGGTTAAATTATAATAAAATATTATATTTATTATCATTAACAATAATTGTGTTCATCTAACATGTCTACATTTGACATTTCCTCACTCTTGTCAGTCGTTAAATCGTTATTAGTACTAACTATTTGATTTTAATTTTAACATTATATAAATGTTAGAAAAATTCTAACCACTAAAATCTTTGTCGTTATTAGTACTATTTATTTACAGTTATAAAATTGAAATAAATAGATTTAATTTATTAATCAAACACTTAATAAAACTGATACTGGTAACCTAATTTAATGGCGGCAATCCGAACTTGTACACACTAATATGGATTATGCAGCATCTCCTTACGTTTTTCACGTTCATAAAACACCTTAGCTTCTTACACAATTAATCTTTCATCACTTTTCTACGTTTTGGACATGATTTTCTAAAAAGTTTGTCTATAAAACATAAAAAAACCTGCAACTATGACTAACGGGTTGATGTTGTTGACAGACAAGGCAGCCATCATCACGGCATAGGAACTTTATGGTGAAACGCACCTTTAAAAACCAAACATAAATACATCAGCTGCCATTTCTGGCTGTCTTTGGGTACGAGTTGTGGAACAAACTCTCGACAAAATCTCCACAATCCACCGCTTGACAGTGTTTTTTTTTTCAGGATTTATTTAGAATTAGAGTGAGAGAAAAATATTTTCTTTTCCCCGAGGATATTTTGTCCATGTACCGTGCACGGAGGCAGCCCAACCATAGACTTCAAGTTAGGTTGGTAGCCCTGTGCATCGGTGGCTGGCCTGTCAATTGTATCTCTGTGTCAAATTAAAATGACCAATAAAAATTTAAGAATGATGTACCTTTATGCGAGTATCCAATGCTGTAAAACTATAAAAAAATTTTTTCGCGGCATCTTCCATTGTCAAAATTATGGTCGGCACTAGTCGGCAAAACGAGTCTATGCTTGCTTTTGTCTGTAAAAGCTTCGTCAAAGTAATTACAGTGTTTGGAGTTTTTTTTTCCAAAATTAAGGTATGATCCCTTAGTAAATATCATTAATATTTTAAATAAACTTAAATAATTTATGAAATAGATATGTAAATAAACAGTATTTAGAAGCACACGTGTCGGTGTTATAGTAGGGTGTGTTTTTATCATTATTTTCTTAAGAGGTACACACGTATAGATATTTAAAATATTACCCACCCATTCAATAAATTAATACATTTCGGGTTAATCAAGTTTCCTAAGAGAATCACATGTCAATCAATATCATAACGGTTTCTTCCCCGTACTCCAAAATTCATTGTGCCGCTTCGTTTGAAATGGACGGTGACGTTTTCACGCACAAAATCTAGTTTATGAAGTCTTTTTAATTATAAAACCGAACTCGCAAGTGTTTCCTGAAATTGATTTTAATATTTCCATTGCAGACGATATAGGGTCGTAATTAGTAGTGTTAAAGTTGCATTGTTGTTCAAGGTCAACCAATTTATAGTACGTTTACTTGAGCTAGCTATTTAGATATTTTTTAAATAATTATGATAACTAAAGTTGTGGTTAGAAAAAATTAAAAAGTATAGTCTTGGTGGGAGAGTCGAACCCGCGTCCTCTGCAATCCGGGCAGATGTCTATACCACAATTTTCTTCATACTGATTTTTATCATGAAAATTATCAAAATTATAAGGATTTATCAATTCATAATGCAGTGCTGTTCCTGACATTAATGTATGGAAGTGAAAAGAAGCAAGAAAGTAGACTAAATGCTACATGTTGTAGAAATTAGGGTATTGAAAATCCTTATTTTTTTTTAGTATTTTTCACATTTTATGAATATCTTGATCAACTGTCAGGAACTGATTTAAATCTAACAAAACTTAGGAATTGTTACTGGAAATATATTCTGAGCTAGCACCTAACTAGTTAGTAACATATTTGATCTCACTACTACATGACAATGACCAGTGTTGCCAACCTTATACGAAGTTAAATCTGTATTGGATCCATAAAACTCCGTATGAATTCCGTATGTCTTTAGTAGGTAAAAAATATTGGAAATAAAACATTCAAAATACCTATTATATATGTTTATTATTTATTATTATTGATAATCAAAAGATCAAACGAACATAATTTACAATAAGCAAAGGAGTCTCCTTTAGTACTGCGTGCTAGCCAAGTCTTAAATCCAGATTCTTCTAACCAACTAAGATTGAAATGTTGCATGAAACGTTGCTTTTTAGTTGACATGATGCATACTGTCACAGAACACTATTACTCTAGGACTCATATATAGTGAACAGTGTGCTATTACTCTAGCACACTGTTCACTATATTAACACTTGATTAAAAAAAAACACTAAAGATGCAGTGACAAAAGAAACTAGTTAATTGAAAGGAAACAAACCAAAGCTCTTCTATCGCCTTTGTGCATTGGGAAAATGGGTAATTCCTCCGTTCGATACTAGACTAGAACTAGGAGATTCGGGAATTCCCCGTCTACTGTTTCAACTTGTTCATTGTTACCATTGGTACAACTTAAATTTCCCAATATAGACAGCATAACTACTGTATTTGTTAAATAGAAAAATTATCATAACTATTATTCTTTATTTCTAAACATAGAATTCCGTATATAATCTGTATTATGAATTTTATCCGTATGCAACATAGAAAATCTGTATAAATATGGATAAATCCGTATAGTTGGCAATACTGACAATGACAAACTTATAGGCTGACGCCCAAAAGTTTGTCATTTGTTAGGTATATCAAAAATATTCAATTATTAAATATGTAGTCTCTATTTTTGTCAGCCATGTCAACATACTTAACCGGTAAGCGTGCTGCACCAGCACCAGCACGCACTAGTAAAGCACGCAAACCTCGTAAGCAGGTTTCTGAAGACGAAGACAGTGACTCTTCACTAACTGAACAGCCGCAAGAAGTGCCTCAGTCACTGTCACCACTACCTGATGAACCTGGTGTCAAGTTACCTGATGTTGGTTAAAACTTGTTTTATATCAGATTTCACATATAAAGAGTATTCTTTATTTTTGAGGTCCTGTTTCAATATTTAAAAAAATATTGAAGTTTATTATCAAGATGTATTATTATTTTTTGCCGTGTGGTGACGGCAGAGTAGAATACAATTGTCACTACCCCAAATCTCTCCCGTGGGTGTCGTACAAGGCGACTAAGGATAAATCAGTCGTGAGGAATGGGCAGCAGCGTTCCTCTTATATCACCTTGCAATGTACTGCGACTTTTGTGCCCGATAAATGGCAATAGGCTCGCCACCTATTACATGGTACCTAACATAATTGGCGAAATGTGGGTGCTTTTTCACCTTTGCCTACCCTTTCGGGGATATAGGCGTGATTTATGTATGTATATGTATGTATTATTATTTTAGTACACAAATTCCTCAATGTTATAAATAACTAATATATATAATACTAACTACTACTAAGAACTAGAACATGATGGC
Organism: Cataclysta lemnata; assembly: GCA_963931975.1. Classification (NCBI taxonomy): domain Eukaryota; kingdom Metazoa; phylum Arthropoda; class Insecta; order Lepidoptera; family Crambidae; genus Cataclysta; species Cataclysta lemnata. Next base: position 9,927,333 of record OZ008338.1, on the reverse strand, counting down.
ATGTTAGTTATACCATCTAGTACTATGATTTACATGCCCAATAGATAGCAATAGGCTCACTCCTTATTACAGGGGACCTAACATAATTGGCAATTTGAAGGTGTTAATTCATGTCTGCCAACCTTTTCAAGTTTATGTATGTAATGATTTATACTATATTAAGTATTGTTTTATTACAACACTTGACACATAATATCAAAAATTAGTTTACCTTGAGAATGATTCCTATTAATTTAAATAACAACTTTGCAGGAGTTACTGAAATCTTTCTATAAGGCGCCAGGCAGGTTATTGATTTCGGGATTGGTCTCTTGGGATCTTGTAGCAAAAAGGGAAAGCAATCCTACAAAGAGATCGCACCCCAACCTTTATACTTTCCACAAGCTTACTGATTGCCGGGTAAGTCAATATTTATTATATGTTTTCAGTCCATATAAAATATTATTAGCTGTTGTTATATTCAAATACACTAACTGCCGCACTCAGAGACGTCAATTAACTTTAATGAGTATTTAATGTCAAAAATTTTCATTCAAATCTAGACCATAGACCCGGTAAGAATAGCGACTAGTTTTGAATTGTCATTTTTTGATGTTAAGTACTTATTAACGTTATTTGACGTCTCTGAGTGCGGCAGTAAGTGTTCATAACACATGCAAAGGTTTTGACAAGATGATCTCAACTCAAGGTATCCACAGTAGCCACAAAATATATTGGGAATGATGTGTGTGAAAATATAAGAATACTTACAATACATTTACATTGAAGTCTCTCTGAGGTATGCTACTGCAAATTAGAAAGAAAAAAAGATTAACCTTAACAATTTATTTTGTTATATCTCTGTAAATATTGTATTTTGTATAATTACAGTATCGTCTCATCATTAGTGGCTGTAGTGCTGGACACTCTGTACTTGTTTCGGAAGAAGGAGAGGCGCACACATTTGGTAAGTTGATACATACATACATAAAATACGCCTTTATCTCCAAAGGGGTAGCAGAGGTGAATTAACACCTATGTTTCGCCAATTAAGGTAGGGCCCAAGGCGAGCTTGTTGCCATGTATTGGGCAAATCGCAGTATATTGCTAGCTATAAGAGTAATACGGCTGCCCATTACTCATCTCTGTCCTTACCCATAGGCGTTGTATAACACCCCCGGGAGAGATGGTGGTGACAATTGTATTCTGCTGACAGTGCTGTCACCACACAGCATCTTTTATTAATGTAATTATCATACTTACATTTTGAAGAGAGGAGCTCGCTAGCGCAGTGGCACAGCGCGCTTGGCCTGCGATTGTGTAAACTAAGCAATTTCGCTAAGGCCGGTCATTGGATGGGTGACTAAAAATTTATTATCTCGATTTCCTCCGTGCTTCGGAAGGCACGTTAAGCCGTTGGTCCTGGCTGCTTCTGCAGTCGTTAGTACCCACCAACCCGCACTGGGCCAGCGTGGTGGGTTTATGGCCCATTCTCCCTATATTGTTCCATCCATAGCGAAAGGCCCGTGCCCCAGCAGTTGGGACATAAGGATACTTTCAAATACACTTTAAATTATGACTGTTCAATAGGACGAAACTCCCATGGGCAGTTGGGCTTTGGCGATACAGTGACTCGTAATGTGCCTGAGCCTGTTCCTGCACTTAAGGGATTTAACATTATTCATGCTGCTGTGGGAAGAAACCATACACTTTTCGTCACAGGTAAATATGTTCAAAATAATAGGCAGTTTGGTCTGATATTTGTTAACACCTGATGTTACTCTTTATTCCATTAGGGCAATCAGGACATATTCTGTAAGTAAATGATGTAGAAAATATTGAAGTGAAAATATTATACATAATACAGTAAATAAGCTTTATTTTGAACAATATAAACATAAGGCATTGCAGTGCAGTGTAGTCATTATAAGCATGTGACTTGGTCCACTTTTGTTGTATGAATATGCTTTATTATTATTCCATTAAATATCAATGAAGAATATTCATAAATCTAAAATATAACAACCACTTAGTGATCAATTTTATGTGAATAACCAAATTTGCCCTATATAGATTTATTTTGATTGTCTGCCCATTTTTTCTTGTTTGGCAGTTCTGAATTGTATTTCTTATTAATATTAATTTTTGATTTCTAGACACCGGCATTGTTTACGCCTGTGGTGACAACAAGAGCGGGCAATGCGGACTCGGAAACACTACGCCTACTATACTGAAACCCACCAGGCTGCGATACACGTGAGACCAACACTCCATCATAATAATATGGCTCAACCAAGTTACTTTTCGTAGAGCAAAATTAGGAAGTGCCAATTGTAAAAATGACTGATTAAATTTTAATGTATCCTTACTGAATGGACCAAAAAATTAAACTTGTATTTAGGATTTAATATTTTTTTTTCAATGTTTGTATATTTTAAATTTTTATTGCAGCGGTGCACCAGTAGTTAAAGTGGGATGTGGGGCAGAGTTCTCTATGATTCTCGATTGCAACGGTGCCCTCCATTCCTTTGGACTGCCAGAGTATGGGCAGCTTGGTTAGTATTGTTATAGATAATTATTCCCATTTCCATGTGACATTGTTTAACCTAATGTAATTTATCCTAACAAGGACAATAACATAGACGGTGATTTCAGGTCACAACACCGATGGCAAATACTTTGTCACATCGACCAAACTATCTTACCACTTTGAAACGACGCCTAAACACGTCGCTTTGTTCTTCGAGAAGTCCAAAGAAGGTCACGTTTCACCAGTCAAGGACGTTGATATTGTCGATTTCTCCTGCGGAAATAATCACACGGTACCTACTTACTATATACATTATTATTGTTTTGTGTTATGAGAAGCTTGATGGTGGCTAGTTGAGCTATTGGTCCTGGGTATATCAACAGTCATCCATACTGGGCTAGTGTGATGGATTATTGTCCATTCTTCATTTTCAAATCCGAAATTAAGAGCAACAGCAAAAACTACTACTAAGGAGTCTTGTAATGAAGATTTAGTAACACATATTTTATCTATTGAGAGATGCTTTTCTTAAGTCTGCCGTAATTGTCATTACTTCCCGGTTCCACAGTTGACAAATATTATTAGAGTGAACAATATTTTCATGCAGAAAAATGTATTGCGTAATATGGGAAATAAGTGACACCTGTCCCCGTGGCCCGGGACATAGAGAAAATCTTCTTCTTCTTCCTCTCGCTCTAACTCCCACTAAATCCCGAGTGAATACACTGCCAAGGGGTGGCGAGAGATTTTGTCCACGTCCCATGCACGTCTGCTGACTGCTTTGGGAGAAATGCGTGATGTATGTGTATCATTGATCTCTATTATATAAATACGCCGGACTGAATACTTCTATTAAAATAGGTTACTCTTTGGTTGATGTCAACAAGTTACAAAAACGAAAAATATTATTTTTGGTTTTTGTAACTTGTTGAGATGTCAGTATGTCTTTTAAATTTTTTATTAATGATGCATTTTAGAAATGCCTGCTTGTCATATGCATGTTTGCGTTATGATGTCCTTGTTAAAGCTTTAGTTTGCGTGATGAAACATTGAAAAATGTTGTGAAATGGTAATTTGCAAATGAATTGTGTGTGAAACATTATAGAACCACTAAAATAGCAAATGTTTCTGGTGTGATTTGAAGTGCCCCATCGAGTATGGGTACTAAATTTGACGTTTGTTGCTTGTTTTTGACATTACAAATGCATCTCTATAATAATAGTTCTGTGGACCTTCACCCTCGTAAACCAGTGCCATCAGCGCCAAGATGGCGATAATCAAATTGGCTTCATTTTTAGATAACCTACAGTCCAGCGTACTTGTTTAATAGAGGTCAGTGATGTAATAAATAAATTTTGCATAACAAAGTTTGCCCCTACCTTAGGATTCGAACCTGGGACCTCTTGGCCAATACCCAGCAATCTGAGCATTCGACCAAGGCGGCCGTCGTGATGTGTATGTTTTGTTCTGTTTTAGGTGGCGATAGATTCGAAGAAGCGCGCTTATAGCTGGGGCTTCGGCGGGTTTGGCCGGCTCGGGCATGCCGAGCAGCGCGACGAGAGTGTACCGCGTCTGATCAAATACTTCGACTCGCAGGCGCGTGGCGTTCGCGCTGTATACTGTGGCGCCACCTACAGCCTCGCTGTCAATGAAAATGGTACTCGATTACTTCTTTGTTTTCAAACGCTTTTGAATTGTGTTTAATTATCATATAATATTTAGCCCGTTTGGCAATGAATATAGTATTGAACTTCAATAGGTGCGCTGTTCTTGTTTGGGCAGACCAAGAGGACCGGAGAAGCCAACATGTATCCTAAGCCAGTGCAGGATTTGACAGGTCAGTGTGCCTGGTAATATTAGGTGTAAGAAATTGAACCCAATTTTTGGTTGTTTGTTGTCCATTAAATGTTCAAAGGCAAAAAGTATAGATGTCCTTTTTTGGAATTTTTATTTTAAAACCATTAAGAAAAACTACATTCAATCAAATTTTAAATCAAATAACAAGTAAGGATGAGTTTTAGTAAATTTTTTTGTTGTCTGTACGTTTTACTATTAGCTGTGTGTATATTATTTATTTAAGTATATTCTAACAATCCATTTATTTGTGATTGGTGAGATATATCATCATAAGTCGGCTTCTTCTCCCTGCCCTGTTCCCAGTCTATCTGGGGTCGGCGCAGTATGTTTCCTCTTCCATTCATATCGGTCAGACGTCATCAAGCCATTCGCTCCCTTTTGATTCATATCATCCATCACACCGTAAAGGTGCTAGTGATGAATGAATGTACAGAAAAGAGACTGAACGCACCATGACGAGAGACTGATGAACGGAGAGAGTGATTGGAATGACAACATTCCAATCCATACTGCTCAAGGTTGTAGCTTAGGTTTAGGACACCAACCCTCTATGGATATGCTGTTGTTGGTGGTTTGCCCTCCACTATTCGAGTGCCCCAAGGTGCTTATTGGTCTACACCGCGCAATCTCCCTTAGTCGACTTTTACGACTGGCCTCTTCTATGTTATTTGTTCGCACCCAGGCCAGCATAGAAGGCAATCATCATAAGTCAGCAATTGGTATAAATAAATATTATATATTTTTTTAATTTAGGCTGGAATATTCGTAGCGTGGGGACGAGCAACACCTCGATAGTAATTGCGGCCGACGATTCGCTCATAGCTTGGGGCGTCTCTCCTACATACGGAGAGCTGGTTAGTAAAACAATGAAATAATATATAATATGTTATAGTATTATATTATAAGTACAAGTTTCATAGACTACTGCTGTTATATATGTTGCATCATTATCTGCACTGCCGTTTCAAATTTCATTCGTATCGTAACTTCATCGAGCTAGGGACGTGCTCTTTCATCTCATCGCACCAGAAAGGCTCTAGTGATAAATGCTCTAGTGATAAATGTATAGAAAAATGATGAAAAAGGACCATGTCGAGAGACCAATGGACGGGATTGGGATGCCAACATTACAATCCTTACTGATTAGGGTTTTGGCTTTATAACCCTGCCTGACACCAACCTCTTTGGGCATGTTGTTTTAGCCAATTGCTCTCGATTCGGTGCCCCCAAAGTGCTTATTACTATTATATTTAAAAACGTACCTATTTTATTCATTATAGTAAAAAATCAGCAATTTTTTTTTACTCTAAGTTTAAAAGATTGACCTCACACTTGTCGAAACTGCTGGCAATTTCCATATAAAAAACTTGTACAAAATTTGTATTACATTTTACAGTATTTTACGAAAAATTGGCCATTTAAAGTTACTTTCATGATATAAAATTGTAATAATATTGTTTTAATAGATGGTTTTTAATAATAATAATTTTCAATTTAGAAAATAATTTTGTTATTATGTACTAACAGAATGTAGTAAGCATTAATGTAGGTACTACCCTTATTATGGAACCAATTAGGTCTGTACATTAATATTATTTTTTTATAACGTTTCTAGGGCACAGGCGAGATTAACAAGTCTACTGCGCGGCCCAAAGAAGTGACGCGTATGGAAGGCCTCAACATCACCCAGGTATTCACATACAAAGCTAAAGGAAATTGGAGAATGCACATAACATTTTAAAAGCCTTAGTGAATAACAAATGATTTTTTAAATTGTGATAAAACCGGATTTATACCATACCACGTACCTGGATTTTGTTATGATTCCGATATTTCGGCACAGTTACATGCGCCATGGTCACGGATGACGGTCATCATCATCAGTCATCCGTGACCGAAATCCAGGTTAGTGGTATAAATCCCGTTTGGTCACAATTTAAAGATGAAATTGACCAGGGGGGCTACCGCCTAACTCGATTGCTGATGATAGCTATATTGCAATGCACTGCTTACGGCTATAGCAGCCATCCTGAATTTTTAGGCGGCACGGATTTTGTGCCAAATTCATACAAAATCATTCGGTGATCATTCGTTCAAAGCTATCGCTAATAGTTTAGGTACATTTGGTGCGAAATGACAGCATGACGTCATAAACTATAGCTTTTGCTTTAGCAATCGAGTTAGGCGGTAGGCCCCCAGGTAATGTTAAAACAACAAATGATTTATTTGTTATTGTAAAGGAAAAGAGTTCTGCCCCTCTGAGTTCTGTCCGTAGCACGGGACGTGGACACATTCTTCGGGGGAAAGAAAATCTTTTCCTCTCACTCCAACTCCCACTAAATCCTGAGATCAAACACTTAAGTGGTGGAGAGAGACATGTCCACGTCCCCGTGCTAAGCCCGCTGGTTGGCCGAGTGGATTGCGGAATATGCGGATTCGAATTGCGCATCAATACTCAATTTTACGGAAAGAAAAGAAAAAGATTAGCTTCGATAGGTAATCGAGATAGGCCTCTTGTTGTAGATTTTGACGGCGAAAAACCGTGTGTGTACTAGAGCCTTAATCCTATGTGCGGGCAAAAGTTAACTGCCGCACTCAGAGACGTCAAATAACGTTAATGAGTACTTAACGACAAAAAATGACAATTCAATACTAGTCGCTATTCTTGCCGGGACTATGGTCTAGATTTGAATGACAATTTTTGACATTATATACTCATTAAAGTTAATTGAGGAGCTCGCTAGCGCAGTGGCACAGCGCGCTTGGCCGGCGATTGCGTAAACGAAGCAATGTCGCTAAGGCCGGTCATTTATTATCACTAGTTCCTCCGCGCTTCGGAAGGCACGTTAAGCTGGTGGTCCCGGCTGAATCAGCAGTCGTTAATACCCACCAACCCGCACTGGGCCAGCGTGGTGGGTTATGGCCCAATCCCCCTATATTTTTCCATCCATAGGGAAGGCTCGTGCCATTAAAGGGCTGGTGATGATTATGATGTAAGTTAATTGACGTCTCTGAGTGCGGCAGTAAGAGTTTTCTTCTCTTGTCAGGTGGCTATGGGGTACTCTCATACGTTGCTATTGAGCTCCGACAACACCGACGAGATAAAGCAGAAGCTTGCCAATTTGCCAGAGTTCAAGCCCTGAATTCTGCGTTCGCCACGTCACCGTCAAAGGACGGACCACACCAGATTATGTAGTAAGATTATTTTATTTGTCTTTACGAATCCGACATTCAGATGTTTAAGGGCATTGTAGGTATAAGTAATCACAAAATTTATTAGATACCTACTACTCTACTAAGGCTGCGTTTCCATAGACGCGGAGCTGAGCTGAGACTATAAAAAAATTGACCAACGATATCGCTCAAATCACTCATCTCATCTCCGCTCCGCATTTCATTGGTCATTTCCGCTTCTATGGAAACGCAGCTTATAACACGTCTTTCTGGACAGAGGTGTCTTAAACACCCGTGTCTCACCATCTTGTCAAAATTGTTGTCCTACATATTGAATACTTTTAAATGCCACGAAGAACAGAACAGTTTGTGTATCTTATATGTATATTGTCGAAGTTCTACACTGCAGTCCCATTTAGTAGGGTCTCGTTGTATTCCACCTGATAGAGTATAACGAGATGGGTTTTTCATGATACATCATTTTGGTAAGAATCCTGATATGTAAATGTCGTTAAGTAAATGCATAATCTCACGAAAAGACTATAGATACATTGCTCAATAAACTTAATATTGTAAAATTACTTGCAATTGCCAAATCTACCACATCAAGTTGTGGATTTTTCATTACCCTATCATTTTCTACATTCTGGAAACAGATGCGAGTATTTCATGATACATGGATAGACGTATCAGGACGAATTTTATTCATGTTTATTTTTCATGTTCCTCAAGCACATGGTTTTTCTCCAAAATATCGATATCTATGTCCGATCTAGGCGTAACATCACTTGTAACGTTAGTAAAGTAAGCTAAAATCACATCTTTCAAATAATCAACAAGGTCATCGGAGTTAATATGTAAGCCGATTGCCATTGTTTTCATCTACCCGTCACTCTCATTCATTGAGAGTAATAGCAAAGTGTGTGACAGTCGTAATGGGCTTAAATAATTACATTTGGCTAAAAAAGTAATATGTAATACACAAGTGTCAAGATATCATTAACACTAATTGAGTGTGGAAATTATGATTGGATTCATATAAGTTTATTTTAATTTATTTAAGTTTAGTTTAGTAATGGAAGCAACTACTTTCTCGGCCTATTATGCAGCCCTGTAATAAAAGTACCGTTGCCACTACTGCATTAATGACCCATTTGTGATGTCTAACTTTAATAACAAATGTACATTGTACACGAGCGTGGTGACGCAATTTTATATCTGAGCAAATCATAGAAACTAAATAAAATAAGAATTGAGTTCTAATTTTTCTCTTTGCATTTGTGTAATTTTTGTGGTAATTTGTGATATTCAGTGCTGTGAGTACAGAAACCTAAACCATAGGTCATTTTAATCAATTACTATTTTTGAATGGTTACCGCTGGGCTGTTCCAACACCAGTTCAAGCAAACCATGGGGTATAGTAGTGTTCAGTATTTCCTTGCACATAAAAGTAAACTTTATCATTTTAAACTATTATTTGACGTTTTATTTGAACATTGTAATGCCCGAAAAATTCTGACAAGAATTAATAAAATCCCTCCCTAGAAACATAACAAGTCATTCATTCCAATAATTAATATTAACCATTGCAGCCCAAAACAAGAACTAGCATTAACTAAATATACAGGGATTGAGTTTCTTTGCAGCAATATGGCCACTGCTACGACGAAATGCAATATTGATGACTTTTTAGAACTTCTTAACAACCATACAGGATGTGATACTAAAACGAAACATATTGGTATTGTTTATCTCACCAGGATAAACTAAGTGGTATAATTTTGGTGCATTACATTTTTGTATTTTGTAATATGTATTTATAAAGCCTTTAAAAATAATAGAGAGAACTGTACCTATGTTTGCATAATCTCCTTAATATTACGAACAGCTGCATTCGTCCTTTGTTCATTCATTATTATCTTCTGTTATCCATTTTGTAGCAGTTTTTATACTTGGCCGGGGAGTACCATTCTTCAATTGCATGTATGGTGGATTTAATTTATTCTACAAGTAACACATTTTAGATTTATGTTTTATTATAAATTAAGTGGATTTATGAATAACAGTATTTTTTACTGATATTAATTGTAAGTTTCTATTAAATGCATAATGTATTGTAACAGATGCATGTTAATATCGTAGGATTGTTTTTTAAACAGGTACACATGTCATTTTGGAAACAATTTTATTGATTATATAGTATTTTTTCTATGTTTTAAGTCTAGTTTTGTAATGATACAATATTTCCTAGTTCCAATTTTACCTCTCTTTAATTAAAATTTTCTCTAAACTCATCCGTTTCTTAATGGTGAGTAAAAACTATTTTTGAAGGTGGTGGTTGTACTGATATTAATTTACTTCATATAATTTCTGTTTATTAAAAATATTTATTAATCAGATTGCCTCAAAATCCCACCTCCTTTCAAAGTTTTAGTATACGGCTGTAGATAATAATAACAATATGAGAACTTATGACTTAATTGTTTTTGCGATTGAGATAGTTTGGTAATATTATTATGGTTAAGGTTTAATAATTCAAGATGTAACTTTTAGTCCTAGTTTTTATTTTAGTTGATAAGACTGTTGTTGAACATTCCCTGCCTGCTGGGTCATTTCTGCCAACCGAGACTGATTTTTTACTGAAGCACAGTGACAAAAAATAACAAACGTAATGATAAAATCATTGTCACCAGTATTTGTAAGATTTATGTTTAGAAGTATTATACTATTCATGCATACTATCGTGTCTCAAAGAGGGTATAATCTCAAGTTGAAATAAATATTGTAATTTGATAAGGTACAAACTTATGCTATAAATAAATGTCAGCCAACGATTATTACCTTGTGATTTGATAAATAAACATTTTCTTTTCCACTATCATATTTTTTATTACTAATATCTTGTCCCTGCCCTGTTCCCAGTCTATCTGGGGTCGGCGCAGTATGTTTCCTCTTCCATTCATTCAAGCCATTCACTCTCTTTTGATCCATATCATCCATCACACCGTCTGATGAATGCATGTATAGAAAAGAGACGGAATGGACCAAGTCGCGAGACCGATGAACGGAGAGAGTGATTGGAATGACAACATTCCAATCCATGCTGCTCAAGGTTTTGGCTTAGGTTTTACAGCCGGCCGCCTGCCTGACACCAACCCTTTTTAGGTATGCTGTTGTTGATGGTTTGCCCTCCACAATTCGGGTGCCCCAAGATATTGGTCTACACCGGGCAATCTCCCTTAGTCGACTTTTGATACCAATGGGATGAGTCGGGGCTGGCACGTTCTACGTTATTTTTTCGCTCCCAGGACAACATGGAAATTTTTATTATAAATATAATATGTTGTATATAACCCCTTTTAATTGGAAAGAAAGATAGCAAATGTCTATAATATTAATCCTAAAAGAGCGCGGCTACTATCAACGGGGTTTAAAATTATCATAATAGGAAGTAAACGAATCTTGGGACAACTTTGATTTTCTTTTAAAACAATGTTAAAGAAAGTGAAAAGGCGCGACCTGTTTCACTGCCTGGATTTACTGTAGACCTAAACGAAAGTAACCGAACGTAAAAAGTAATGTGAAAAAAGAATTAAGATATTCCTGAAATTAAAGCAGGAATTCGACACGTTCCTAGAGACCAAGGTTTGTCCAGTGGTAGTTAGATTGGAATATTATGTAGGTATAATAGAGATCCCTGTCAACTTCACAACACGTGACTAGCGTCTTCCAATTTGTACTTACACCGCGTGGGAACCCCTGACCGTCCCTGTATCTCCTCGGCGGGAAAAGAAACTTATTTTCCTCTCGCCAACTCCAACTAAATACCGCGACAAAACGCCGTCAAGTGGTGGAGAGAGATTTTGTCCACGTCTCGCCCTAGGCCTACCTACTAGTTGTTGATTTTATTAGTATAATAAAGGGACTATGGAAACAAAACAAGTAATTACAAATAAAACATTTATTTAGATATCAAAACAATTCAGTTGATAAATAAGTACATTCACAGTTGGTATACCTATCACAGTTTTCTACAGTCGAACGGGACAAGGACAGACGATAGTCAATAAACATTATCTTACTGCTGTAATAGATCAAAGCAACAAATACCAGACAGTCCCTTTGAGCCCGAACCCTTGCCTTCGATGAAGAATTTAAAACCCTTTAACGGTTCTTCTTCCGTTACTCTGGGCAATGCTTGAGTACCAATTAAGCCATTATTTGGGTTCACATCAATCATGGCTGCAAGATTTCGCTCTGCCAATTTAGCTTCCGCGTGTTCTTGCTCCTCATTCTTTTCATCTTCAGGACAAGCGCAGTTGTTTTTCCGTTTAAAAACTGATGACAGCCTACTTAACCTTTTCTTCTGTACTTTTTCTGGTTGGTGGTCTTGAGGTTGTGACTGTGTTTCCTCATCCTCACATGTACAATTTTCAGGATCGGGCAATGGGTCAGGTACTTCTTCAGGATGTTGCGCAAAATACTCAATTGCGTCTTCAAAACTTATTTCAGTAGGAATCCTTTTCTTGAAACGGAATCTAAAGCCCGATGTAGTTTGTGTCATTTCAGAATGTAATTTTAAACTTTCCTTCTGTTCAATTTTCTGATTGTCTTTTATTAAATCTGAGAGTAATTCGTAGTTGATGTTCAATTGCGGATCTACATTACAATTACAAAGCCTGTTGGGGTGGTCTGGAATACATGATTTATCTGAACAGTGGCATTTTTTGCCTTTAATTCCCTTGCCTCCGGCACATATACAACATTTACAAGCTTTTCTTTCATTGTCGTCTAATTGCAGCATTCCGGGTCTAGGAGGCGACGGAGTATACATTTGACATGGACAAAGTTTTTTAGGTTTGCCTTTTGATTTGTCCTTGCCATGACATAAACAAGTGATTTTTCCTTCAACAGGGCGTCCACAAGTTGAACACGATTGGACTTCCTCGCTTCTTCTTTGTTTATCTGCTAAGCATCGTATGAAATAATTGAAATAAGTTTCTATATAAATATAAGTCTTCCCATTATTAGAGAGTTTAAAACAGGGCTTCAAGTCCGTATTTTTTCCATGGAACTATATATGGAACTATATTTTCTCGCCTTCGTTGGTACTTCGTCCTCGTAAAAATATAGAAATAAAAGTATACTTTTATTACAAAACAAATATATTCCTAATAATTAAACACTCTGGACTAAACTCTTCTGAATGACTCGTATGACAAGCACTCTACATAATTCCAAATGACCTAGCGGTTTCTGCATCTAGACGGGATATATATCATTAAATATATCATTCACGGATACTCGCTAATCGAACTAACTGTACCTACCATTGGAAACGAACATCCCGAAGACGGCGCTATAAAACCAATAAGTACTTAGTTTTAACAAACAACTAACAAAAAATGTCTACATACATACATAGATACATAAATCACGCCTATATCCCCCCCGAGGGGGTAGGCAGAGGTGAACTAGCACCCACGTTTCGCCAATTATGTTAGGTCCCATGTAATAGGTAGCGAGCCTATTGCCATTTATCGGGCATAAAAGTCGCAGTACTATTGCTAGGTGTGATATAAGAGGAACGTTGCTGCCCATTCCTCATCGCTGATTTACCCTTAGTCGCCTTGTACGACACCCACGGGAGACATTTGGGGTGGTGACAATTGTATTCTACTCTGCCGTCACCACACGGCCTAAAATGTCTACATTGTTGGTTAATTAATATGCTGTTGAGATGGGAGCGGGGGGTATACCTGCTAACATATATCATTACTAAAAGGCTTTGACTTACCAAGAATATTCGTAAGTTCTACACTGGACGTGTGTCTAAAGCGGCTCTTTGTATCCGCTAATTAGATGCTTGTACCTACTGTAGTACTAAGTAGTAGCAAAGTAAATTATATTATTTTCTAAAATAATAAGCTACGAGAACTGATTCTATTGCATAAATAGCTACGCATACTTATTACAAATACGAAATAATAAGATACAGTATAGGTGTAAAATACACACTGTCAGGTTCCCGGAATGTTAAATTCCCCTTAGCCACAATAGGGTTTGAACCACCGCAGCCAATAGACATCATATCTTTATTGGCTAGTCCAAAAACTTCTTTTATTTTCTCTGGCGAACATGTACAACTAGAGTTGATATTTTGGGGATTCACTATGGAAACTTGAGTTCCGATTGGCAAAGAAGTAGGTTGTCGACACGGAGGAATTCGGCACAAGGAGAGTCGTATTGGCGTTTGCGGAATAGATAAGAAAGAACTTTGTTGCGGTGATGAGTAGGAATTGACACCCCATGGTAAAACGTTGTTGTATTCTTGGTATATTCCTAAAACGATTTCAATGTTATACATCAGCGACCTCCTTAAATTTTTGCAAATTGAATTTTTAACAAACTTTGTTTACCTTGTGCTACAGCTTCGTTCGTTAATATGGGTGTTATTATCTCAGATATAACTGCTGAAGATTGTCTATTCATTATGTTTGGTTCCTTAGGACTAGCGGGCGTGCAGCAACAAGGCCTATCACGTATAGTGTCTACGCTCACTCCACGGTATTCTTTCGTTGGTTTTATTGTAACAGTTCTTTTAGTCGAGTGTTCATTGGTTTTTTTTTTATTTTCACTTATTAGTTTAGGGTTTCTAGTGTCATTGCGAAAGTAAATTTTCGTTTTGGACACATTATTTGGTAAATATCTCCTTCCTTTTCTAGCCAGTTTTACTCCAGCGGAAGTTGTTGGTACATCTGATTCTGAAAAAAATAAACGTAATTCGAAAATAATTTAAAAATGTTACATATGTAATAAAAGAAGTAGCAAGTTTTATAATTAATTAAAAAAAAATACATACCGTAACGTCGAGATGCTCTTTTTTCCCATTTACAAATATTTTGTGATAAATGAATACAAATAGTGGAGTCAGTATCCTCAATTGATTTATCACTGTCATATTCTCCATCTGATGTTTCTATCATAAAAATTAAGGATGAATTCCCAGACGCTTTTTTTAGTAGTAAATTATTTTTAAAATTCAAGATTTTATCATCACTGTCGACGATAACAATCAGGTCTTGATTGCAGTAGTCACAGCATTTATTTGACTTTTTATATTTCAGCATATTATCGGTGTGCCTATAAACTATATTTATGTCCAAATTCAGCTTCTTATGTCCAAAATCAGTTTCAAAACTTTTCATTGAAGAAATTGATGGAGTATAATTCTTATAGTAACTGAAATATAAATCATAATTATTGCCTGCCTTACTTGCTGTTACTTTATCATAATGCATCTATTATTTGTAGACTACTGACCTCAAAACGTCGAAGATATCAATGTTGGAAGAATGTTGCGAATAGTCTTTCATTTCGCCTGTTATGGAATTACAGCTATTACTACAAGAAAAAGTACTCCCCAGTATCGAAATAACACTCGTTTCGTTACTGGTGGCCGAGTCTGTAGTTAAACTAACGGTGGATTCAGTTCTTATTAATAATACAGATTCCAAACTATTACATGTTTTATCTGAATCTTGCGATTTATACATAGACGAAGAGGAGGATATAGTGGTATACGAGTAAATTAAATAAACACTGGCACTTCTTTTTAGATTCATATCTTCTAGATTCAAGTCCTTACAAACACTGTACATATTTTTAAGATCCATATTACTTTTACACTTAATTGACGTATCAGTGTTCTTATATCCCAGTACCTCAGTAATTATTTTAGATTGTGGTTCTCGATTATATTTAGCTTCCCCAGCCACTTTTGTCTGATTTCCTCTACTATGAGTGTGGTTTTCTTTCTTATATATAGTATATAATGTCCTGCTGCAATTCATATCCATATTTTTATCAGCGTATGACCTTTCTTTAACATATATGGGAAATCCTAAAGCACTGCCAACTGTAACCTTGATACCTTCATTATCGGTGAAGACTCCGTGCTTCACTCCAGGGATACATTCCTCGGGGCATGAACATAGTGACGATATGTCTGGAGAAGTTACGCGTATTTTGACATAGCTATGTTTAAACTTGATTTTTTTCTTATCGCAACCACAACCACGATCGCAAGTAGTAGTTTTTATAATATCTTCGAATTCTTCTTGAATACCAGCTGTAGATCTCGTGATGGCGCCTACACCTTTGGCGCTTTTTTTAGCACCTTCAGCTCCAATTTTTTTCGACTTGGTTTTTATTTTACGTATTTTTTCTGAAGGTGTCGGTTCTGCTGGAAGACCTTGTTCAACTCTCAATTTCTTAATAAGTTCCTTTTCAGAAGGCGTTGCACCTTCTGGTATTGGTAAACCAGCTTCAATTAAACCTTTGACGATTCTTCTTTTCTGATCGGCAGTTTTTCCTGTCAATGGCGTAAGCAGCCCTTCTGCTTTAGCTTTTCGAATAATTTCTTCGGAAGGTGGTTTACCTTCAGGAGGTATTCCATATTCAGCTTTAATTTTTTTTATTAAAGATTTCTCTGATGACGTCTTCCCTATTGGTAGTGGTAGTCCTGTCTCTGCTAATCCTCTGATAATTTTTTCTTTTTGATCAGGAGATTTTCCTTGCAATGGAGTAAATAAGCCCGCTGCTTTTGCTTTCTTAAGTTTTTCAACTGGCAGTGATACTTTAGACGAAAAAGGTGTTTTAGGTGCTGCTTTGACCTTAGTTATTAAAGCCTTTTCTGAAGCTGTTCTTCCTTCCGGTAATGGTACACCCATTGCCTGCTGCGCTCGTAGAATTTTCTCTCTTTGCAAAGGAGATTTACCTTCAAGTGGCGTAATGATGCCGGCTGCTAAAGCTTTTTCGTACTTTTTCTTTTCTGCAGCCGTTTTCGGGCCCGGGGGAAGTCCCATATCAGTTCTGACTTTGTCAATAAGTTTGTTTTCTGAAGGAGATTGTCCTTCTGGCAATGGTAAACCGTGTGTCGCGAGGCCTCTTAAGATCTTTTCTTTCTGTTGCGGTGTCTTTCCTTCCAATGGAGTTATAAGGCCCGCTGCCTTAGCTTTTCGCAATTGTTCGGACGGAATGGCTACTGTGGGCGCACCGGGAGGAGCGCTTCTTATCTTTGCTATTAATGCTTTCTCTGAAGGAGTTCTTCCTTCGGGCATCGGAATTCCGGCGTCGTGTTGGGCTCTGAGTATTTTCTCTTTTTGTGAGGGCGTTTTACCCTCTAATGGTGTGACGATACCGCTCTTTATGGCTTTTTGATATTTATTCTTCTCGTCTGGTGTTTTCGGTTCCGGTGGTAAACCGACTTCTTTACGAACTTTATCAACTAATTTTTTCTCCGACGGAGATTTTCCTTCGGGCAAGGGGAGTCCATTCATAGCTAAGTCTTTCAATATTTTTTCTTTTTGTGCGGCAGGTTTGCCCTGTAATGGAGTAAACAGACCAGCTGCTTTAGCTTTTTTCAGTTTTTCGACTGGAATAGATACACCTGAGGGAAAGGGTGTTTTGGGTGCTGCTTTGACCTTAGCTATTATAGCCTTTTCTGAAGCTGTTCTTCCTTCCGGTAATGGTACACCCATTGCCTGCTGCGCTCGTAAAATTTTCTCTCTTTGTGAAGGAGATTTCCCTTCAAGTGGCGTAATGATGCCAGCAGCTAAAGCTTTTTCGTATTTTTTCTTTTCTGCAGCCGTTTTCGGGCCCGGGGGAAGTCCCATATCAGTTCTGACTTTGTCAATAAGTTTCTTTTCTGAAGGGGATTGTCCTTCTGGCAATGGTAAACCCTGTGTCGCGAGGCCTCTTAAGATCTTTTCTTTCTGTTGCGGTGTTTTTCCTTCCAATGGAGTTAAGAGGCCCGCTGCCTTAGCTTTTCGCAATTGTTCGGATGGAATGGCTTCTGTGGGCGCTCCAGGAGGAGCGCTTCTTATCTTTGCTATTAATGCTTTCTCTGAAGGAGTTCTTCCTTCGGGCATCGGAATTCCGGCGCCATGTTGGGCTCTGAGTATTTTCTCTTTTTGTGAGGGCGTTTTACCCTCTAATGGTGTGACGATACCGCTCTTTATGGCTTTTTGATATTTATTCTTCTCGTCTGGTGTTTTGGGTTCCGGTGGTAAACCGACCTCGTTACGAACTTTATCAACTAATTTTTTCTCAGACGGAGATTTTCCTTCGGGCAAGGGAAGTCCATGAATGGCCAAGTTTTTCAATATTTTTTCTTTTTGTGCTGGTGGTTTGCCCTGTAATGGAGTGAACAGACCAGCTGCTTTAGCTTTTTTTAGTTTTTCGACTGGAATAGATACACCTGAGGGAAAGGGTGTTTTAGGTGCTGCTTTGACCTTAGCTATTATAGCCTTTTCTGAAGCTGTTCTTCCTTCCGGCAACGGCAAACCCATCGCCTGCTGAGCTCGTAAAATTTTCTCTCTTTGTGAAGGAGATTTCCCTTCAAGTGGCGTAATGATGCCGGCTGCTAAAGCTTTTTCGTACTTTTTCTTTTCTGCAGCCGTTTTCGGGCCCGGGGGAAGTCCCATATCAGTTCTGACTTTGTCAATAAGTTTCTTTTCTGAAGGAGATTGTCCTTCTGGCAATGGTAAACCCTGTGTCGCGAGGCCTCTTAAGACCTTTTCTTTCTGTTGCGGTGTTTTTCCTTCCAATGGAGTTAAGAGGCCCGCTGCCTTAGCTTTTCGTAATTGTTCGGACGGAATGGCTACTGTGGGCGCACCGGGAGGAGCGCTTCTTATCTTTGCTATTAATGCTTTCTCTGAAGGAGTTCTTCCTTCAGGCATAGGAATTCCGGCATCGTGTTGGGCTCTGAGTATTTTCTCTTTTTGTGAGGGCGTTTTACCCTCTAATGGTGTGACGATACCGCTCTTTATGGCTTTTTGATATTTATTCTTCTCGTCTGGTGTTTTGGGTTCCGGTGGTAAACCGACTTCGTTACGAACTTTATCAACTAATTTTTTCTCAGACGGAGATTTTCCTTCGGGCAAGGGAAGTCCATGAATAGCCAAGTTTTTCAATATTTTTTCTTTTTGTGCTGGTGGTTTGCCCTGTAATGGAGTAAACAGACCAGCTGCTTTAGCTTTTTTTAGTTTTTCGACTGGAATAGATACACCTGAGGGAAAGGGTGTTTTAGGTGCTGCTTTGACCTTAGCTATTATAGCCTTTTCTGAAGCTGTTCTTCCTTCCGGCAACGGCAAACCCATCGCCTGCTGAGCTCGTAAAATTTTCTCTCTTTGTGAAGGAGATTTCCCTTCAAGTGGCGTAATGATGCCGGCAGCTAAAGCTTTTTCGTACTTTTTTTTTTCTGCAGCCGTTTTTGGGCCCGGGGGAAGTCCCATATCAGTTCTGACTTTGTCAATAAGTTTCTTTTCTGAAGGAGATTGTCCTTCTGGCAATGGTAAACCCTGTGTCGCGAGGCCTCTTAAGATCTTTTCTTTCTGTTGCGGTGTCTTTCCTTCCAATGGAGTTAGGAGGCCCGCTGCCTTAGCTTTTCGTAATTGTTCGGACGGAATGGCTACTGTAGGGGCAACGGGAGGAGCGCTTCTTATCTTTGCTATTAATGCTTTCTCTGAAGGAGTTCTTCCTTCAGGCATAGGAATTCCGGCGTCGTGTTGGGCTCTGAGTATCTTCTCTTTTTGTGAGGGCGTTTTACCCTCTAATGGTGTGACGATACCGCTCTTTATGGCTTTTTGATATTTATTCTTCTCGTCTGGTGTTTTGGGTTCCGGTGGTAAACCGACTTCATTACGAACTTTATCAACTAATTTTTTCTCTGACGGAGTTTTTCCTTCGGGCAAGGGGAGTCCATTCATAGCTAAGTTTTTCAATATTTTTTCTTTTTGTGCGGCAGGTTTGCCCTGTAATGGAGTAAACAGACCAGCTGCTTTAGCTTTTTTTAGTTTTTCGACTGGAATAGATACACCTGAGGGAAAGGGTGTTTTGGGTGCTGCTTTGACCTTGGCTATTATAGCCTTTTCTGAAGCTGTTCTTCCTTCAGGTAATGGTACACCCATCGCCTGCTGAGCTCGTAAAATTTTCTCTCTTTGTGAAGGAGATTTCCCCTCAAGTGGCGTAATGATGCCGGCGGCTAAAGCTTTTTCGTACTTTTTCTTTTCTGCAGCCGTTTTCGGACCCGGGGGAAGTCCCATATCAGTTCTGACTTTATCAATAAGTTTCTTTTCAGAAGGGGATTGTCCTACTGGCAATGGTAAACCCTGTGTTGCGAGGCCTCTTAAGACCTTTTCTTTCTGTTGCGGTCTTTTACCTTCCAATGGAGTTAAAAGGCCCGCTGCCATAGCTTTTCGCAATTTTTCGGACGGAATGGCTACTGTGGGCGCACCGGGAGGAGCGCTTCTTATCTTTGCTATTAATGCTTTCTCTGAAGGAGTTCTTCCTTCGGGCATCGGAATTCCAGCGTCGTGTTGGGCTCTGAGTATTTTCTCTTTTTGTGAGGGCGTTTTACCCTCTAATGGTGTGACGATACCGCTCTTTATGGCTTTTTGATATTTATTCTTCTCGTCTGGTGTTTTGGGTTCCGGTGGTAAACCGACCTCGTTACGAACTTTATCAACTAATTTTTTCTCAGACGGAGATTTTCCTTCGGGCAAGGGAAGTCCATGAATAGCCAAGTTTTTCAATATCTTTTCTTTTTGTGCTGGTGGTTTGCCCTGTAATGGAGTAAATAGACCAGCTGCTTTAGCTTTTTTTAGTTTTTCGACTGGAATAGATACACCTGAGGGAAAGGGTGTTTTAGGTGCTGCTTTGACCTTAGCTATTATAGCCTTTTCTGAAGCTGTTCTTCCTTCCGGCAACGGCAAACCCATCGCCTGCTGAGCTCGTAAAATTTTCTCTCTTTGTGAAGGAGATTTCCCTTCAAGTGGCGTAATGATGCCGGCTGCTAAAGCTTTTTCGTACTTTTTCTTTTCTGCAGCCGTTTTCGGGCCCGGGGGAAGTCCCATATCAGTTCTGACTTTGTCAATAAGTTTCTTTTCTGAAGGAGATTGTCCTTCTGGCAATGGTAAACCCTGTGTCGCGAGGCCTCTTAAGACCTTTTCTTTCTGTTGCGGTGTTTTTCCTTCCAATGGAGTTAAGAGGCCCGCTGCCTTAGCTTTTTGTAATTGTTCGGACGGAATGGCTACTGTAGGCGCACCGGGAGGAGCGCTTCTTATCTTTGCTATTAATGCTTTCTCTGAAGGAGTTCTTCCTTCAGGCATAGGAATTCCGGCATCGTGTTGGGCTCTGAGTATTTTCTCTTTTTGTGAGGGCGTTTTACCCTCTAATGGTGTGACGATACCGCTCTTTATGGCTTTTTGATATTTATTCTTCTCGTCTGGTGTTTTGGGTTCCGGTGGTAAACCGACTTCATTACGAACTTTATCAACTAATTTTTTCTCTGACGGAGTTTTTCCTTCGGGCAAGGGGAGTCCATTAATAGCTAAGTTTTTCAATATTTTTTCTTTTTGTGCGGCAGGTTTGCCCTGTAATGGAGTAAACAGACCAGCTGCTTTAGCTTTTTTTAGTTTTTCGACTGGAATAGATACACCTGAGGGAAAGGGTGTTTTGGGTGCTGCTTTGACCTTAGCTATTATAGCCTTTTCTGAAGCTGTTCTTCCTTCAGGTAATGGTACACCCATCGCCTGCTGAGCTCGTAAAATTTTCTCTCTTTGTGAAGGAGATTTCCCTTCAAGTGGCGTAATGATGCCGGCGGCTAAAGCTTTTTCGTACTTTTTCTTTTCTGCAGCCGTTTTCGGGCCCGGGGGAAGTCCCATATCAGTTCTGACTTTGTCAATAAGTTTCTTTTCTGAAGGAGATTGTCCTTCTGGCAATGGTAAACCCTGTGTCGCGAGGCCTCTTAAGACCTTTTCTTTCTGTTGCGGTGTTTTTCCTTCCAATGGAGTTAAGAGGCCCGCTGCCTTAGCTTTTCGTAATTGTTCGGACGGAATGGCTACTGTGGGCGCACCAGGAGGAGCGCTTCTTATCTTTGCTATTAATGCTTTCTCTGAAGGAGTTCTTCCTTCAGGCATAGGAATTCCGGCGTCGTGTTGGGCTCTGAGTATTTTCTCTTTTTGTGAGGGCGTTTTACCCTCTAATGGTGTGACAATACCGCTCTTTATGGCTTTTTGATATTTATTCTTCTCGTCTGGTGTTTTGGGTTCCGGTGGTAAACCGACTTCATTACGAACTTTATCAACTAATTTTTTCTCTGACGGAGTTTTTCCTTCGGGCAAGGGGAGTCCATTCATAGCTAAGTTTTTCAATATTTTTTCTTTTTGTGCGGCAGGTTTGCCCTGTAATGGAGTAAACAGACCAGCTGCTTTAGCTTTTTTTAGTTTTTCGACTGGAATAGATACACCTGAGGGAAAGGGTGTTTTAGGTGCTGCTTTGACCTTAGCTATTATAGCCTTTTCGGAAGCTGTTCTTCCTTCCGGCAACGGCAAACCCATCGCCTGCTGAGCTTGTAAAATCTTCTCTCTTTGTGAAGGAGATTTCCCTTCAAGTGGCGTAATGATGCCGGCGGCTAAAGCTTTTTCGTACTTTTTCTTTTCTGCAGCCGTTTTCGGGCCCGGGGGAAGTCCCATATCAGTTCTGACTTTGTCAATAAGTTTCTTTTCTGAAGGAGATTGTCCTTCTGGCAATGGTAAACCCTGTGTCGCGAGGCCTCTTAAGATCTTTTCTTTCTGTTGCGGTGTTTTTCCTTCCAACGGAGTTAAGGCCCCCGTTGCCTTAGCTTTTCGCAACTTTTCAGACGGAGTGGCTGCCGTGGGTGGACCTGGAGGAGCGCTTCTTATCTTTGCTATTAATGATTTCTCTGAAGGAGTTCTTCCTTCGGGCATCGGAATTCCAGCGTCATGTTGGGCTCTGAGTATTTTCTCTTTTTGTGAAGGAGTTTTACCCTCTAGAGGTGTTATTATACCATTGTTCACAGCTTTTTCATATTTTTTTCTTTCTTTCTTATTTTTTGGTTCAGGAGGTAAACCAACATCGTTGCGCACTTTGTCGATCAAATTCTTTTCGGATGATGTTTTTCCTTCTGGCAGTGGAAGTCCGCTTATAGCAAGACTTTTCAATATCTTCTCTTTTTCTGAAGGAGTCTTTCCTTTTAGAGGCGTTAATAAGCCGGCTGCCTTTGCTTTTTTCAGTTTTTCTGTGGGAATGGATATACCAGAAGGAAATGGTGTTTTGGGTGCTGCTGTGATTTTATTTATCAGTGCCTTTTCAGAGTCAGTTCTTCCCTCGGGTAATGTTATCCCCATTGCCTGTTGACCTCGTAAATTTTTTTCCTTTTCTCTACCTGTTTTTCCTTCAAGTGGTGTAATTATACCGGCAGCTAAAGCCTTCTCAAATTTCTTTTTCTCTGCTGCTGTTTTTGGTCCAGGAGGAAGTCCCATGTCCGTTCGGACTTTTGCTATTAGTTTTTCCTCTGACGGCGTTTTCCCTTCGGGCAAAGGGCGTCTTTGGGATACTAATTCTCTTAATATTTTTTCTTTTTGGTCTGGAGATTTACCTTCCAAAGGAGTTAATAAATCTTCCGCTTTCGCTTTGCGCATTTTTTCTGCTTGCTTTTTTGCTGTTTTTTTAGATGGCATGCTTTTCTTTATTTTTTTAATGATAGCTTTTTCCGATGCTGTTCTTCCCTCTGGTAGGGCTAATCCATTTTCAGCGTGTTTTTTAAGAATAGCTTCTTTTTCTGCTGGTGATTTCCCTTGTATTGTAGCCAACACTTCATCCATCTGTTTCCCCTTTTTTGCTTTAGTACTTGCCGTTTCGATTACCATCTCAGATTTTCTCATTTCCCCAAGTTGTCTTTCTTCCCTTGGTAAATGACCACATAAAATACAGTTACAATTATCACAATTTTTTTTCTTATAACAATCGTATAAACTCTTCATTACTTCAAACATTGCATCCGAGTTGCAAGAGCAACAACAACTTTCTTCAGTAGCATTTAATTGACACCTGTATATGTTCCATTGAGCTGGTCTTATTGGATTTATGAACGGTTTTAACTTTGGTACAGTTAATTCAACATTATAATTATTTATGACGGATTTTTTTGTAAAGCGTATCCCTGGTTGTTTTCTCATTAGATCTGAAACACTTTCAGCTATTTTAAACCTATTCGACTTAGGTTTACATTGTTTCTTGTTCTGAAGTTCTGGAGTACTTTTTCTAT
Source organism: Cataclysta lemnata (assembly GCA_963931975.1). Classification (NCBI taxonomy): domain Eukaryota; kingdom Metazoa; phylum Arthropoda; class Insecta; order Lepidoptera; family Crambidae; genus Cataclysta; species Cataclysta lemnata. The sequence goes on along the minus strand of OZ008338.1, from coordinate 9,903,661 downwards.
TAGAGTTGTTGGTAAGGTTAACATATTCCATTATTTGACTTTTATTACATTTGATGATTTTGTATTTTCTAAGAACGTTTTTACTGTTATGTACACAAACATTTAATTTATCTAAATATGTACTAGTTTGCTTTTCTGCATTTTGTATCACAAAGTCTTTATTCGAGTTTTTAAATGGTAAAGCCTTTTCATTTCTACTATATAGAGTTATTAATTTAGTATCGATGGTTTTCGGTTCCACTTGTTGTTTTATATTTATTTTTGGCCTCTTTTTTAATAACTCACTGCTGATTCCTGTTTGACTACCGTTTGTCATTGTTTTAATTTCTATTTACATTTATAAAATAGTGTATATTGTTTTTCATAATTATTCACCAAACTGAAATAGAAAGGTACAGCTTATAAACATTAAACAAGAAGATCTAGGTAATTTTTTTTCTTCTAACTTGGTAAATGCCTCTGAATCAATATGTTTCATGGGTTAGTATTTTACATGTCCTAACAAATCATAGCGAAAGGATAGGCTTAAGGAGAGGATCAGAAGTGATACCCTATGAGTAGCAATCAGTCAACAAGTACAATATTTATTAAATAACCCTTTTTTATTATCAGATCAGTAAAAATAACATAGCAATATGAACATCATGGATTTATGACCATTTGTTATATTTTACGCTTCTTAAAATAATCATCACTGACTTAATTCAATGGGCCTAGAGACGAAGAAGGCTCAAAGTCACTCAAAGGGCAATGATCATATAAGAAATGATGAGATCAGCAGAAGAACTAAGGTCACTGAATTGCGGACCTTAAGTGGCAGTGGGCAGGCCACATTGCGAGGAGGACTGACGGCCGTTGGGGCGGAAATGTGCTCGAATGGCAGCCACGCACCGGGAGACGTAGCCGTTGGAAGGCCCCCACAAGGTGGACCGACGATGTGGTGAAGGTCGCGGGAAGCCACTGGATGGGGGCAGCGCAGGACCGACCGGTTTAGAGATCCTCGAGGGAGGCCTATGCCCAACAGTGGGTGGGCGTCTCTCGGCTGAATGATGATAATGGCTTAATTCTCGGATGACCGACTCATACATTATTTTATAGCCTAGATTAATTAAAATTCAATAAAGATTAATTAAAATTCGAATTTTATGCCTAGATCCATTATTTTTTGTCACATCTGACCAGAAAGTGAAATTTTCCGCCCGCTACTTTCTTTACTTTCTTTGTTTTACGGCCCTAGGCAATAAATTTACTAACACATATTGATAAATTAGGTATACTTTTGATAAGGTCATCGTGTTGTGATAGTTCATTACTAATTACGTCTAATAATTTGCTCTTAACATAATTTTTACCTCCTGGTGCACATCAGTGATTTTTTATTTACATAATATGTATAAATTTTGATTTTCTAAACAATATAAATATAAAAATAATCCGATTTATATTTGTAGAGATATTTCCATTTTTTTGTTCTTTAATTTTAATTTGTCACTGTGATTGACGTAAATTGATGTGACTGGAAAATTTCAATAGGTTTTATTAAACTAAAGCTACTGACAGATATGCTCGCTGAGCATGCCACTCACTGACTTCTATTATATAAACTAGTACGCTGGACTGAATACTTCTACTAATTTTGAGCATGCTCATTACTAGCAACGCCTCACTGACCTATCTCTATTATACAAGTACGCTGGACTGAAGGTTGTCATCCAAAAAATGAAGACAATTTGATTATCGCCATCTTGGCGCTGATGGCACTGGTGTACGAAGGTGAACGTCCACGGAACTAATATTAGAGATGCATTTGTAATGTCAAATAGACCAACAAACGTCAAATTTAGTGCCCTTGCCGCTCGAGGGGCGCTTCAAATTGGCACAAGAAACATTATTAATTTTATTAGAGTCCAGCGTACTTGTTTACTATAGGCCAGTGCAACGCCTAGACACCTACAAAGTGACACTTGCTCATAAGTGGAAGTATATCGTATATCGTCAATTACTTGCTATCTGAGACTTTTTTATTTTATCGCCCTTGGTAGACCTCATATCACACCTCTGCCTACCACGACGATAATATCGCTACGATTCTCTCACTCGTTGAGACAGCGCCTAGTGAAAATGGCGATACACAGCAGAGTACAGTGCGGGCCAGATAAGTCCACGCGCGAGGGGTGGCGCTGCTCGCTAACATTGACACTCCTAGACAAACAAAATAGGAGACGAAATTTTAGTTCCAATTTTGACCATGCGCGGACTTATCTGGCCCGCACTCTACCTACTCATTCAAGTCAATAACTTGTCAAAAGAAATAATTTGACACTGACCTCTAATAAATTAGTAGGAACGCTGGACTGTAGGTTGTCATCCAAAACATGAAGCAAATTTGTTTATCGCCATCTTGGCGCTGATGGCACTCGTGTGCGAAGGTGAACGTCCATGGAACTAATTTTAGAGATGCATTTCTAATGTCAAATACAAGCAACAAACGTCAAATTAAGTACCCTCGCCACTCGAAAGGGCGCTTCAAATCGCCACATGAAACAATATTGTCATTTTAGTAGTGTTTTAGTAGTATTCAGTTCAGCGTATTTATTTATTAGAGGTCAGTGACAGTGATTTGACATCTTACGTAGTATTGTATTCTCTTTGACCGATTTGCCAATGGTGTAGTGAAAGGACAATATTACGTGTAGTGAAAGTTTAGGTGAGTTAATTTTTTTAATTCCAACAATAGATAGTCATCAGGTAATACATATAACTCTCTGCGATCCCATTGAGGCAACGTATTGGAATTTTAAGCTTTTGAAACTGACGCTAAAACAAACATCTATTGTGTAAAAGTAGCCTCTCAAATCAAAACTAAGGGTGATCGGTCTCTCATATAAACAAGTCATTGTCTAAAAATGCAATTTGTTAATGGAACTACATATAACGGAAATCGTTTCAGCAGGAAATCCTTTAGTATGAAATCAGTCAAATGAGAGTCAGAAAATGCCTTGCCAGTGCCTAGGGGTGCGTTCTGAGCGATGCAAATGCACACTGGGAGTACCCGGCTACCCTCAACGGTCCACTCACGCTAGATTTATGTGTGTCGCTGAGAAAAACTGTAGCAACAATCGCTATCTGGCGAGGCCTGCGAAGCGAAACTTTGTTTTGAGAGCTGTTGAGGCGGCTTATGAGAAATGTGCTGGATACAATTTGAGGTTCGTAACGTAAACAATTTGAGGTTTTATTTAATATAAAGATCTCCGCATACGTAACGGGAAAATTCCCCGGACCGGACGGGGCCTCTCTTATACATAAAGCCCCGTGTGACATGTCACGGAGATACGGACGGGATGTGCACGGGTTTTTTTTTTACGAGAGAGGCCCCGTCCCGTTCTGGGATTTTTCCTGTTACATATACGGATACCTTCATACTAGTAACTGTAACAGTACTTACGCACTACGTCCGATCCGAATCCGTGAAAAATTATTGGTCTAGAAAACTCGGACAGAGATCGGATGTAGTTCGTAAGTTACCTACCATAGAAATAGTTCTACGGCTTGGTACAACTGACCGAATTTTCACGGATTCGGATCGGACGTAGTGCGTAAGCGCTCTAACTGGACGAGCTCGCTAGCGCAGTAGCATAGCGCGCTTGGCTAGCGATTGCGTAAACTAAGCAATGTTCGCTAAGGCCTGTCATTCGATGTGTGATCATAAATGTATTGTCTCGAGTTCTTCCGTGCTCCGGAAGGCACGTTAAGCCGTTGGTCTCGGCTGCATTTGCAGTCGTTAATATTGACCAACCCTCACTGGACCAGCGTGGTGGACTAAGGCCCAATCTGCCTATATTATTCCATCCATAGGAAAGGCCCGTGTTACAGCAGTGGGACATTAAAATGATGATGATGAATAATATTGTAACTAATATTCTAGTCTATTCTAATCTATTTTGATCTCCTCAGTAATACCTTCGACCCCTTGTGGGTTTCTATCCAAAGGGTGGAGGCGTCGTAGATCGTAGATCCAATCGCACTATTGTCACCGATTGAGTACAATCGAAGTAATGTTATTTCAGTTCTAGTTGATATCTGACGAAAATGTGGCACAAAGTTATATGTGGTGATACTAAAGGAAATATTACGGTTATGCCGTGCGGTGACGGAAGAGTAGAATACAATTATCACCACCCCAAATCTCTCTCGGGGGTGTCGTACAAGGCGACTAAGGATGAAACAGTGATGAGGAATGGACAGCAGCGTTTCTCTTATACCACCTACCACCTAGCAATTAACTGCGACTTTTGTGCCCGATAAATGGCCATAGGCTCGCCACCTATTGCATGGGACTTAACATAAGTGGCGAAACATGGGTGCTATTTCACTTCTGCTTACCTCTTCGGGGATATAGGCGTGGTTTATGGATGTATGTATATCCGGTAAGACATGCCTGTTACATAATATTATCTCAGTTAATTTTGTTGTGATAGGTTGGTTTAGCAGGACGTGCTGTAAGTATATTCGTATCCAATCCACCTTGTATTGATGTTAGATATTGCAATATCGCCTGCAAACAGCAGTGAGCCTATATCACTGAAGTTCTCCGTATGCTTTGCGGTCGTCAACCCCGCTCTGAACTGTAACAGTAATAGTGGTATCTGTATTTCAGAAACTTGATATATTATAATAGTCAGACCTTCCTTTTGATCATCAGGCTATAATGTGAGATAAACCGTACTATGTACCTATGTATTTTTAGAAATCCTCAGATCGCATATTAAACGCCCTCGCATTGAGCTCGGGCGCCGAATACTTGCGGTCAGAGACATTATTAGTTTTACCGCCCTTAGTAATTAATGTACTATTATGCCACACCTGTGGGCCTACCGCCTAACTCGATTGCTGATGAGAGCTCTATAGCAATGGACTGTTTATCCGAGCGACCGCCTAAAATTGTATCAGCAATAAGCACAAAGTATAACAATAACTGCTAACGTGAATGAACGATATAGTTATTTTGGCATAACGAGCTTTGCATTTGTGTGAGTGATCGCAAAAGTATGATTAGTGAAAAAAATAAAATAATTAAATATTTTAAAACAAAATAATATTTTTTTTATTAGAAAGCAAGTTATTGAGTAGTTACGAACGTATATATAGGAACGGAAAAACACACAAATCGAACACTAAGGGCCGATTTCACTGTCTCTCATAGAAACTGAGTTTAATAAAACTTGGTTTTGCTTAATGCAAACTTGGTAGCGGAACTCAGTTTAGAGCATAAACCGAGTTCAACTTCAGCTGATCGCGTTTAATTTCTGCGGTTAAATCGGCTCTTAACCATCCTCCGGCTTCTCCGCAGTCTGGTAAAACACTATTTATGTCCATAACTTATTAAAAAAAACTTCTACATCGGTCATTGAATCTTCACTATCTTTATCTTCACTCCCATCTAATGACACATCAGCGCCTGTGCGATGATCTAGCGCTCCGTAAAACCACCAATAGCGGCGTCGCGACCAACAAATGCTTTTTCTTCTTTTACTGCATGGTCACAATTATTGCCCATATATTTTCAATGGGATTAAACATTTCACTAATACCTAATTAAAACAGCGAAATATTAATAAATAGACGTAGCTGCTAGCGGTACAAAGGAAAGTGTGAGGCAGAGTATTGACAGTTGACGGACGCACCGAGCAGTAGGTCTAGTACGGGACGTGGCAAAAATGACAGTGTTTGCTCTCGGCATTTAGTGGGAGTTAAAGCGAGAGGAAAGATTTTCTTTCCCCCGAAAGAGATGTGTCCACGTCCCGTGCTACGGGGGCTGCAGTATTGACAGCTATCGATTTAGCCAGCAGTCATCTTGAATTTTTAGGCGGTACGGATTTTCTGCCAAATTCATACAAAATCAAAAGCTATTGCTGATAGTGACAAGTTCAAAAGCTACAGCTGATAGTGACAGTATGACGTCATAAACTATAGCTTTTTCTTTAACAATAGAGTAAGGCGGTAGGCCCGGCCTCGGATCACATATTTAGTCACATATTAGACATTCTTTCTTTTTCTTCGTTTGTGACGTAACAAGGGTGCATCTTCCCACTTTTTAATGAAATAATTTTTACGCAGAAAATTATTATAGGAATATTTTATACAATCCAGGAAGTGGATGCAACAGAGTAGATATCGTTCTAGGACCAACATTCATAATTATTGATGATAAGTTCCCATAGTGTATCAAGCGCCATCTATTAGATTTTTCGACCATAAATTGCAAAGTGGTAGAGCACATACCGCATCAATATAGCCCACGCAAGGAGCCATAGATGGCGCAATAGATCTATTGATTCCATTCCTCTTAACTTTAGATAATTCTAATTAAAGTTATTTTATTATTATGTTAATTTAATTCTTATATCCCTCAAATAGTTGCTGAATTATTAAAATTATAATTAGAGTAAATCCCGTATCAATATAGGTTGACGCAGGGCGCCATCTAGTGCCTTAAGTTCCCCTTAGCTTTAGGTTTTCCTTTGACATTGTCTAATTAAAGTTATTTTATTATTAGGTGAGATTCAATTATTATATTCCACAAATAGTAGTTGAATTATTAAAAATATATTTAATACATTCGTAGTTTTAGGAAAATATTACGTTTTAAAATAAGTTACATAAATAGTAGTTTTCTGTGTATAATACAAACGATTTTAAGAGGTGTCAATGGAATTAGATGAATACCATTTTGGAGGCAATTCAGTAAGTCGGGTTGTAACGTTTTGTTTACATTGAAATTGGTACGAATGAACGGAAGTTGTAGCTTGTGGGTTGTCAACTTGTTTTGGCGTGCAAAAAATCAGTTCTGCCAACAGAGAGGCCGCCGGTGGGGACCAATGAAATTAGCGAAAAGATCGTAGGATATCTCAACGGATAGATGATTGGTCAGGGGATAGCTAGCGAAATAGGTGGGCTAACCGAGGGTATAAATAGGGGTGAAAAGGGACATTCGAGACCTTTTCGACCATGGACGATTCGGATTCTTTTCGAGAGCGGAGACGGGCGACAGGACGAGTCAAAGCGGGGAGGCAGCCGGTCGGTGCGCGTCATCGATGGAGGAAATGGAGTTCTGGTATTTGCGCCTGCGTTCCAGGTGATGGCGTACGGAGATTGGATCCGTTTGAGACGTTCGGTATCAAACGCCAGGTATGGGTTAGGCAAGGTAAGGGAACCCGACATAATGTTGGTGATTTTATTAGTACTTGAAGTGTTAGGTATGCCATGGTTATTATTACCCGTTGTTCCATGGTACGTATTTTACGATTATTTCATTTAATGGGTATCTATTAATTGATTATAACCTTGGTCATTGTTTTGTTGGTTCGCCGGTGTTTTGTATATGTAGGAAAGTAGGTACCTACCTACTGAGGAGGTTTCGGATTTGTAATTGTCGATTGCGGGGTTTGGATAGTCCGCGTCGATCGTTGTACTGTTTGTTGATGAATAGGTATATAAGGGCTATGTATATGTGAAGGGGAGTTGGCTGAGCCTATATACCTATACTTTACTTACCTATGATATTTTATTTCATGACTGAGATGCTAGGTTGAGCATAGAGATGTTAATATGTAGGTACCGATAGGTTACGTATGTATGTATGACGGGCAGTTGGCTGAGCTTTTATGTCTACATTTTATACAGGTATAAACAACAGGTATATTGTTTATTTTACCGACTGTCGTGAATATTATTATTATTACATCATCATAAAGTTCATGCGTGCGGTGTATGGTATGGTCAGTTCTATTGGCGGTTGCAGATTTGGTTTGTTAGATTTACCGGAGTAATCTAGAATAATGGAGTATTTGCCTACAGTTACCAACTAACCTTATTTCCACTATAATATGCAACAAACTTAAGTTCATCTGTCTTCTAATGTTACGTATCCTTCTCCCTCCGTAGGGAACACGTCACATACCTCATAAAAGAGTCTTGGGATGCTACTTCACAACAGGGGGGTCCTACCATACTTGATGATCATTATTTATACGTTGGCCAGATTAAATTAATATAAATATTTACTTTATATAATAATATATAATAAAATATGTCATGATTTAGTTGTGTACTGGTCCCTTGTCATTTACGTGGGCACGCTGCTTTGTGAATTTGGGACTACATAATTGTGTGATGACATGATTATGAGGCCTTTTATATTTACATCGTAAGCGTGTGTTGCATGATCAATTGGGAGTATTTTGGTATTGAAGCTAGGTTAGGTCAGTAGACATATACAGTGCCAACACTGAAGGCCAAAATACGCCCAATTCTCTACACGCAGGAAAGACTATTTTCCCCACACTGCACACTCTCCAGATTGATAGAAGGGATTATCTGTGTCGGAGGATCGTGATGAGACATAACAGTTGTATCGTTATTATGGTTCAAACTAGGTCAGATAGCTTAGGTTAGACAGGAGCTATTTAAGGGAGCTAGTTCCATTACTGAGGATACTCAGATTGGAACCCACTAGATAGTTGCGACAGCGCGGGCTTGCCTCACAACCAAGCCGCCCCACGTAGAATCTGGGCTGTCTTTTGAATTATAATGACCTTCTTCTGAAGTGTTGTTGAAGTCAGGAGAATTCGGCTGGGTTTCTCTACCTATGATCTGGTTTAAATACACTACATATGACTTTCCACGGAAATGCTAACGGACTGGAATAATACACTGATTCGGGTAGGGCATATAAGGAACTTCCGGTGGTTTGGAAGGAGAGAGTGAATCGAAGGTTGTCACTCATTGTGAGGAGCGGGGAGCGGGCTTCCACTTCCTTATATTTTTTAAATTATTCATAAGGTCGGAAAATGTTATCACCGTCTGTACTTATCGTGGGTTCGTTCTCAACCACCGCGTATTAGTCATTTAATAAAGGGGGGGGTTCAGTTACAATTTGGTGCCGTGACCAGGATATCGAATAAATAGGTAAAATTATTAAAACAACGAATTGTAGTGGTAGCGGGTTCGATTCCCGCCACATTATTGAAATAAACGATTGTAGTGGTAGCGGGTTCGATTCCCGCCACATTATTAAAATATAGGATTGCAGAGGTAGCGGGTTCGATTCCCGCCACATTATTGAAATAAAGGATTATAGTGGTAGCGGGTTCGTTTCCCGCCACATTATTGAAATAAAGGATTGTAGTAGTAGCGGGTTCGATTCCCGCCACATTATTGAAATAAAGGTTTGCAGTGTTAGCGGGTTCGATTCCCACCACATTATTAAAATAAAAGATTGCAGAGGAAACAGGTTCCATTCCCGCCACATTATTAAAAAAAAAAGGATTGCAGAGGTATCGGGTTCGATTCCCGAACAAGACTTTAATTTTAAGAACCTTTTTTTAAACATAATTTTATATTTGTATATTTAAATTGCAGAGGAAGTGGGTTCGATTCCCGTAACAAGAATTTAATTTTAAGAACTTTAACTAACCTAACCGTAATTTTATTTGTATTAAAATAAAACTAAAGTGACTGGCATTTGCAGTCACAATTTGTTGCTTGTGAAATGGAAATGAGGTTTTAAAAATGTGAAGTGGTTCTAAGGTCTTGGGGGCGACCACAGATTGGGGGCGACAATGAATCTTTAGATTAATAAAACAGCAGGGTGATGTAGGTATAATAGGATCATTAGGCGAATAGATTAAACACTATGAAAGAAATCAATCATCATCTTAGATTGGTACCTACTTACTGCGGCCGGCTTGATCGAATGGTCGAATCACGGGGTGTATGTCAGGAGGTCCCGGGTTCGAATCCGGGTAGCGACAAGCTTTTTGATGGACATGGATATTTGTTTCCGACTCATGGATGTGTATTTTTGTGTAGTATAATATTTTCAGCATTTAGGTGATTGGAAAAGAAATAATTACAGGTAAATTAATTTTTATATTTTCAGCTTTCCACAAAATTATGAGAAAACGTAAATCAAAAAGACAAGGTTAGAATCAATTTTTGTATTATTATTAATTCTTCAAAAAATTTAGGCCGGCTTGGTCGAATGGTCGGATCACTGGGTGTGGGCCAGGATTGAGTCCTGGCGGGGACAACTTTTTATGGACGGGTATTTTTATTTTCCAGAGTCGTTGTGTCTTATTTATGTTGTACCTATATTTTAACATTTACGTGATAGAAAAAAAAATATATATTTTCTTTCCATTATAAATTGACCGTGAAGGACAAAACTAACATCTAAAAATGTGTTCCAAAATAACTGCGGTGAGAAGACAAGCAGTGTTGCAGAACATTGACGCGCACTATTAACTGACCGACGCCGTTTCACCGGGACGCCGACGCTGATGCCGTCTGTTGGAGTTGAAGTTCCGGCTAGCTACAAATTGCAATAAAGCTTTGTCGAAGAAATCTATCCGAGGGAAGTACCATTCTATTCTATTTTACAGCCTTACTTGTACAAAACAGTGTTAAGCCGTCAAATCAAAGATGACGTCAGAGAGCGTGCCATTGGAAACGTCAATTATTTCCGAGGATTTTAGAGTAATTCAATTTGAGGTTCTGTTAATAATTTAAATAGGCACTAGCACGTCGCCATACATTGTAAATCACGCTGTTGTGTTTCTGACAATTTTAAGATAATTTCAGTGTGCCTCTGGCATACACGTCTATAGTATGGGTGCGGCTACGATACTTAGGTTTTATGCATATTCTTGTAAGTGGCCTTGTTACTAGCAGTTTTTGAGTTTTGTTTGCCGAACTGATTTCAGCGTAATCGAGAGACGCGGTAGCTCCTGCCGTCTACCTGCCTACGTGCTGCTTCTGGTGCTGACTGCAACTGCTGCTTTGCGGCCGATCGGTGTCAGGGCAGTCTGTTTGTGCTTCGGCCAGAGCGACGGGCTGCGTCTGATCACGTGCTTATGCACTGTCTATTTGGTTAGATCTACACTATTTTTTCTTTACTCATTGTAAATAATTTTCTCGCCATGGCCAATCATAATGAAAATGATAATTCAAATGTTCCACAATTAATGAAGAGAGTAGATTGCATTTTAGGTATATTATTTATGTTTGGGATGCTGTCGTATCGTTATTGCGAAAATTATTAGCTATTTGGTAAAGTAGGTAATTTTTTCGGAAATTTTGGCGTTAATTAGGTTATTTTGTTAATTGCTGGATTTTCGTTATAGATGTTTTATCAATTTTGTTTTATTACTAATGTCGTGCCAACTATGAACTTTAGTGGTACTTTTCTACACTTCTCTTTATCTTTGGCGTTTGCTTCGGTGTCTCGCTGGTGCGATAATTTTGCAGACTTCACTTTGTTCTATTATTGATTTCAAATGATAACTTACCTACAAATTGGAAGTGTGGAATTATTAGGTGCGTTCAACTAATAAAATGTTCGGGGGCGGAGGTGTGATTAAGATTATTATATTCTTCTATTGTTAAATGGTCTTATAACTTTTAGCTCTGTATAAAAGCAATAAAAACTGGTTATTAATTTAGGGGGCGTATGTGACGTACCTAGTAAAGATGCTCCCTTCTACATCTTCAATTTTGTTAATTATAAATTATTACTTCGGTAAACTACATAATAATTTAGGGGGCGTGTGTAACGTAACAAGGGTGCATCTTCTCGTTTTAATCAAATATATTTTTATCTAGTTTAATAGTCATAGAAATATTTATACAACCAAAGGAGATGATTGGAAAAGAGCAGTATCGTTCCGGGTTAAACATCGTATGACGCTTGTGTATATTGTGTGATATAGTAAAGATGCTCCCTTCTACATCTTCAATATTTTTAGCTGTAAATTATTACTTCGGTAAACTTCATAATAATTTAGGGGGCGTGTGTGACGTAACAAGGGTGCATCTTCCCACTTTTTAATGAAATAATTTTTACGCAGAAAATTATTATAGGAATATTTTATACAATCCAGGAAGTGGATGCAACAGAGTAGATATCGTTCTAGGACCAACATTCATAATTATTGATGATAAGTTCCCATAGTGTATCAAGCGCCATCTATTAGATTTTTCGACCATAAATTGCAAAGTGGTAGAGCACATACCGCATCAATATAGCCCACGCAAGGAGCCATAGATGGCGCAATAGATCTATTGATTCCATTCCTCTTAACTTTAGATAATTCTAATTAAAGTTATTTTATTATTATGTTAATTTAATTCTTATATCCCTCAAATAGTTGCTGAATTATTAAAATTATAATTAGAGTAAATCCCGTATCAATATAGGTTGACGCAGGGCGCCATCTAGTGCCTTAAGTTCCCCTTAGCTTTAGGTTTTCCTTTGACATTGTCTAATTAAAGTTATTTTATTATTAGGTGAGATTCAATTATTATATTCCACAAATAGTAGTTGAATTATTAAAAATATATTTAATACATTCGTAGTTTTAGGAAAATATTACGTTTTAAAATAAGTTACATAAATAGTAGTTTTCTGTGTATAATACAAACGATTTTAAGAGGTGTCAATGGAATTAGATGAATACCATTTTGGAGGCAATTCAGTAAGTCGGGTTGTAACGTTTTGTTTACATTGAAATTGGTACGAATGAACGGAAGTTGTAGCTTGTGGGTTGTCAACTTGTTTTGGCGTGCAAAAAATCAGTTCTGCCAACAGAGAGGCCGCCGGTGGGGACCAATGAAATTAGCGAAAAGATCGTAGGATATCTCAACGGATAGATGATTGGTCAGGGGATAGCTAGCGAAATAGGTGGGCTAACCGAGGGTATAAATAGGGGTGAAAAGGGACATTCGAGACCTTTTCGACCATGGACGATTCGGATTCTTTTCGAGAGCGGAGACGGGCGACAGGACGAGTCAAAGCGGGGAGGCAGCCGGTCGGTGCGCGTCATCGATGGAGGAAATGGAGTTCTGGTATTTGCGCCTGCGTTCCAGGTGATGGCGTACGGAGATTGGATCCGTTTGAGACGTTCGGTATCAAACGCCAGGTATGGGTTAGGCAAGGTAAGGGAACCCGACATAATGTTGGTGATTTTATTAGTACTTGAAGTGTTAGGTATGCCATGGTTATTATTACCCGTTGTTCCATGGTACGTATTTTACGATTATTTCATTTAATGGGTATCTATTAATTGATTATAACCTTGGTCATTGTTTTGTTGGTTCGCCGGTGTTTTGTATATGTAGGAAAGTAGGTACCTACCTACTGAGGAGGTTTCGGATTTGTAATTGTCGATTGCGGGGTTTGGATAGTCCGCGTCGATCGTTGTACTGTTTGTTGATGAATAGGTATATAAGGGCTATGTATATGTGAAGGGGAGTTGGCTGAGCCTATATACCTATACTTTACTTACCTATGATATTTTATTTCATGACTGAGATGCTAGGTTGAGCATAGAGATGTTAATATGTAGGTACCGATAGGTTACGTATGTATGTATGACGGGCAGTTGGCTGAGCTTTTATGTCTACATTTTATACAGGTATAAACAACAGGTATATTGTTTATTTTACCGACTGTCGTGAATATTATTATTATTACATCATCATAAAGTTCATGCGTGCGGTGTATGGTATGGTCAGTTCTATTGGCGGTTGCAGATTTGGTTTGTTAGATTTACCGGAGTAATCTAGAATAATGGAGTATTTGCCTACAGTTACCAACTAACCTTATTTCCACTATAATATGCAACAAACTTAAGTTCATCTGTCTTCTAATGTTACGTATCCTTCTCCCTCCGTAGGGAACACGTCACATACCTCATAAAAGAGTCTTGGGATGCTACTTCACAACAGGGGGGTCCTACCATACTTGATGATCATTATTTATACGTTGGCCAGATTAAATTAATATAAATATTTACTTTATATAATAATATATAATAAAATATGTCATGATTTAGTTGTGTACTCTGGTCCCTTGTCATTTACGTGGGCACGCTGCTTTGTGAATTTGGGACTACATAATTGTGTGATGACATGATTATGAGGCCTTTTATATTTACATCGTAAGCGTGTGTTGCATGATCAATTGGGAGTATTTTGGTATTGAAGCTAGGTTAGGTCAGTAGACATATACAGTGCCAACACTGAAGGCCAAAATACGCCCAATTCTCTACACGCAGGAAAGACTATTTTCCCCACACTGCACACTCTCCAGATTGATAGAAGGGATTATCTGTGTCGGAGGATCGTGATGAGACATAACAGTTGTATCGTTATTATGGTTCAAACTAGGTCAGATAGCTTAGGTTAGACAGGAGCTATTTAAGGGAGCTAGTTCCATTACTGAGGATACTCAGATTGGAACCCACTAGATAGTTGCGACAGCGCGGGCTTGCCTCACAACCAAGCCGCCCCACGTAGAATCTGGGCTGTCTTTTGAATTATAATGACCTTCTTCTGAAGTGTTGTTGAAGTCAGGAGAATTCGGCTGGGTTTCTCTACCTATGATCTGGTTTAAATACACTACATATGACTTTCCACGGAAATGCTAACGGACTGGAATAATACACTGATTCGGGTAGGGCATATAAGGAACTTCCGGTGGTTTGGAAGGAGAGAGTGAATCGAAGGTTGTCACTCATTGTGAGGAGCGGGGAGCGGGCTTCCACTTCCTTATATTTTTTAAATTATTCATAAGGTCGGAAAATGTTATCACCGTCTGTACTTATCGTGGGTTCGTTCTCAACCACCGCGTATTAGTCATTTAATAAAGGGGGGGGTTCAGTTACACGTTGACATTCCCATGCTAGCCTGGAAGCGAAAAAATAACGTAGAATGTGCCAGCCCCGACTCATCTCGTGGGTGTCGTAAAAGTCGACTAAGGGAGATTGCCCGGTGTAGACCAATAAGCACCTTGGGGCACCCGAATGGTGGAAGGCAAACCACCAACAACAGCATACTCAAACAGGGTTGGTGTCATGCAGGCGGCCGGCTGTAAAACCTTTTTTTTTACCAGGGGTAAAATGCAGTTAGCATTCCCTCGCAGCGGCGGGAACTCCGCCTTGAAGGCTATGTGGGACTCGAGGGAATAGGTGCCCTCCATACGCCACTAAACGTCCCCTGGGTGATACACCTTCAACGCACTGATGGGGGTCTAGGACATAACCGAAGTCTCCCATCCATCGATCCCCCATCGCGTTGCTACATTCTTTGTTTTACCGCCCTTGGTAAAACATACATACATAAATAACGCCTATATCCCGAAGGGGTAGGCAGAGGTGGATTAGCACCCACGTTTCGCCAATTAGTTAGGTCCCATGTAATAGGTGGCGAGCCTATTGCTATTTATCGGGCACAAAAATCGCAGTATATTGCTAGGTGGTAGGTATAAGAGGAACGCTGCTGCCCATTCCATATCACTGTTTTATCCTTAGTCGCCTTGTACGAACTATTATACAATCGATTGTCAAGTCAACCTTAAATCGCTAATAATAGAGCACAAAATCGATTGAGAGGAATCGAACACGCGTCCGCTGCTGTTCGATTCCCGCATAATTTTTCGAACTTTTTCTAACCACCAAAATCTTTGTACTAATTTTTCCTACAATTATATTGTATAATGCTAGTTCACCTCTGCCTACCCCTTAGGGTATATAGGCATGATTTATGTACGTATGTATGTATGTATATATAATGTTGAAATTAAAATCGATTAAATGTACCTACTACTACTAATGTTTAGTAATATCTTTTTTCGCTATCAGACACTGCCCGATGCGGCGATCGAGCGGCGGGTGCTTCAGCGGAGTGCTCAGGGACCTGGTGGATGTGACCTTATTCGTGTTGGCCAACGCGGTTGTGTTCGCCGCCATTTTGTCTCGTATGACATTCAACATGGCGTTGGCTGTTGGCAGCGTTACTGGATGGATTAAAAGGTGAATTATTCCTTAATTGACCGCTGCCTACTCCTTCGGGGATATGGGCGTATGGGGATTTATGTATGTATGTAAACAGTTACGATGATAGTTATTATTTTGATTTTTATTTCCAACATTATATCCCTTAATGTTAGAAAAATTATCAACCAAGACGTTGGTTGGCCGAGTGGTATAGGCATATGCCCGGTATGCGGAGGACACGGATTCGATTCCCGCATCAAGACTATTCCATTTTCAAATAGAGTGATTCTATTGGTTCTGCTCAAACACATTTCTTGCAAAGCATCCTCGCACAGCTCTGGTGGAAAAGCACCCTTATTGCTGCGGTGGAATTTTTAATTGGCTGCAAGTATTTTAAATTGATCGGTTGTTTTTCTAGGTCCTTTGGCACTAAGATGTTCGTCGAAAATGTTGACACGCGGACGACATACCCCTCATTTGCTTCGGCAAACAAAAACTTTTGATACTGTCACAAAAATCCTTGTACATTTAATAAGAATACATATTTTAACTTTGGTGTATTGTTTTAATTTAACCCAAGCTTAACCGAACGCACGGTATTTGTAAAAATATCTGCTTTGGAATGTTTGAAATTTATTTCTACATTGCGAGGGTACCCGTTGGCTTACAACGTGAAGTGTAAAGGTTAGAAGAATTTCGGCAAGTTAATTAGTGTCTTGGGTGGCCGAGCGGTCAGGCACCTGCCCGGATAGCAGCGGACGCGGGTTCGATTCCCGCCTGAAGAAGATCATAATTTTTCGAAATTCTTTTTCTAACCACCAAAATCTTTGTACTAATTTTTCTAACATTTATATAATAAAATTAAAATCGAATAGTTTATATTATACATACTTGAATCTTTATTTTTGTTTTATTTACTAAATTAAGTTCTTGATAAACGTGATGGGTTTTATATGTCTAGGAAGTTTCATCAACATAAGACACTTCACATTGCATCGTAATTAAAAGTGAGATGATAATGATAATTTTTATCTAACTAATTATGCAAATTAACGTTACCTACACGATCAAAAGAGGTAAGTTGGAGGGTAAGTGGCGGAGCGTTGAAAAGATTACCGAGTGACAATCTCAGGGGCCTAGACAAGACGCCAATTTATTCGAACGAATAGAATAAAAATGTATGGAAATGTGTGTGTGATTTTTTTTACCGACCGACCGACAATTCAGTTGATTGAAACGTTGTAGCTACTCGTACCTATCGTTTGCCACTTGGTGGGAATCTTGTCCGGAACCATGGGGTTAGGTATAAACATCCTTTTGGCTGTGCCAGAATGTCACTAAACAGATCTATCTCCATAGATCTGACCGTTCGACAAAAACAGACTGTAGTCACTATTTTGATTTTTATATAAATTGTTAGAAAAATAAGCACGAAGAATATTGTGGATAGAAAAAGTTCGAAAAATACAGGCTTGATGCGGGAACGCAGAGGACGCGGCTTCTATTCACGCACCAAGAATAATGGACTTTTTAAACCATATTATTCTTTGAGACTGTGTCAGTTTAGTCACCTACAAGACAAACTGGCTCTGTTATTTTTTACAAATAATACTAGGCAATTAGTACCTATTTATATTCCTGGGTGATATGTACAAAAAGCACTAGGTACCTATGGCGCTGTTTCCATGAGCGAGAGAATCGCGACGAGTCCGCGCTTCTATCGTCGGGTAATCTCCACTTACGAGCGATTATTCCGCCAGCGTATCGTCGCGACTCGTGACGAAATCACAGCGTGTCCGCGGCGACTCGTAACGGAATCGCCGCCTTTTCTTGGCGATACGTTGAAGGCGCTGCGAGAGCGCGACAACGTTCCGCGGCGATCGCGCGGTGGGCACGCCGCGAGTAGCGACGATACCGCGGCGATACGACGAGACGTTAGCGCGAACATTGGTCGCATAATAATATCGCCGCCGTGTGGAGACGCGCTCATAGAGTATATAGAAATAAGTGGCACGACGATAATATAGCCGCGATTCTCTCGCTCGTGGAGACAGGGCCTTACACTCGTATTCGTAAATATTACTATGAGGTGCGTCAACGCACGGGATCCCAAAAACATATTCATGGACAACACTTGAGTGACAAAACGCATTGAGAAATGTCCTACTTCGCAGTGTTGCTTCTTTACTTATACAAGTAATGTTGTGAATACGGGTGTAGCCCCCGAATACAGAAACGCTACTCAAATTTAGGGGACTGCTTAAAAAGTTAAGTGGACCTGTCAGAATTTGTATGGAAAAATGTAAATTTTGACAATACTTAAATGTTAAGCAGGACTCAAACTTTGAATAGCGTTTCTGTATTCGGGGGTGTGTGTTCATTGTTGAGAGGTCTGATATGCAGAACGTCACTTTCGCAAAACGTCATTTTCTCAAAAAGTCATTTTTTCAAAACGTCATTTTTGCAAATGTCACTTTCGCAAAACGTCATTTTCGTTGTCATAATGTCGTTTTGTGAAAGGACACTGTGCGAATATGTTGGTATGCGAAAGTGGCATTTTGCGAAAGTGACGTTATGCGAAAGTGAATTTATTCGGAACTGACCAACTTTTTCAGGATAAAATTATGCGAAGGTGTTGCGGTATGCATTTTGCGATAAGGCTTTGATTGATGATGATGATATAATCTAAAATCCCAATATCAATCTATTAAAGTGGGAATGTTGCTTGTAAAAATAACCAAATTACGAAAGTCACTTTCAAAATTTATTTACTACCAAATAATTATTAGGTATACATTACAATAATATTAAAACATTTTCGCCCTACGTGAATGAAAAATAGTCCTAAAATAAAACGTTATAAAATGTAAGTTTAGTACTCCTCTCCACCTTCTCCCTCGCCTTCGCCAGAGTCCATGCCGACCTCCTCGTAGTCCTTCTCAAGAGCGGCGAGATCCTCGCGCGCTTCCGAGAACTCTCCCTCCTCCATCCCCTCTCCCACGTACCAGTGAACGAAAGCACGCTTAGCATACATCAGGTCAAACTTGTGGTTCAGTCGCGACCACGCCTCCGCTATAGCTGTAGTGTTCGACAGCATGCATACAGCTCGTTGCACCTTTGCGAGATCACCGCCCGGGACCACCGTTGGTGGCTGGTAATTGATGCCAACCTTGAACCCAGTCGGGCACCAGTCCACAAATTGGATCGTGCGCTTCGTCTTGATAGTGCCTATGGCCGCGTTGACATCCTTCGGCACCACGTCGCCACGGTACAGCATGCAGCAGGCCATGTACTTTCCGTGGCGCGGGTCGCATTTCACCATTTGGTTGGCGGGCTCGAAGCATGCGTTCGTGATCTCTGCCACAGACAGCTGCTCGTGGTACGCCTTCTCGGCTGATATTACGGGTGCGTAAGTCACCAGAGGAAAATGGATACGGGGGTACGGCACCAAGTTAGTCTGAAACTCTGTCAGGTCCACGTTCAGGGCTCCGTCGAACCGCAGCGAGGCTGTAATCGAAGACACGATCTGGCCGATCAGTCTGTTTAAATTGGTATACGTCGGCCTCTCAATATCCAAGTTTCTTCTGCAAATGTCGTAAATGGCTTCGTTGTCGACCATAAAGGCGGCATCTGAATGCTCGAGTGTAGTGTGCGTTGTCAAAATAGAATTGTACGGCTCCACGACTGCAGTCGAGATCTGGGGCGCGGGATAAATAGCGAATTCTAGTTTGGATTTCTTGCCGTAATCCACGGAAAGCCGTTCCATGAGGAGGGAGGCGAAACCTGAGCCGGTCCCGCCGCCGAACGAGTGGAAAATGAGGAATCCCTGCAGGCCGGTGCACTGGTCGGCGAGCTTGCGCACCCGGTCGAGCACCAAGTCGACAATCTCCTTGCCGATGGTGTAGTGGCCGCGCGCGTAGTTGTTCGCGGCGTCCTCCTTGCCAGTGATCAGTTGCTCGGGATGGAACAGCTGGCGGTAAGTGCCCGTCCGCACCTCGTCCACCACCGTGGGTTCCAAGTCGATGAACACGGCCCGGGGAACATGCTTGCCTGCTCCAGTTTCGCTGAAGAATGTATTGAACGAGTCGTCGCCACCGCCCACAGTCTTGTCCGAGGGCATCTGCCCGTCAGGCTGGATTCCATGCTCGAGGCAGTACAGCTCCCAGCAAGCGTTCCCAATTTGGACGCCGGCCTGCCCACCGTGTATGGATATGCATTCGCGCATTTTTTATCACTTTTCTCTAAACTTAAACAATATTTCTTATATTTATTATTTGTGATGGTCTCACTAGGTTCTAGAGCAGCACCAAACTTCAAATTGTTAATCGAACAAAAGCTAATCAGTACTCGATTTTCAAACAAAATTCAATTTTTTAATGACACATTACTGCTCAATTTTTGTAACCGACGAGTAAAGAGGTTATATACAAATTAGAAGTGTATTAAAAACTTATTATTTAATATTATAATTTAATAGATACATATTACTTTTACCAAAACAGGCATGCTAGTTTTATTGTTTACAAATCACAAAACATTGAATACAAACCACATTCAGCTAGGGATAATATATGTATGTGTAATCTTAGGTATTCTGAATTAACCCTTTCGATTGATAATGCATTCACAGGACTTTGGGTTTTTTCTGTCGATCCTATTTACACGGTAAATTTAATGTAAGTGCCCAAAGACCCAGCTCAGAACATTGGGCATCGCATTAATTATAATAAGGAACACGCCTTGTTATTTGTTTTTTTTTTTATTTTATCTTCAATACATAATCCTATTCGTGTCCCATTTTCATTATAAATATTACTTTCATAAAGCTTTTTAGTATATCGATCAATTAGTCAGCTCCAAACCGCTAAAGACGACGAGAAAGAACAATATGACTAAACATTCTTGATACTTGATTATTTTATTTAAAATAAATTATTATGATTGAATAGGTATTTTACTTCTGTATACAGAGTCCTACAGCCAGGAAAAATACAAACAGACGACGATACGTATCCTTATAAACAAATAATAATGAGACTTAAAACTTCATGAATTATTCGAGAAATTAGTAGAGTAAATTCACTGTCATATTTCAATATTTGCATTTTGATTAGCTCGGTGGCGTAGAAGGGAGGTACTATTCGATTTGGTGACTCATTGGCAATGAGCATAATTCTCGGAGTACTGAGGCATAATTGCAAACGCCATAAATCTGATTGTTTCTGCTGTTCTATTTAAACCTGACTATCGCATATGGAAATGGGTATTGCAAAAATTTTCGTCTAAGTTTTAAGTGTTAATTTTTTTTCAAAAATTTTATTTATTTTAAGTGAATTAAATACGTAAAAATAACGTGGTGTAGTTTTTCAAAATTATTCATCATGCCTATCGCAAGATTTTTCTAAAAATCGTGTCAACGAATAAATCTACCATTCTATGAATATACAAGCTATTACGTTTGCGTCGGTTTGAATGTCGGCTTGGACACTGAAGTACCGTACGGATACACGTTAATTTAAAATTTATACGTTATTTTACGGGCACCCGACACTGCTCAGAGACGTTTATGGTTAAAATACTTACTATTTCTGTACGTACGTTTATTTCCTGAGCGACTAGAAAGCAGCTCAAAATAATGTGTGTAAGCTGATGTTAAACACATAACAAAACGTGATAAGCTAAAACGTTAATTTTATAACAAGGATTTTTAAATCAAAACAGCAAAGACTTTATTTTGCCAATATTTAATGAATGTCATTAATAAGAACCTTAATCAAAGCCTGGCTACAAAAGTATTCAACGTTTGGACGTTGATGGATAGACTAGAGTTACGCGAGATAAATGAAGTAATTTTATATCAAACCTCAAATTTCTTACCCTATTTAAGGTTCTAGACAAATGACGTGTTGTAATTATTATGCCCGTGGTCCTATTTCACCTAACAATAACACGTTGAATACAGAATGGACTATTCTTATCTTACTACATACACACACGCAGGCATACACACACACATACACACACACATATATACACAAACACACACACACACATACACACACACAGTCTCTGTTAACCCCGATGGGGCTAGGCAGAGGTGTAAAAAACTAACACCCAAAGGAGACCAGACAAAACGGTACCAGAGTTATACAGCTATATATTGTATACCGTTTTATTTAGGGTTTTACAAGGTTAAGTTTGATATAAATAACGTAGTAGGAAACAGTGGGAAACATTTTTAAAATCCATTTATGTTTTTTGTGAAACGAAACTCTTAGTGGACGTTGAGTAAAACGAAACATTTAGTTCTTTTAAAAAAAAAACTCGCTTATTAAAACCAAAAAAAACTGACATCTATGTCGTTTCTAAGCCTACCCTAGGTCCTAAAACGATTCTAAGCCATATTAAAAAGCATAAAATAAGAGTTTTTAATTTCTTAATTAATGGCTCTTTGTACTATATTCCATTGCCATCCTATTATAGAGTAATTAAAAAAAATGGTATGTCAAAATAATCTGTTATTGTTGTTTTTTAATTCTCCCTATATTTTAGGGAAAGCAAAGGGTCTAGCCCATACAGCCAAGTCTTTAGTGTATATTTTATCTGTAGTCTTATGAAATAATGAGTAGGTGAAAAGTATGAATGAAATGAATTTTACGTTAAAATATGGGTGCCACATATTTTAACGCATCTAGGGAGTGCTTGGCGCGAATTGAATGGTAACAGAGTTAATGATGGTGCTTGATGAAATGGATAAAACCACTTTTTATAGTGATCTTCACCACAACATCAAACACATCATGAGACTTATTTTCGATGATTCTGCATAATTGCACATCAACACGGATGCTTGTGCATCAAAATAACACCACTTTCACTGCACAAAATCCACTCTGTAACAATTTTTGAATTAGTGAAAATACATCTGACTGACACCACGAAACGCGCCAAACAAAGAGTATATAATACACTACGTTTATGAGTCGGGACTTCAAACTTTTTGACAATTTTGACTCGCAGTTTAGGCTAAGATATCGTACCAACCAACAGAGACAGATAAAAAAGTAATGCCAACATGCTACAAAAGCAAACTAAGGATGTGGTGTACGCTACAGAATGTGTCGATATCGATAAAAACGAATGGGTACCCCCCCCCCCTGCCTTGCAGACAGGTTTTTAATCCTACAAAAGCAAAATAAAAACCTCTGTTCGTTTGAAAATATTGAGTATTATTTCAATTACGTGTAATTATTTAATACAATTTATTTCACAACAAAAAATAAAAGTTATGTTTACAATGTGGAAATTAAATTGTTGGTTGTTTTCTGATCTCATATTCTAGGCGGAGTCTTCAGATGTTAGCTGATCGATCTACACACGTTTTTGCAATGTTGTGTGAGCAAATAAGCAGGACATTTAGATCTGAAATAATAAATAGAGATTAGTAAATAGTATCGTTTGA
Source organism: Cataclysta lemnata (assembly GCA_963931975.1). NCBI lineage: Eukaryota > Metazoa > Arthropoda > Insecta > Lepidoptera > Crambidae > Cataclysta > Cataclysta lemnata. The sequence goes on along the minus strand of OZ008338.1, from coordinate 9,880,366 downwards.
GTTTACGCTGGTCATCATCAATTCAATTTATTGTTCACTTCTTACCATAGCGGACTATGTGTAACGGGCCCGAAGGTCTGGTTCTGCCCAATCAATGAAATTTGGTTCTGAAATAAACCACTCATTAGCTTCAGGAATTGAGCTATGGAGTGGTGGTGGTACTAGTGGAGTACGAGGCGCAAGCGGTTGCAGGCAACGATCACACCCGACGGGCATCGTGTAGCAAGGCGGCAGTCACGCTGTCTTCTTCTTCTAGTGCCTCTTCAATTTGGAAGATAAGCCGTCAGCTTTTTATATTCATCTTTGTCAGTCGCAAACCGAAACAGCTTTTCAACGGAGTTAATGCCGATCCACTCTCTAATGTTTTGCAGCCATGACTTTCATCGCCTTTCAACAAGTCACGCTGAGATCTGAAAAATAAGTGGAGTTGAACACAGAAGAACTTTTAATGATGATAATGAGAGATGAACACATGCGAATAATTTTGCGCTATGTTTTGCATAATATTAAAACTCATACAACAAACGTTGTTGTTAATGATGTTAGCTATCTAGTCATGGGAGGTTTTTGTTGTTTTATAAATAACCCTATATATGATATACTATATTATAATATATTACAATAGACAATATTTATATGTTTTAAACTAATGAAACATCTCTAGTACATTTGATACTCCAATTTACGAAAATATATTTTTTATCGATAATTTTGTAAGTAGTAAGGACATCACTACGGCGCATATGATTTTTGATTATAGTGACCAGAACTTATTTCTAATTACTTAGCGTTTATATAATAACATGGAATACTACTTACCGCTTCTCATCTAGTGGGAATTGGCCATGGAAACCCTCTTTTGGTTTAATTTCCTACCAGATTTTAGTCAACATATTTCACACCTTTTGTAAAACATTTCGCTTTTATGCACTTAGATAAATGACACAAACCAGTAGGTATACACTAATGATAACTCACTGAAGATAATAAATAGGCACAAGATGGAAAACTAAACTAAAACAACGCTTTATTTTATATTTTCAAAATGGCATAGTGACTTAATGACATTAGTGACACTCCGGCAGCGCGAGACAAGGAAGGTTAGGTCGGAAGTAAGAGACAAAACAAGTCGCCATTAAAAATTGCCTAAACTCCATACATTTTTTCTGCAGTATTGAGTTTCGGCAGGCTGGCCAAACACTCCATATTCTGTTATTTTTTGTTGTCAGCTGTCATTGGTTGTTTGTGATTGCGTTCATAGCATAGAGGACAATAATACTACGGATATAGAGAGCCCGCTCGCCGATTTTTTTTGCTAACCGCTAATGTCAATTCATTTCACACTAGCTCTATCTACAAATTCCATCCGACCTTTGAGTGGGTGTCAATGTGTGCGTGAGCTTATACGTATTTACCCACACATAAACGTGTTCATTTAATTTAATATTACGTATTAGTTTATTGCAAGATCCTTATAAATCGGTAACTGTTAGAATTTTAAACAGTTACAGACAATAAAGAGTCACATTAAACATCAATACAAATATAAACATCGACATTGCTTACAGATACGCAATATTAAACTAAATAAACACATGTAACCATTTCTATTCATCCTAAAATAAATGCTTTCCAACATGGGTTCATATCATAAAATAAAAATCAAATGTATTTGTTACAATTTATATTGTAAATGGTAAAATATACATAAAAATTATGGACATATGCCATGCAAGTAATTAGGTCAGTTAAATGTATTAAAAAAGTAAAAGACGGAAATAATAAAATTCAATTAAATGAGACAAGGGCTTTTGTAAAAAAAATATAAGAACAATCAGGGTTCAAAAATTGATGAGGTTAGGGATATTACTTTTAAACCCAAACATATGGGCTTGATGCAATGTTCACAAGAAATATAAACCAGGACCCACTTAAAAACTTTTTCGGTAATATAAGAAGTTATGGCGAGAGAAATAAGGCACCTAATACAATATCGTTTAAAGGTGTCTATAAGTCTTTACTGCTTATTAATTTTAACTCGCCCCCTTCGCAGAAGATAAGAAGTATATCGCAAACTGCGATATACTTCTTATATTACCCCGACAATGAGGTACCACAAAGTCCTCGTGGTTCAAACACAGAGGAAATTGTGGTGCCTTTTAATCAATTATATTCTGATGTAGTTAATGCAGGTCAGGGTTATTATGTCAGTTGGTCCCACCAACTGACATGACCTGATCCTAGGAAAATATATGAAAAAAATAAGTAAGTGTTGTAAAAAATGTAAAGTAGTGATACGGTGATCTTGAAACAGATACATAGTGTGTCTAGATTGGCCGAGCGGTCAGGCACCTGCCTGGAAATACAGCGGACGCGGGTTCGATTCCCGCATCAAGACCATAATTTTTCTAATCACCAAAATCTTTTTACATAGATACATAGTAATTAAATATAAAGGTAAAAAAATACAAAGCCAATTGTAAAAGTTTGCAATACAATCCAAAAGCTTCGAAAACGGTTGACAAACAAAAAATTCTGGTGACAAAAAATATAGTTCCCAATACAAAATATTGTAGCGAAATTTTTTAAAATCATGTCTTAAAAATGGGGAAAAATTAAATTAAATTAATTCGTATTTTGATTATAATTTAAGCATTAATAATTTTTCTAACATTATAAATGTTAGAAAAAAGTAGAACAATATAAAGGTTAGGAAAAGTTCATAAAATTGTATTCTTGATGCGGAAATCGAACCCACGTCCTCTGCGACGTCCCTTTTAATTGTATAAAACACAAAAATGAATTAAAAACCTACTTCGAAAACACAACTATAAACATTTTCATTTACAACTGGTGACAAGCAATTAATTTGTGTTAATTTATTGAACAAAATATTTTAACTCATTTTTGCAGTACAGGAAAGGGTCACAATAGCGTTATAGTAATGTAGTAGTATATCAGTAAATAAATAGCTCGGTGATTATCACTTTCATATGCCAAAATAAGTTAGCGTATAGTCCTACAGATAATCTTGATTCACAAAGTTGTGAGTTTTTTTTGCGTGATCTGGTCATTTCTGCTTGCAAAGTTGTAATCTGCCTTCGGAGAGTATGCAGCAAGAGCGACGACAATTGTTGTTGACGTGTTGTCTCTGCAAAAACATTAATTCCTGTGAATTTACGCACTTGATAATAAAAAAAAACCATTGGAGTTATTTTAATTCTTGGCACGAGTATAGATATTGAATGCAGTAATATTTCCAATCAACTTTTGATGTGTTGGTGTGAATCTTTACCGGCGGGTCCCTATATTCTATCTATAGTTAAAAGTAAGCTTACTAAAGTTTAGTTGCCTGGCATTTTTTTGTTATATTCCAATAAATAACAGAAGTTGCTAAGCAACTAAGCCACAATAATTTTCAACTGTAGATAGAATATTAGGACCCGCCGTAAGTTAGTTAATAATTATTTAACTGTTTATTACAAACGAGTAGGAGTAAAGCATTGTACGCGATAACCAAGTCGTTCTTTATGTTTAAACAATCTAAAGACACTTCCCATACTAAGTAAAATAACCGTACTGATAAACGATATGATTGATTTCCAGATTAATAATATGTACCTGTTTACATTACCCAGAAGTAAGAGGTTGACTTTGTTTAGGCATAAGCGATACTTCTTGTATAGGGTCTTTCTCCATAATATCTGAAATAAATGTATTAATGTATAAATAATAAAAAGGTGCTTGGCAAATTGAATAGGGTCCGTCATGCATGTTTTGACAAAAATATTTCAATACAAATCACAGACAGTACCAACAATATTTGTGTGAAGTAGAGGTCACATAGGATAGGACATACAACGTTTTTCTTTACCTATTATGTTATGCAGTGAAGTTGACGATTGAATAGGTCCAGGTATTTCAGAAATTTCTGCTGACGAAACATTAACCTTAGAATCTGAAATAATTAAATATTATATTATTGATCTTAGTCTTAAAATGAATGAATTTAATTTATTGATAAAAGTTGCTAGAAACTCTTACTTCTATCAAGATGCAGCGACGGTATTTCTTGATAATTTAAACTATTGTTACGGTTCCAATCTGTGGTAGTGAAATGAATATCACTTATGAAATTCTTTCTATAAAATTCATAATCAGCATCACTCTCCAATTTCCTCCAACCACGTGTTCCCAAGCCTTGAAACATTGTGGGTTCTTCTTTGGAATAAGTAACTGATGGTATGAGGTTCCTAAAAAAAGTAATTTGAATGTGCTATTTCATGATCCAAAAATTTTTATGAAAGGTAATGAAATTTAAGACCAAAATTATATGATGACTTGGATAAAGGTAGACTGTAATTTGCGATTATAATTTTAGATGTTAGGGTCTTGTTTTCAAGGCTGAGATAAGGATGTTTGGCAATAGACTCGCCACCTATTACATGGGACTTAACATAATTTGCGAAACGTGGGTGCTAGTTCACCTCTGCCTACCCCTTCGGGGATATAGGCGTGATTTATGTATGTATAAGGATGTTTTAAAATAAGATTATTACACCTTGCCATCCGCTGCGGCAGAGAAAAATCACATCAACCTACAAAGGGTTTAAACAGGTCATAGAAGGCAACTTAATGATATTGATCACCTTATACTCAGTCGACCAATCCACATTGTGCAATCTTAGTGGACTATTGCCTAAACTGTTGTTGGTGTCGGCACATAATTGAAGATTTAATGATAAAGATACTTACTAAAATCCTTTGGACATACTAATACTCAACACACGCAATTTTCTAAAAATGAGTTCACTTCACAGCGGAGGAGTAAAAACTCAATCAGACGCAATCAGCTCAACACTTTCACGAAAAATTAAACAAAAACTGGGAAACGACACAGAAACTCACAAGATACAATTGATTTTAAAGTTTTGAACTCGACAAACAAGTGACATTTTTGTGCTGTCATTCATGGTCACAGACAGAACAATCGAGAAGTTCGAGAACCATGAAGGTTCTGTCTAAAGAGGATAGTCTAGAATCCTCTTCGGACAGGACAGAACACATAATATACCTTCATGGTTCTCGACCTTCTCGATTCGTAGCGCCATCTAGTTAAAAAAATGTTACTTAATTTGTGATCAAGCTCAGAATTTTTATGTAGATGTCGCATTTTACAAAAAATATCCGTAAAATATTCTTAGTTCTAAGTGTCCACCCCCTGGTTCATAGTATTGTATTCTCTTTGATTGCGTTGTTGAAAGTGCCGGTATTTTTAACTTTATTATTGGCTTGTTTTATGTTTTACGGATTCCGATTTTTACTTTCGATTTGGTTAAAGACGATTGGACTAAAAAGACGACTGCTATCCCACAATGGCTCTCGATTATTAAGGGATATTGTTGCAATTGTATTGGTAAACAAACTGTTGGTTGTCGTGCCCTTAATAAGACTATTGTTTGATTTTTAGGATGGGCACGCACGACACTAAAATAACTTAATAGGTTCAGCCACGTTCCTAGAGAACATATTAATTCGAGAAGATGTAGAAAATGAAGAAATTTATATAAAAATATTTTGTTTTTCATTTAGATGTAGGTACCTACCTACTACACTCATTTCAAATAATGAATTTTATTCAGGTTGCTAAAAAATACCTGATTGCTTCAGCAACTACATTTTAACTTATTCAAATAAAAAGCTCCTGATAAAGCCTTCATTACACATAACTATAGTAATAGTATAAAAATAAACATTTTATCAAAATAAGTTGATTTTTTTATTTTTTCTTTTCAGTAAAATATCAAGAAAATGGCTACAAGAGTGCATGTGTTATCCACCATAAAAATCTGGCTAATAGTGTCGAGATATAATCCTGCCACAATTTATTCGATGAAATAACCTCTAAAGTACTTTTTCTAAAGCGCTTATTTGTAAATGAACCCCACTATACATTGAAGTTAAATCAATACCACTTCATTTCTGTTGTAATAAGCTATAAAAGAATATACATTTAATATTTGTACAATTACTTTCACATTGGTACCAGGGCTCCATCCATACAAAGTGGCTGTTCTCCTTTGCCAACTATTTTAGTTCCCATTTAATAGCGGACGGCCTATTGCAATCTACCTGACGCAGTATTACTTGGTGGTATATCAGGAACTCTGCTGCCCATTCCTCAATTTATATTCAATGTTATTTATACAAAAACAAGAGTAACCTAATAAAGTTACCGTAGTAAAAAAAAATACGAACTGAACCTTAGGTTTTTACTTTTTATTCCGTTCGGAAAAAAAGAATAGCGTGCGCCTTGTTAAACATTTTGTATGTAAGCACCATTGAACTACTATTACCTTAAAATAACACAATGGTAAGCACAGCATTCAGGTTTCCGAATCTGAATTTCTGATTCGGAAATCTAATGCGGATTTAGAATGTCTAATTATTAAATGGCAGTAAATAGTTTGAAGAGGAAACATGCTGCACTGACCCCGTTTATCTGGGAACAGCCCCCCCTAGCCAAGTGGCCAATCTACGAACGAATGGATTACAAAATGTACGAAACTGAGGTATTACAGAGGAAAATAATACGTCGGTTTCATGCTTTTGTTTTTTATGCGTTCGAATAGATAAGCCACTTGGCTAGGCTCTCTGGGCAGAAAAATGTTACAAAGATTTATATAATGTTAAAATTAAAAATCGAATAGCAGAAAAATGTTGATAATGATGATCTCTAAAGTATAAGTGCGCCCAAAACGCGTAACGACGGCTAAGCTTTATGAACAATGTTGTGAAGTGAATTAAAAAGAAAATGTTTATTCTTCTAAATACATTTGAGGTAATCGTTACTTAAAAGCTAAGCTTGTCACTCTGTGACACATTTTTATTTTAGTATTGTTACTCTTAAGTGTTTACTCTTTCATTTTGAATTTACTTAATAAATAAGTTGTGTGTATGTGATATTATCATTTTATTTAAAGGTTGTTTTAGTTGTAGATTGTTATACTGAGGTTGCCCAAATGTGCCCTTAAGAAACTTATTTTACTTATTAGTTAGGTATGTATGAATAAAGTATTTAAATAAAGCTTTTGGTGGTTTACTTAGTTAGGTACTTAGGGTCGATTCTGACCATGGTTCTTTAAACCTAAGACTAATTTGACAACAGTGTTTCTCTGTCATTCTCAATATGGAATGAAAAGGAGAGACTGATCTTAAATTTAGTTTTAAGTTTAGAGAATCATGTCAGAATTGACCCTACTATCTTAAAATACAAAAAAATCTAAATACTAATGAGCAGTAGGGATTTGATATTCGATACTTTTGTTCTTTTCTTTAAATTAAAAGGTAAGTTGCAAAAAATAAAGAATATCAAGTATCTTGTTGATTTGTCTAACTTGGTCTTTCATGTTGGCCTGGGAGCATAAAAATAATATAGAATGTGCCAGCCCAGACTCACGCTAGGGGTGTCGTACAAGTCGACTAAGGGAGATTGCTCGGTGAAGACCAATGAGCACCTGGGGGCACACGAATGATGGAGGGCAAAACACCAACAGCAGCATACCCAAAGAGAGTTGGTGTCAGGCAAGCGGCCGGCTGTAAAACCTAAGGCAAAACCTGTAACAAAATGGAATGGAATGTTGTTATTCCAATCACTCTCACTATTCATCGGTCTCCCGACATGGTTCTTTCCGCCACTTTTCTATACATTCATTCATCACTAGCAGCTTTCTGGTGTGTTGGGTGATATTAATCACAGGGCACTCCTTTATGATGGCTTGACGTCGGACCAATATTAATAGAAGAGAAAACTTGCTGTGCCGGCCCCAATAACCTGGGATCAGGGCAAGAAGAAGAGTATTAAATTGTGTCTAACAACAACATTCCCTGTAGCTAATGTTAATAATGTATATGGTGGCCATTATTTCTAAACAAAGGTAATAAAAACATTGAAAGCTTTATTGAGATGTAATTACTGGGAGAATGTGAAAGCAAACATGAAGAATCAATTCCTGTAAAAGCGAATCTTTGGAAGCATTGCACTGTAAAAATATACTAGAGCTGATATGAATATTGGCAATATACTGTCTTCTTCTTCTCCCTGCCCTGTTCCCAGAGTATTTGGGGTCGGCGCAGTATGTTTCCTCTTCCATTCATATCGGTCAGACGTCAGCCATCCACTCCCTTTTGATTCATGTAATCCGTCACACCGTAAAGGTGCGAGTGATGAATGAATGTATAGAAAAGCGACGGAGCATGTCGAGAGACCGATGAACGGAAAGAGTGATTGGATTGAATGACAACTGTAGTGTATTGACACTAATGTGATGATGATGTTGTGATGAATGATGTTGTGTTATTTACTGCTGCCTTAGCAGGGACTCTTCAACAACATGCCAATCAATACTGCTTAAGGTTTTGGCTTAGGTTTTATAGCCGGCCGCCTGCCTGACACCAACCCCCCTTGGGTATGCTGTTGTTGGTGGTATGCCCTCCACCATTCAGGTGCCCCAAGGTCAAAGTCGGCTTTTACGAAACCCATGGGATGAGTCAGGGCTAGCCTATTCTACGTTATTCGTTCGCTCCCAGGCCAGCATAGAAGACATAGAAGAATATACTATATGAACATAATCAATGGCTCGAGAACAAATCTATGTTTATCACAGACGACAACACATCACAAACATTTGCCCCTACCGGGATTCGAAACCGCGACCTTTTGGCCGTCAGCTAGCGATCTATCTAGATCTGTTTTTATTTAAGAAATAAGAATAAAAGACACATTTATTTATTAAAACAACACAACAATCAATCAAAAATATCAAACATACTAATGACAACTTGTCTAAAACGATCAGCATATTGCTCACATAACTTTAACCGACCAACTCTTTAAGCTGGCATAAATTGCTATGACAATGACAATTAATATTTATTTCTACAATGAACGCTCCCAAAGCTTTATAGTATGTATTTTTAAACGCAGTGGACAGCAGCCCTAGAGATGCACTTCACAGGAGATTGTGGTTGGAAACTGTAGATTCCACTCGTGTCCGGTGCTTCCATATTTAACAGCTTCTTGCTTGAGCTCACCGAAGTATCGCAAATTAAATTTGAAGAGACAATTTAGTTAGGTCCTATTTATTCTTTCACTTTGTAGTCCGGTTAATTTCAATTTACACTGGTAACACTTTAACACTTATCAGATTGTTGTTTGAAGGTGATAATGCGGTTATTGCGCACGGCTTGCGATATCGTAAACTAAGCAAAGTTGCTAAGGCCAGTTGTGTTATAAGGCCCCGCTTTTACTAATCAATAAAAGACATACATACAGATTTTATTTTATGATGTATCGGCGAAAATTCTTTAAAAACTGACGATTTCTATGCAATTTATTCAATGTTATGACGGATGACCCTAATTAAGTAAGTAATTGAGAAACTGGAGGCTGAAAAATGGAGGCTGACTGACAACAGGTGTACATAAAATATCCTATTGTTGAGAAGTGTAATATTTGCTGTGTAAATCAAAAGGGAGTGGTTGGATTGATGACGTCCAACTGATAAGAATGAATGGAAGAAGAAACATACTGCGGACTCCAGATAACCTGGAAACACAATGATTGCTTGTTTACTGTAACCCGGGCCGAATTTTAGCGGATAGTGATTTCGTGGCTGATATATCTGTTGGAGCTCGCTATCATTTCATTCCCCGTTCTATTTAATAATGCAACTTCATTTCGAAAGAGGCCTCACGTGCAATTTTCGCTTTTGTGAACTCGGTTAATGCGTATGTGTAGAGGCGATTATGCTTTGAGTTAAAATCGTGACGGCGGCCCGAGTTGTTTTTTGCCTCTGTGTATGTATGATGTAGCGATGATAAGTTTAGTTACGTCGTAGAAAGAGTTATTCGTTCAGGCAGAGTTTGTTTAAGTGTTTTGAACTGAGAGTTCTCTGTAGATATGTATGGACGAAAGTTACCGTTAAAAAATATTTAATATTAGTTCAGTAATGTTTTTTTTTTAACCTATATTGGTCTTTAGAGAAATGTATATGTTAGTACATCTCTGCCAAGCCTATCGGGGATAAAGAGGCGTTACCGAAGAGTGTACCTATGTGTTCTATATTATAAATAATTTTAATTATTATTTGATTATTTTAAAATTTTATAGCAGTAGTATAACAATGAGAAAACGGACCGTATATATAATATTATGTACAGAAATACCTGTTATGAAAGCAGAGTAGAATACGACTGTCACCACCACCCATCTCTACTACGGGTATCGCACGAGACGAGTTACGGTCACCGATGAGTAATGGGCAGCAGGGTTTATCATAAACCATGTTTCATAATATTCTTTTCTATGCATTTGAATAGAAATGCCACTTGGGGGCCTAGCCTATCTATTCGATCGAACGCATAGAAAGCAAAAGTATGAAACTGACGTATTGTTTTCTCTGTAATACGTCAGTTTCATACATTTTATATTCTATGCATTCGATAGATTGTCGTAGTTAGCTTTATACCTACTTCCATACATCTCAGTCAGCTGTCATAAAATAATCCTCCCTTGTCATTCATACCATCTTTCATGCTATCCTTAATTTTTTTTTATCTTAAACTGCCCTTTTCTTCTACTAACATCCACTAGCTTTATTTTTGGTCGCATGCTTCTCATCTCTTCTCATTACATGCCCATACCAGGCAAGTCGCCTTCCTATCAGCTTTTCTATTTACAACTACTCGCCCCTATTATACGGTACCGAACAATGATATTATATTTAAAAAGAGGTAGATACGTTATACGCTCACAAAACACGAACAAAATATGTACCAAAATGCTGTAGCAACACAATGACACTTTAAACATTGTCAAAAATTTAAAAAGGATGCTATAATTCATTTAATAGGAAGAAAAAAGACAGCTAGTTTTAGTCATTGCGCGTAAAGTGTGTCAAAATAAACACGCAGCAAAGACTAACAAAAACAGAAGGTTATTAGGTTTCGTGAGCTGTTTTATGGATTCTTTATATATGAATACACCTTTATTCAGATGATAAATATGTTTTATGTTTTATATCCCTGATAAGTTTAACTTTCTAATAAAGTTAATTTCCATCTTTTAAGATTAACATCATAGGTATACACTATGTTAAATATTGAAATTTCATCATTGAAATGAACCAAACTTATTCTACTTAAGGTATTTGGCCGCAAATCTTGTTACCTTCTTTGTCTACGTACAAAATTTACTCATTGGTTTCACCTTAATTCATTTGCCGGAAACCTATAAAAATAACAAAAAAACTTAGTACTGATAATTCGGAATTCAGGAACTGGACTTAAGGATAGTCCGGCGCCTTACTTAGATACCTAGTCAAAAAGTCGAGTTTTCTGGTCATAATTCTAAAGGGAAATGTAAGCTAATGTGTAGACACTATCATGGGTATCACTATGTCTTATTTTGTCCGTTCGGTTATATTTTAATCTTTGACAACCATCCCTCTTCCACTCGTTGCGCGCTGTATTTGCTGTCGCACTCTATCTTAATATGATACATTGTTAACTAATATTATTTATTTTTAATTAATATGATTTATAATATTAACGAAAATCAAATAAAAATGTATACTACGCACATGATAAGTAATCCCCAGACTTTTGGAAGTCTATTGGTGTAGTTGTTACAGCGTCTCATAACATAAGACGGCATTTTTGTAATAAATATCGGGAGTAATCAACGCATCCGCTGCCATCGCGAGACTGAGCTCGGGTAGGCTAATTAGCCTACTTTTCGGGTCGCACTTTTTGCATGCAAGTAACCTATCTACCTCTTTTTAAATATAATATAATTGGTACCGAATATAATTAGCGAGGCGTAGGTGTTAATACACCTCTGTGTACCCTGTCGGGCTCAAATAGGCGTGATTGATGCATGTTTATAATATACCTCTATAGCTTGTGTCAATGTTTACCTTGCTCCTATTGTATCTGGTCGCCTCATTACGGTATACACCGTTCAGAGTCTGGCAAAGCGACAATGTTGGACTCTTGTCCAAACTTATTCAAAGCTTCAAAGCAACATTGTTTAACTGTGCTTAAGCGCGCTTCACCTGTGTAGTGGCGCTTAATTAGGAAGTTTCGACGGTGTGGCTGTATGATCGGTACAGGCAAACGGACAATTAAGTATCTCTCTTGTATACTCTTATCTTTACACACCATAGAGGTAAAAGTATGAGCAATACTGGCTGTTGCCATAAATAGTACATTGAAAAATCGATAGTTAGTAGATACCCTACATACATAATATGTACATACATCATGCCTTTTTCGTACACGGGTCGCCAGAAATCACTTCTTTCCACTTATGTATTAGGTACCGCACGTATTTAAGAACCAATTATTACCACCTACCTTTGTACTCTGGTTATAGATACACTATAATAAACCAACAGGTTAGGTTGTAGGTATTATTATTCGCAAAACAGGAATATAATGCTAGTGCTAGTTCACCTTTGCCTACCCCTTCGGGGATATAGGCGTGATTTATGTACGTATGTTTGTAATAATACAACCAACAATACTTTAGTTCTACTGAAAATGGCCTCTAAAAACCTTACTTGACAGAGGTTAAAATTTTAGGGTTAATTATGAATTTAAAATGTTTGCCATCTATGTGTTTTGTTGCATGGCTGGTGACTTTGCTTCAATAACAACTGATCGGACTGATAAGTTTTCACCGAGAAAACCTACGACACAGATTTTATGTTCCGATTACAGAGTCCAAAGCTAGGAAATATGAGAATTCCATGTACCTAATGTAATTAGCTGTTGTCTGTACACATTCAACAGATAATTTGCATTATATGTTACCGATACAGAATACTGGTTAACACACAGCTTTCAGCTGTGGTTGCCAAACCTCGAAATCGAGGAACAGATTCGAGGAACACGAAGCAAATGTGAAATTCCAGGGAGCATTATGGAGGGGACCGCATCAGCGCACGAAAAGTAATATTGTAGCGAGCGTCGCGTGTTTCGTTCGCGATCCAATAATATAATTTATGGCGCCACAGCCACAGGCTTCATGGAATCCGAACGAAAGTCGAACTTGTGCAATTCTCGTGACCTCGGAGTTCACGTCGATGTATGTACGGTAGCACCATGGCCGCATGGTTTAAGTTACACCGATGAACCTGTGCACAAATGATAGATAAATAAATATTTCCTACACTCACACCTATAATTTAGCCCAGTGTTTACTAACGGCAAAAGGAAAGGCACTGTACTACAATAAAATTCACAGTTTCAGTGAGAAATAAATGAAGTTAGACTAACTTTATGTCTGCTCAAAGGGGTCGCTAGAATATTTCAACCCGTAAAGGGGTCTCGTATTCAAAAAGATTGAAAAACACTACTCTAGCCCAAAGTAAGTAGCATAGGCACTTGTGTTTTATGCTAGATGATGGTTAAAGTTAAATATACTTTACAATTATAAATATATAAACGTTTATAATATACTACATAAACCTGTTTCCTACAATAGTGAATACCTACGCAAATAAAATGTATGGTTGGTTTTTTTTCACGATTTCGATGTTGGTCCCCTAGAAAAAGTTGATTGTTTTGACTGACAAAATAAACCTTTATAGTGTTTGTAGTGTATAAAAAGCAGTGGTGTATATGCAGTTGATCAATCTGTTACTCGTACGTATTTATGTATTCTGTCGTCACGCACGGGCACGTAATGCGTAAAGAGGCGGCCGGCTGTAAAACCTAAGCCAAACCTTGAGCAGTATGTATTTGAGTCTTGTCATCCCAATAACTCACTCCGCTCATCGAACACTGAGCCGGCTCCAAATAAATGGACTGAAGCAGCAGCGGTAATACCACACAGCAATATAAAGCGATTTACGTGTCAGATATATGGCAATAGGCTCGCCACCTATTACCTTGGACCTAACATATTGGCATTATTGGTAGGGCACATTTCAAGGGCTGAAAAGTCCTCGAACAGTGCAGCGGATACGTAGCGTCGGGAGGCCACCAGCGGCATAGCGCGACTACCTATCGGCTGAATCGTCCATAATGTCGCATGTCATTCATTTCAAGAGCAAGTTCAACCATAAAATTATAAGCATATACCTAGTTACCTTTTCAATTAATGCAGAGTAGAACGTATGACAGCAGAGTAGAATACAATTGTCGCCACCCCAAATCTCTCCCGTGGGTGTCGTACAAGGCGACTAAGGATAAATCAATGATGAGGAATGGACAGCAGCGTTCCTCTTGTACCACCTAGCAATAGCAATGTACTGTGACTTTTGTGCCCAATAAATGGCAATAGACTCGGCACCTATTACATTGGACCTAACATAATTGGCGAAACGTGGGCGCTAGTTCACCTCTGCCTACCCCTTCGGGGATATAGGCTTGATTTATGTATGTATGTATATATACATACATACATGTATATATGGGTGAATAATAACCTCTACCAACACCTCTTCGAGATAAACAGGCATGATTGATGTATGTCGCTGGTGGTGATGATGATGTATGTAATAAACTTTTAATAGGTATATAGGGCGTCCCACGGCCATGCCACACGGAAGGAAAGTATATTAAATATTGAACGTAGGATATTTTACTAAAAGAAGACATCGTTTTATTTTTAATAATAAGTAGAACTGCATTCACAGATTTTTTTTAAATCGCCTACCTCAACCGGGAATTGAACCCGCCAAATGTCATAGAAAAATTACTTGTATTTTATAATAGCGTTTGAAAGGGCTACTCATAAGCATTATTTTTTCCTAAATAACCTAGCATATTAAATGAAACTAAGATTATGACATTTTTCATTTTATTAAAAAAAAATTAATTTATCAAATGCTCAAAATGAGATCCGTTCTGTTGTATACAAATTCTCACTCTTTTGATAATTTCTCTCCCTATCGATTTACTTATTTTTGCATGGTGGATGTTTGAAATAATACGTTCCATTTCGAATTATTTATTTTTACTAATTCGCCACCATATGGGACCTAACTTAATTGGCGAAAAGTAGGCGTTAATTCACTTCTGCCTACCCCTTGGGGGATATATGCGTGATTTATGTCTGCACGTGTGTAGGACGAGTGCATATTCGTGATCGAGTCCAGGTCGTCCGCTTCAAATCCATGACCTGTAAGTCCAATAAGTCCATGACCTGAAAATGTGCTAACAGCTCACACTATTAGCTCGGTGCAGCTTGTGGCTCCCTAATTGAGAGGTGAGTATAAGAAATTATACGGCGGGGTAGCATAGGTACTTGGAACTAACCTATTTTCGGTAATAGGGAAGGAAGCTACGGCGCACGATGCAACTTTTATAATTCAATGGAGATAAAGTTTGTTTCTCGCTAGCGCAGTGGCATAGCGCGCTTGGCCAGCGATTGCGTAAACCAAGCAATGTCGCTAAGGCCGGTATTGGATGGGTAGCCAAAAACTTATAATCTCGGGCTCCTCCATGCTTCGAAAGGCACGTTAAGCCGTTGGTCCGGATGCATCTGCAGTTGTTAAAACCCACCAACCCGCACGGGGCCAGTGGTGGGTTATGGCCCAATCTCCCTATATTCTTCCATACATAGGGAAGGCCCCAGCCCCAGCAGTGGGGACATTAAAAGGGTTCGTGATGATGATGATGAACGTTTGTTGGTTGTGGGTACGGAGTTTTGACTATCGGCACATTTTTCTAACAACAATTTTTTTCTTCACCTCTAACCTTCTTTGGGTATTCTATTGTTGGTTGTTTGTATTCCAGTATTCGCGTGCGGGGTGACCTAAGGTGTTTAATGGTCTACACCGGGCAATCTCCGTTAGTGGACTTTTACGACACTATTCATTCTATCGTTATTAATTTTACATTACTTTTTCGTTCCCAGGTCAGTATGAACTTTTTTCAATACCAACATACGTCCTTTACTAGAACCCGTCTACATAAAGTTAAAAATAGATACCTACTAACGAAAGCCGCGTGGTGACGGCAGAGTAGAATACAATTCTCACCACCCCTTATCTTTCCCGTGGGTGTCGTACAAGGCGACTAAGGATAAATCTGAATATGATTAGGAATGGGCAGCAGCGTTCCTCTTATACCACCTAGGCTAGCAATGTACTACGACTTTCGTGCCCGATAAATGGCAATAGGCTCGCCACCTATTACATGGGACCTAACATAATTGGCGAAACGTGGGTGCTAGTTCACCTCTGCCTACCCCTTCGGGAATATAGGCGTGATTTATGTATGTATGTATATCCATAATACATAATATTATCTCAGTTAATTTTGTTGTGATAGGTAAATTTTACTTCGAAATAAATTTTGCTGTAGCATGCCACCTGTTGTGACAATAAATAAAACCCCTTTACCGGTCTTAATGCTAATATACTTGAAAATATACAGGTTTAAAATATTCGATAATCTTCTTAAATAAGTATGTCCGTTTGTCCGTGTAATGCGACTATGGGTTTTCTTAGCAAGTGAACAGAGCTCCCGATCAGAATACTTCTTAGGCGGCGGCACCACCTGTATTAGAGAACCATATTAAACTATTGTATAGACCAGCCCTTTAATGTCCCCCCTGCCTATGAATGGAAGAATATAGGCCATAACCCACCACGATGGCCCAGTGCGGGTTGGTGGTTTGGATTGTATAGACTGACATGACTTATATATCGCATTACAATTTAGAAAGATTATAAAAAAAATGTTCAGTTGAATATTTAAAGTTTGAAATTTTGTTGTTGATGTTCACACACAATTATTCTCAAAATAGTAATCTCAATTTTGCACCTGGATTATTAGGTTTCGTATAGACTTGTGTTTATGAGTATTTGTAATGGCAACATGGGTTTTATGGAGCTCGAAGGCCATAATATACTCATGCAGGGGAACTAAGTCTGAATGCTGTTGAGGCAGACATTTGTGTGATTAGTAAGACTGTTTATACAGTACTTCTACAGTGACCCGGGATGAAAATGTCCTTTGTCATGTCATGAGAACATGTTACGTTTTCAAAACACGCTAGCTTTACATAAATGCAAGGAATGCTATGCTTTATGTTTTAGGTGGTAGAGCTCTAAATCTTGTAAGTCAACTCTGGTCCAAAAGCATGCACTATTCCGAAACTTCTGTTTTATAGAGACTATAAATCAATAGATGAAGTACATGTATCAGTTTTATAAAATTCAATATTTTATGTATGTGCCATATGGTGCCATATGGCAGAATACAATTGTCACTATCCCAAAGCTTCATCCTAATCATTCTCTCTGTTCATCGATCTTTAGACATGGTCCTTTACATTTTCTTTAAGTTTATTTATTAATCATTAGCACCTCTCCAATCGGATAGATGATATGAAATAAAGGGGAGAGGATGACTGGATGACGTCTGACCGATATGAATGGAAGACCAAACACGTACCACAAATCCTTTATACCATGCATCTTTTAATGATATGACGTATCTATTGAAACGGTGACTGATGGATTACCGATGCGTTTGACATACTTACGTTCTCGTTGTGTGGGTACGACCCGAAGTTGAGCATGTGTGAGTTCGCACGACCACTTTTCGTCATGGGCAGGCTGCGGCGGCAATACGGATGACCGTGTGTGCAAACGTTCGTCGCGTGCTAGTGAACCAGAAGTGAGATTCTGTAAGCTCTGGATTTCGGTAAAATAGCTATCTAGCTATTTAGCGGAAAATTTGGCCCGCCCATAAACGAAACGAATCATTAAGTTTGAACAAACCATCTAGTAAGTTTTTAGTTATTTCGTCATCTCATCATCATTCAGCCCTTTAACGTCCCAACTGCTGGGCACAGGCCTCCACAGGACAGAAAAATCGAAAATTAATCGCGATTTTAATTAAAATTTTTTTTTTGTGTGAGTTCACTGTTGATTATTATAGGCCTACTATTTCATTATTCTGCCAAACTCGGATTTTGATAGTTAATGGCCCTTCTAGCATTATGTGGAAAAGAAACGATAAGATCTTCGAACTCTAGAACTATTAAAAACTGTTGCAGGCTATGAAAACACAGAAAGAAATCCCTTTTTTATCTGTATCCCGCCATCCGCCGACCCAGTTAATGCCGGAGATTACCGCGTCTACCTTTTAAATTTTATATATGTATATCATGTTGTACATACTTTATACCATCGCTAAAGAGCACACACACAACAAGCAGAATTGGTACATCTGTAAAGTGCACAATTAGTCCTATTAGATATCTCTCATCTTACTAAGTATTTATATTTAGATACGATTATTAAATCGTTATTATATTTTTAAATTGTAATTAGGTCAGAATCCATTATTATGTATTCTGACCATTTCTCACCATTTGGGGCCCGGGTTCTCTTGGCGTGAATTTGATATAATCGGACAAAAGCACACGTGCCGTGTTTACTTCCACACACACAAATCACGGTCCTCTTCTCAAGAAGTAGACAATCGTGAATTACTTTCTCTAAAAAATAACATTAATTATCATTAATTAGGAAATCAGCAAATCCATCGGTACATACATTGTCTAATTAGCTACTCATCAAAACAAGTCACATCCTGCACAAAATGTCCACAATATGGATGACAGAATATAGAAACAACGGGCCTTACCACCTAAGCACGCTGCACTACTCAATGCATACTGGTAGATACAACGGTGACCAATATGGCTTGACGTGACTTCCGAAGGAGTGTAGACTTTTTTTAGCTACCCATCCAATGCGAATGTTGCCTACTTATGCATCGCATCATAGTAAATTAGTTACAAAATGGCGTCGATTGCATTCGGTTCTGTGATCATCATACGGCCATTTTATTGAGCTCTGCCGTCACCACATGACCGTCATATATTTTATAGAAATAAAGTTTCCGGGGAAAGATCGTAAATCCTGCATTGAAGACCGGATATTTCCATTTTATGTGTGGTATCGGTTGTAGCATCTAGAACATTTTCAGGTTCACAATCGATTATATCGAGATATTTAACAGTTTTGTATAGCATTACGTGCTACATGTACAAGTACATGATGGTCGACATAGCATATTAATAATATGCTAACCGTACGTCTATTATTATTTTCTGTGGGTAGTACGGTCGGTCAAAAAAGTGATGTATCTACCATCCTAAGGCTAAATGTCGCTTGAGTTTAAAGAACAATAAAGATTTGTTTTGCTTGCACCTTGATCTGACAACATCATGAAGTTTGTCACATTGTCAGTATGAACCTTGTTGTAATTTTCGATGACCAGCAAACTAAATCATAAGTGGTTCACCAGTTTCTTGGCCCACCGTACAATAATTTTATACAGTTTTGATGCCTTGATAAAATATATATCTGTTAAGTACACTTTATACCCGTAATTTACGTTTAATTATCTTACCAAAGCTAGGGATGGCTGAAAGAGATCTCTTTAAGAGATAAGCTCGCCTTTGTACATGTTTTTATAAATGTATTTTCTTTAACTGTTTTTATGTGTGCAATAAAGAATATAATAATATAAAGATTGACAGTCGTTGGGTCGACAGTATGCGTCATCATCATATCCGCCGAGAGACAAGGTGTGTTGGCTACTAATAGGTTGAGCTTTCGAAGGTAGGAGCTTATTGTGTGACGAACTCGGATAGTTGAAGTCAAATTTCAATATTTTATTAGTACAGAGTTTTACTTCAAATCCAGGTGAAAATCTGAACACCGACGATGATAATTGGATTCGAGACAACCAAGGAACCGAAATTGTAAAGATCATAGTACACGTTAAACAAAGTCTTAATAGTTAAGGTAAATTAGGGAATCAGCACTTCTTTTGCCATTACAGATTGATGATATGAATAAAAAGACTGTCGCAGTAAGAGAGATCCAGTTCAGTTTTTTCTCTCATTTATGATCATTTATGATCTCTATAGG
Organism: Cataclysta lemnata; assembly: GCA_963931975.1. NCBI lineage: Eukaryota > Metazoa > Arthropoda > Insecta > Lepidoptera > Crambidae > Cataclysta > Cataclysta lemnata. Next base: position 9,860,399 of record OZ008338.1, on the reverse strand, counting down.
TAGCTGTTGTTTTTATTTTATCTCGATAAACTTACTGGTAAATTGTAATGAAGTTAAAACTTGAATGTATCCGGTCCTTTACCGCAGCCGAAAGCCACGTATTCTGGACCCCATTACTAAGATTTTTCCCAGTGGACCTTACCTGAATATCGGATAGACAGGCAATAAAAATCGATTTCAAGAATTTTTTACGCAATCGCTACATTCAGAAAGTAGCTTTTAACTTGTGTCAGCACGTTTAATCTGCTATCGGCTTTAAAATTATATAATATTTACGAAAAATATCGGCAAAAAATACTTGTAGAGACCAAGAATACGTTGTTTTTAACAAAGTCTTAATTAAGAGACAAGATTTCCCAGAGGAGTCGCCGTGGCGATTGGGAATATTTTTCATAAGCCTGTCTATTTATTAGAGAAGGTCTTAATTACACGTGAAACCTATAATTACTTCTAGTGTGTCTTTGAGGATTATTTATTATGAGTGTAGATGCCTGTGTATATTTATTATTCTTATTCCTGTCTTGGATAATATAGGGCCAGCACAGTAATATAGGTTAGACTTCAACAAGCCACTTCCTTTTTATTCATATCATCAATCACACCGGAAAGGTGCTAGTGATGAATTAATTTATATAAAAGTGACGGACAAGACCATGTCGAGAGACCGATGAACGAAGAGAGTGGTAGAAATTACACCATTGCAATCAATACGTTTAATGTTTTAGCTTAATTAAAATAAAAAATCTGACAAGGTAATATTGGCCATTAAAAATAAGTCTTATATTTTAATATAGATGTAATTTTAAGGTGGGTCCCAATATTCTATCTGCAGGTAAAAGTAAGCTTACCTACTAAAGTTTAGTTGTCTGGCATGTTTTTGTTATATTACGATAAAAAACAGAAGTTGCTAAGCAATTAAGCTGTAGTACGTCTATCTTCAACTGTTGATAGGATAATGGGTTGTATAGCTATCCGTGAAATTACCTGGGGGCCTACCGCCTAACTCGATTGCAAAAGGAAAAGCTATAGTTTATGACGTCATGCTGTCATTTCGCAACAAATGTACCTAAACTATTAGCGATAGCTTTGAACGAATGATCACCGAATGATTTTGTATGAATTTGGCACAAAATCCGTGCCGCCTAAAAATTCAGGATGGCTGCTATAGCCGTTAGCAGTGCATTGCAATATAGCTATCATGAGCAATCGAGTTAGGCGGTAGGCCCCCTGTAAGGAGTTAATAAGATACATAATTAGGTATACTATCAAGTCAGATGTATAATTTACTTACGACTTACGTCATTTACATCTGCGTTAAAAAGTGCTTTGAATCGGGGCACGCAACATTAAACCTTTTTACTTTACTAATAGAAACATTTCAAGACTGCTCGAGTGAGAGAGGCGTGCGGGTGGCGGGGGGGGGGGGGGGGGGAGTTGTGACTTTTGGGGGTCGGCTCTTAATCTGAGTAGAAAACATTCATCAACTCGCATTGCTCATTCTTTCAGGCTGCCATCCATATTGAGAAGACCTGTACCTGTAGTGGTGGGGAATTAAACGTCTGACGCTGATATGATATAAGTTCATTATAATATACCAAACACGATAACAAAAGAATATCCCAGATTGCAAGTAAGTTACGATAAATATGTGAACTGAGACCTTTTTTTTTATCGGCCGAGCTAAGATCACAGTTTTATGTCACCCCTGTACCGGGCGCAAAAGTCCACTTTATGGTCAGGTGTGACGTGACATAAAAATATATGTGCGATTGCCAACAGCTATGTAACTTCACGATCCATTATACACCATCGTGAAGCTTGCACTATCCTTTCAATCTGAGATCCTAAGTACAAGCCTTGGGAATAATGTCGATTCAAAAGTGCGCTTCATTTAAATAAAGTTTATTTTCACTTTGGATTGGACAACTTGGAAGTGGTTCGTTTAATGTCTCTGGGGTATCTAGGCTAATCGTTTAACAGTCGCATAAGGAATGTTTCTGTCGTAAATGGGGTCTGTTAATAGCTATATATAACAAAATGATGTCTTGAGTTCTTCTATCAAAGAGCATGCCGATTAGAGGATAACTGATCTGATGCAGAGTAAAGCTAAGCAGAGATTGAAGCTGTGTGTAGATCGAAATATAAGAGTGCTTTTAAGAGCTGTAAAAAGAGCTCTTGGTTTATTTCATAGAGGTTACTTTCTCAAGGAGCTCGATATCGTAGTGGTTCAGCGTTCAGCCAGCGACTGCGTAAACTTAGCAATATTCGCCTTGTATTTCTGAAGTAAAATAACAACTTTATGCTTTAAAAAACTTAGAACAGCCAGTTGATCATTGGGATATGTTATTAATATCAATCTTATGCCGTAAATTAGATTCTTTTACATGCAGGGCTTATCACCTTGACAGGGAAAACCCTGATGATTTCCCAAATGTGCATGCTTTTATTTCCTTTTTAGAAAGGCGTGCTATAGCGCTTGAGGATAGTCCTTCTATAAAAAGTACTCCCTATATACCAAAGGAAGGAAATTAAGGTGAACAATGCTTCTTCACATAGTTCACCCACACAATATATGTGTGAATTTTGTAATAAATTTGATCACCCTATCTATTTATGTCCAAAATTTCAATTATAAATGATATTAAGAAAAAATAAAAATAACTTAGTTTAAATATCTCCCTCTGTCTGGGACACCAGAAACACACGTTTGTGTTTGTATCCAGTGTCGCAGGAGCGGGCAGTCTGGCTTATCACTAAGTACGTTGAGAATGCCGTTGGTACTCCCGCGCGCGCGGAACATCAACGAAGCAATGCGTCGCCGCAACACAGCATGGAAACCGTCCGTGTGTGCGTGCGCAAACATTGCGGACGCAATGTTTGCGCAATGATTTGTGCATCTTTCCATGCAGTTGGAAAAACGCCAGATTTTATGGAAAAGTTAAGGAGATGGGATATGAAAGAAAGGATTTCATCCAGGATAGGTATTATCATTTTTCGGCTTAACGAGTCACAGCCTACTGCAGATGATGCAATAGACAAAATGCTCTTTTTAACACCACAATCCGAGAATTGACTAAAGAAAAATGGAGAATGGTCAGGTACGGAAAGAGATGATAGATAGTTTAATGTAGTAGCTTTTACAGATCCGCTAAAATGAGAAGAAGAAGAGAAATGTGTATTTAAGGAATTCAGGTCAAAGCCACCAGGCATCATTGTTTGGCGTGACTTCCCAATACCCACGGATCGAAGAAATTTCCACACCTTTGCTGGATCACCGTTTTCAACAGAACTATGGAAGTAGTGGCGTTGAGCTTTCCTACACACCTTGTTGCAGCGGTTACGAATCTCGATATATTTCTCCCTGTTTATATCATTGGGTCGATGTTTATATTTTGTTTTTGCTGCTGCTTTCCTGTCAATTAACAATTTTATTTCAGAAGTGAGCCAGGGAGTCGGTGCATGTTTTAGCTTCACTTTGTGAACAGGAGCGTGAACGTTGTAAAGACCGATGATTTCAGAAGCAAACAGATCAGCTTTTTCGTCGACTGTATCGCAGGCAAGTAGCGCGGCCCAATTGATATTACTGGCATCCTTACGAAGTTTGCTAATATTCATACTACTAAAATTACGAAGTTCTACGATTTTGGGCTTTGTCTTAGGAGGACGGATTTTGTAAGACATAAATATCGCATCATGATAAGAAAAGGAATCAGCAGGACATTGACCATGGCTAGCGACATGATCAAGGGAAGAGACAAAAATCAAGTCAAGAAGAGAAGGAGAACAGTTAGGGAAATGATGAGTAGCGGTCAAAGGAGGAATAAATAGATTTGTAGAACGAAGGACAGCCTGCAAGGATGAGGAACGGGAATCATCTTTGAGGAGACAGGTGTTGAAATCTCCCATGATAATTATATGACTGTAAGAAGGGATAAGGTTTTCAAGGATGGTTTCGAAGGAGGAGAAAAAATCTATACGGTTAGATGGGGAGTAATACCAAGCAGAGTTTTAGTGGTATGCAAGGTAATTTCCAGAAAGATATGTTCTCCAGTGCCGGGTGGTTTACCACATGACCAAGATATTTTAGCTGAGTCGCCCTACCTAGAGGGTGACCATTAAGCAACACACTCGGCACATCTCCCAGCCTACGACCCTTAACCTGGAAAATCAATAGCTCACTCTTTTTCACGTTATACTGGAGGCCGTGTGTTCTCGCATATACCTCTCATATACCTACTAGTCTTCTGAGAGCGGCGATTGATGGGATGAGCAACACCATGTCGTCTGCATAACTAATACTGTTGATACAGTGACCGTCAATCGAGCAGCCCACACCTGTGTCGCTCAGCTCAACAATCAACCGGTTCACATAAAGGTTAAAGAGTGAAGGAGACGTTAACCCCCCTTGTCGCACTCCACAGTCCAATCCGTACTCATCAGAAAGCTCACCAAGCCACCTGACCTGATTTATTTGGTGGTCATACCAATACTTAAAAATATTGATCAAACCACCCGGCACTCCAGTGTCTTTTAACTTAGTCCACAGAATGTCATACTTGACCAGGTCAAATGCCCTACTGAGGTCGAGAAAGGCTGCATAAACAGGTGTATTCCTATCAGTGTAGTACCTAACGACCTGCTTGAGAGACATAATCGCGCATTCATTCATTCATGAATTTGTGCCTTAGGTTTCATAAAAATAAATGTAAATTCCATTTTAGATGCAAGATTTGTAAATCCAACCATAATACTCTTTTGCATGCGGATAGTTCCAAAGAGGAAGAAGTTGGTTTGCATTGTAACCAACAGTCTCAGGATGTGCATTTGCCTACAATTAAAGTTAGACTCATTGACAAATTTGGGCAATGTGTTAATGTTAAAGCGTTGCTTGACAGTGGCAGCCAGGCATCTTTCAATCAACCTCAGCTTGCAAAGCAATTAAATTTAAAATCTATTGTCACTGACACAAATATTATTAGCTTATGCAATAATAAAAATTAAATAACTAAGTGCACTTATATTTCATTGCATTCTTTAATAAATAAATTACAATTACAGGTAAAGTGCTATATTGTTGATAAAATGACATCCAAATTACCACAAAATTTTATAAATATTTCAAATATTGTTTTGCCTAGTTATGTTAAACTTGCTGATCCTGATTTCAATGTGCCATCGGAGATCCAGTTATTGTTGGGAGCAGATTTTTATTTTAAAATTATAAGGGATGGCCAAATTAACCTAAATAATGACCTTGTACTTCAAAATACTTTGTTTGGTCACATTGTAGGAGGTTCTGTCTCATCATCTGCTACTCAACAGTACTGTGATTTACAGACTGTTAACATTGTTTCACATTTAGAAATTAATGACACTAATGGAAATTTAAATGAGATTATGAATAAGTTTTGGTTATCGGAGAAGATCCTTAAAGACGTTGAAGTAACATCGGAGTGTCAGTTGGCAGAAGAAAGTTTTAAAAGTTCTGTACAGCTAGTTATCAACAGGTTCTTTGTTGACATACCTTTAAAGGTCCCCATCGACCAATTACAACTCGGTGATTCATTTTTAATTGCTCTTCAGAGATTTTTCTCTTTAGAAAAGAAATTTCGTGTTCATCCTGAATATTTTAAACAATACAAATAGTTATTTGTTGTACGTGAGTGCAAAGTTGTTTTTTAACCGCGTGCTCAATTTTGATGACCGAGCTAGCGAAGGATTCTAAAATTGATAGCGAGGGAATCAAAAGAGCACAAGGTGAAAAATCTTTGCACTCGAGTGCAACACGTAACTTTTCATCCCCCCCAACGAGGAAATAACAAAATACAAAAAAAAATACAATCATAACAGTTTCTGTTTTCACCCAGAAACTTCCACAACACCCTCCCATTAACCCAAACACACTCTCAACACCCACCCAGAAACACCCACAACATTCACACCCGAAATACACACCCATTCACCCAGAAACACCCAAAAAACACCCATTCACCCAGAAACACCCACAAAACACCCATTCAGCCAGAAACACCCACAAAACACTCATTCACCCAGAAACAAACCACAAAACACCCATTCACCCAGAAACACCCACAACACACCCATTCACCCAGAAACACCCACAAAACACCCATTCACCCAGAAACACCCACAAAACACCCATTCACCCAGAAACACACACAAAACACCCATTCACCCAGAAACACCCACAAAATGTCCAATCACCCAGACACACCCACAAAACACCCATTCACCCAGAAACACCCATTCACCCAGAAACACCCAAAAAACACCCATTCACACAGAAACACCCACAAAATATCTAATCACCCAGACACACCCACAACATCCATTCAAACACCCACAACTTCCACCCAGTCACGCCCACAATACTCACCCATCCATTCAGACAAACCCACAAAACACCCATTCACCTATACACACCCACAAAAAACCCATTCACCTAGACACACCCACAAAACACCCATTCACCCAGACACCTCCAACACCCACCCATCCACCCAGCCACACCCGCAAAATTTATCCTGACACGCCTGTAAGAACCTAATAAAAATTACCGTCCCTAATGGAGTTCCGAGACGGTCAATCAGCTTGAGTCAAGCACGTTGATTTTCTGTATATTTTTTTTCCGTTGCTAGCGTAAACAAATCAAACAAACCTAAAAAACTTTTAAATGCTTGACTCAAGCATCAAGCAAGCATTGTAGACGATCAAAATGTTTAAAGCAAGATTGACGCCAAGCTGATTGACCGTTACGGAACTCCTAAGTTTTAACAAATTTATGACGTGAAAAGAAAATGGCGCGCGCAAAGCAAATTACAAAAAAAGTACACCAAGAAGGTTCCGAGTCTGAGTTTTTAACAAATTAAAATAGGTTGCATGATAATTTCGGCACCATGGAGGTAGAAATAAATAGGTATAATGATTTTTTGAATTCACAAACTCATTGCACACGATGTTCTAAATTCAAATTTACTTTAACCTCTAGAGGATAAAAACGGCTTTTGCACTCAGATATCGAAGAGCAAAAACGCTTTTGCCGAGATGGTGGGATGAAAAAGTTTATGGATGAGTATATTAGTTTGGGACATGCCAAGATTGTTGATATTAGTACATATGATGTAGATAATGACCCAGTTTATTTCCTGACTCACCATGCAGTGCTTAATGAGCAGAGTAAAACAACAAAATTAAGGGTTGTATTTAATGGAAGCTTAAAATCTAGAAACAAGGTCACGCTTAGTGACAGAATGTTAAATGGGCAAAATGTTCAAAAGGACCTATTTGATATTCTGTTATTGTTCAGAACTTACCGTTATACTCTTATGTGTGATATGGAAAAAATGTTTAGAATGATTTTCTATATATCTTGTCTTCAACTTCAAACTGTCACATATGGCTTAAAAGCATCCACCTTTCTTAGCACTAGGTGTCTCATAGAACTTGCACTTCGATTTCAAAATGAGTACCCGCCAGCTTCTGAGGCTATTTTGAATTCCATGTATGTTGACGATTGTATTTGTGGGCGTGATGACGTCGTACAGTTGAAATATCCGAAACAAGAATTAATTAGTTTGTTAAAATTAGGCAGTTTTAAACTACACAAGTGGTGTTCCGATGTAGAAGAAGTAATGAGTGACATATCAGCCGAGCATAAATGAGTACGAGTATGTATAAACTTGTAATAAAATCTCGTAAAAATATCTGCTTTGGAATGTTTGAAATTTATTTCTACATTGCGAGGGTACCCGTTGGCTTACAACGTGAAGTGTAAAGGTTAGAAGAATTTCGGCAAGTTAGTTAGTGTCTTGGGTGGCCGAGCGGTCAGGCACCTGCCCGGATAGCAGCGGACGCGGGTTTCGATTCCCGCCTCAAGATCATAATTTTTCGAAATTCTTTTTCTAACCACTAAAATCCATGTACAAAATCAGTATTTTGGAAAAGAAGTTGAGATATTAAATAAAGGTCAGCAAATTAAATCAAATTTAAGTAATCCCTTTTTGGACAGCAGTAGCATATTAAGAGTAGGAGGGAGATTTACTAATGCGTCTAATATTTCCTATGATAAGAAGCATCCAATAATTTTACCAAAATCTAATAATATTGTCCATATGTTAATTTTAAAGGAGCATTGTAGATTGCTGCATGCTGGTGCTAAGCTCACGTTAAGTTCCTTATCTCAAATATTTTGGTTAGTTAATGGCATAAGGGAAGCCAAGAAGGTTTGCATAAATATGTTATATGCTTTCATTTAAAAGCTTTAGCAGTTAAACAATTAATGGGGTCCTTACCTTATCAGAGAATTACTGCTTCTCGGCCTTTTGAAATCACAGGAGTTGACTTCTGTGGTCCCTTTAATCTGAAAATACCAAAAATTAGAAAACCTCTGATCACCAAAGGATACATAGCTATATTTGTTTGTTTCGCCACTAAGGCACTGCATGCTGAGTTAGTAAGTGATCGGACTACTGAAACATTTTTGGCATGCCTCAAACGCTTTATTGCTAGGCGTGGATTACCACAACAGATATTTTGTGATAATGCCCAAACTTTCAAGGGAGATTTATATAAATTAAATTTATTACAAAGTCATAGAGATGTTATTTGTAATTTTTGTTCTCAAAATTACATTTCATTCAAATTTATTCCAAGTTACTCCCCTGAGTTTGGAGGCCTCTGGGAGGCTGGGGTGAAAAGTGTAAAATATCATCTAAAAAGAATTGTGGGTGGTGTAGTACTTACCTTCGAAGAGTTGTATACAGTTATCACACAGATTGAGGCTGTATTAAATTCTAGACCACTGTTACCAATGAGTGCAGATGTATCTGACTATAAATATTTAACATCTGGTCATTTTCTTATAGGTGCTCCTATGACCAGCTATCCAGAATTAAACTTTACAGAATCTAATATTAACAGATTAAAATTTTGGAATGTTTGTACAAAATTGAAACAGGATTTCTGGAGAGTCTGGTCCCGGGACTACCTAACACAGTTACAGAGCCGTCCCAAATGGAGAGATGATATGCCAAACATTAAGGAAGGTGATTTGGTTATAGTTAAAATTAATAACACCTCTCCATTTGAATGGCCTATGGCCAGGATTGTGAAGACATTTCCTGGCCCTGATAAAAAGGTCAGAGTGGCAGAAATAAAAATGGCCAATTCAAATAAAACATTTATTCGTTCCTATGTAAAATTGTGCCCTCTTGCAATAGGTGACAGTGATAGTTGATTAATTATCTTAATCATATTGATTGTCATTGTCGCTTGTTGGAAGAGGACAAATGTTTAAAATTATATTTTGTTTCCTTTTTTAGTAAACTATAATAAGGGTTTTTTTAAAATAAGAGATTTAAGTCTGTTTGTATTAGTTTATTACTTGATAAAATACATATAAGCTTGTGAACTTTGAAATATATATATATATAAATATTGGTTTGTATAAATATAAATTCATTATTTGATCAAAGATATTGTTGCGGCGTCCAGCCTCCATGGTTGAATCTATGGCCGGCGACTTGACAAGACATAGCACTGACTGACGGGACTAAGAAAAAAAAGACGGTTTTTTGACTACGACTCGACCAAGACTGTGTGATCCGATGAAAATAGTAGTTTTATTCAAATAATCCCTCCCTTAGCTGTTGGAGACGTCGTTGTGGTGGCGGATGACCAGCTACCGAGGGGGCAGTGGCCGCGGGGACGTATTGTCAGGGTGCACCCAGGCAGAGACGGCCAGGTGCGCGTAGCTGACGTGCAAACAGGACAGGGACTTTACAAACGGCCAGCGACTAAGCTGTGCAGGCTGGACGTCGGCTCCTCAACTTGAGTATCAGCCTTCTGATACTGGGGGTGGGAATGTTGCGGCGTCCAGCCTCCATGGTTGAATCTATGGCCGGCGACTTGACAAGACATAGCACTGACTGACGGGACTAAGAAAAAAAAGACGGTTTTTTGACTACGACTCGACCAAGACTGTGTGATCCGATGAAAATAGTGGTTTTATTCAAATAATCCCTCTCTGACGACAAGACCGAACAGATATATTTTTGATTAAGTACTGAATTAACAATAGTAAATAGTGTTAATAAAACATAATGTAAAATTTTATTGTTATCTTTGGCCGCCCCAATATGCTCAATAGAGAACAGTAGTTTTTAGCGTTATTTGCTGGCAACATTTAAATTTAGTAAATTGGGAAAAAGTGGCAACCTTTTCGTGCTCTTGATAAAAGGCTTTTGTACGAGCCGGTTTGTAAAAACTTTGTAATTTTATTTGAATACTATTTTACAGTTCTACTTGTTTCAATTCTATCTCAAACAGCCGGTAATTGAATGGGTGATATATAATCCCGAGTTTCTTAATTATTCCGAAGGCTCGCTAAGCTGTTCGTAACGACTGCATCTGTAGTTGTTAGAGGGTTGTAGTCGTATCTCAATCTCCCTATATTCTTCCATTCGTAGAGAAGGCCTATGCCCCAGTCGTGTGGAGATTAAAGCCTGACTCAAACAGCAGCGGTCAGCGGTGGCAGTAGCGGTGGCGGGCAGTTGTAACGTAGGGTAACATTAAGTATATTATTCAAACCAGCGCGGTCAACATTTGTTCGGGTTTGCCATCGCCACCGCCCCGTCACCGCTGCTGTTTAAGTGAGGCTTAAAGAGCTGTAATCATGATAGAGCTTTTGTCTTCGCATTATGATTGACTAGACGACTTATGTTAGTTGTGTATGTACTCAAGGAATCTTCGTAAACAAAAGACGATCATACAGATTTACGGACTCATACTTAGATCACGGCTGTTATATGATACCTAAAGGTATACATATATATCACTGATATTTTTCCAACTAATAGGTTGGGGAAAAAGTTTCTTCGCATTTTTAAGAAAATTCAAAACATTTTTTAATATAGTTTATTTACATTTAACTAAAGTATGTAGGTACCATTTTGTTCGATAACTTTTTGCCATCTTGTAGGTAGGGACATGATCCCATTGCTATAGAAATTTTGGGACTTCTGGTCAAAATACCGCGACAAGTGGTTTTGGCAGTCCTCTCGTGATGTTAACCTGACACTGCCTAAAGAATTCTGAAGAGACCGAAACAGGTGGCAATCTGAAGGTGCAAGGTCAGGACTATACGGCGGATGCATTAACACCTCCCAGCCAAACTCTCTTAATTTTTGCTGAGTGGGTAAAGATGTGTGAGGTCTAGCGTTATCATGATGAAAAACCACACCCCTTCTGTTGATTAATTCCGGCCGCTTTCTCTCAACTTCTTGCTTTAATCGCATCAGTTGTTCGCAGTAGAGTTCAGAATCGATGGTCCTGCCTGGTGGTAACAGCTCATAATGAATAATGCCCTTCCAATCCCACCACACACACAGCATCACCTTGTTGCGAGTTAACCCGGGTTTCGCCACAGTCTGTGAAGCCTGACCGGCCTTTGACCACGACCTTTTTCGCACGTTCTTGTCGTACGTGATCCACTTTTCATCACCAGTTATCAGCTTCTTCAAAAATGGTTCGGTTTCATTACGTCGTAATAAAGAATCACAAATGAGTACACGGTTCATTAGGTTTCTTTCAGTGAGCTCGTGAGGTACCCAAATGTCGAGCTTTTTTGTGTACCCAGTTTTTTTCAAATGCGCTAAAACTGTTTTGTGGTCAATTCCCAGTTCTTCAGCTACGTCGTAACTACTGACATGCCGATCTTGCTCCACTTTTTCAAAAATGGCATCCATTTTATCTGACCAATAGGGCGACCAGAGCGACGTGCATCTTTGACATCAAAATTTCCGGATTGAAAACGCTTAAACCAAATTTGTGCTACTCTCACAGACACTGCACTAGGTCCATAAACATCGCAAATTTTTTTCGCGGCTTGCGTTGCATTTTTACCTTTTTTGTAGTAAAATTTTAAAATGTATCGAATTTCTTCATTAGATTCACTCATCTTGGCGGTACGAAAAACAAATGAAAATCACACATTTTTCTAATTTGAATTTGGAATTATGTTTTTTAAAATTTAAACTTTAAATGATACCAAAACCAGCCAGATACAAATAGTATAGCCAAAGAGATTTTATTACAAGTTTATACATACTATAATGCGAAAAGATTTTTTCCCCAACCTAATATTTTAAGCTCTGAGCACGTTCATCGCAGTATTGCAAGATGGTAAGCCAGAAACGCTGCTTACTGTTCCTTTCATATTTATTATCACCTTTTTTCTCCTTGCCGCCGTGTGGTGACAGCAGAGTAGAATATAATTGTCACCACCCCAAATCTCTCCCGTGAGTGTCGTTCAAGACGACTAAGGATAAATCAGTGATGAGGAATGGGCAGCAGCGTTCCTCTTATACCACCTAGCATGGTGGGCAATGGCAATAGGCTCGCCACCTATTACATAGGACTTAACATAACTGGCGAAACGTGGGTGCTAGTTCACCTCTGCCTACCCCTTCGGGGATATAGGCGTGATTTATGTATGTATGTATGTATGTTTTTCACCTTGCCGCCCGCTGGAGTGGTGGTGGACTAAGTGATAGTAGATAGATTTGATGTCTACGACGATGAGGTAGAAGGCCTCTTGTCGACCCATGACAATTGCCTTAGACGTGATCAAGAGGCGTGGACAAGAGGCCATAGATGCCATACAACGCTTATAAGAATCACGCCGTGCGTAGACGCAGCGCACACGCCGGCGGCGCCCCGTGCACGACTACAAGCTTCCATAGTGATCCATACCACATTGACGGCCGTGCCTGCACACGGCGAATTATCCGTAGATTTTGACGGCGAAAAAACCGTGTATGTAGAAGAGGCCTAACACGGACGCCCATAACTCATAGCTCCAGGAGAGATTGGGGTGGTGACAATTGTATTATGCTCTGCCGGCAACACTCAGTATCGTGATTCAGGTCTTGTTTGGTCTTATTACATAAGTCATTTGGTTAATATTGATTTCACACAACTGTTATCGTCAGCTGTAGAAATTTTAGATGATCCATTTCTCGGTTACTCGATACTTATTACAAAGAAAAATGTGGTAAGAAAAAGAAATTTTATGAATAGTCTTGGTGCGGGAATCGAACCCGCGCCGAGATTTAGGGTTTGTGTAGACCCCTATACTTTTGTACAGATTCATAGAAATGGTAACGTGTTATGTATGCCTATAATAGGGATTATTTTGCAGAAAAGGTAAGGTATTAACTACCTACCAATACACAAGTTGAGATTAAAACTAATTACACCATATCTATCTTTCTGTTATTATTTGGGCTGTATTGTCTGTTAACGTTTCAGGTAGGTTACCAATATAATTTTGATACATATAATCAAATAGATAATTAACTCCTTTTATGATTTATTTTTCAGTTATGTTATTAAAAACGAGAGACTTTGCAAAAGTAGATCCCTAAAATTTTACTTCGTCAAACAGTTTATTCTCGGGGATAATAGTGCAGTCTCTGCTTACTGTGTTGGTTGCTCTATTATTAAGCGTCCTCTAATGGCATGGGAATGCAAGTTGTTTACTACAGGAGGGGCGTGTTTACGGCGCGCACCAGGCGGGCGGCCGACACCATCCGCTTGCACCCACGCGCGCCGCCACTCGTAATACCCAACTCTATTCTCAGGTTAATAGGGGCCGCTACATCTTTGCGGACCCCGGACTGAGTGCGGGCGGAGGCGGACGCGGCAGCGGGCACTGGCCGGGCGTCGTCGCGCGCGCTTTACCGATGATGCCCGCTCAATTTTCATTA